>JANKOE010000206.1:65835902-65862122 GCA_026284465.1 Erythroxylum citrifolium | reverse complement strand
TTAATTACAATTTTAATTGTAATTAATGCTAATACAACTAAATAAATCAATTCATGCTTAATTAATCATAAAAAAAAATTCCGGGGCTAATACAAGGCAATAGCTTTTTTGAAACATACTGTGAATCAACTTAGATGTGTAAATTCAATTATATGTGTTTCTGTTTGAATCGTATGTGTAGTGAGCTAACCTAAATGTTTTCTCATTATGTTTAAATTGTTTTGATTAAATTTCAAATATTGAACTGTGATTGATATGATTGCGATATTAATAATTCCGAACATTGATGACCCGAGGAGTTTGATATTCAGGATTGCATTGGAAGTGCTTTTGAAATGTATGTGAATATGTAAATTGTGTACTCAACTAAATGTTGAATGTCGGACTCAAATATGATGAATAAGATAAATGATTGTGCATACCGAATGAAAGTTATTGATAGCATAATGTGTGAATTAATGCATTCCATCACATACATGGGCATGATCAAATAAATGAGTTATGACCGGAGTGACTAATACAAAAAAAAAGCTTAAAGCTCATAAATGTGCACAAAGAGCCACAGGCTCAATGATTAATGAGCCTGGTATCTACAATGGGTACAGGACAATATCTGAAATGAGTCCGATATCTACAATGAGTACAAGACAATATCTAAAATGAGCTCGGTATCCACAACAAATACGGGACAGTTAAATAGGCACTCAGTTACAATAAAATTAAAATAAAAGTGGAGTCACATATGCATTTGTATATATATTTTTACGTGTATCATGTGAATGATTACAACGAATGACTAAATTAAGTTGATATAATGATATACAATGTTTATGTTCATGTGGATGATATGAATGATTGGATTGTTCTAATATAATTATATGAAATGTTTGTATTCATAATGGATTTGTTGAAATATGATGTATAATATGATCAGGTACTAAATTTTGAATGATGTGATTAATGAAAATTGATTTTGGATAATGAGATACTTTTGAATTTGCGTATATATTTGTGATATTTGTGTTCTGACTTGAGTGAGCACATCGATTATGGTTCACTCATTGAGTTCGCAAACTCATCAAAATTGCAACGTTGATTTTCAGATACTGAGGAGACCTAGCTCTAAAGCAATCTAGTAACAGTCTAGTATTGTCAATTTTGGAAACAAGGATGGCTCAAAGGTTTGGTCAGCTGATACTGAAGAGTCTAGTTAGAATATTTTGGTCCAACCTCCATTTCATGTCATACATATTGTATAGAGTTGTGAGCTCTCACATGTTGTGTATTGTATATATACGTGAAACATAAGTGTAATAACACAATGAATGTTTATGTTTAATAATGAAATGGGAAGAATCGGTATTTAAAACATTTATGTTATATATGATGCCTTGAATGTGATAATGAGATTGCTCTAATATGTAATTCTCATAGGGTATGTTCTCAGATGTCCTCTGGATGTTCAAGCATATACTTTATGGTAGTAGTGTGTTACAAATACTATCCTTGTTTCTTATGAAAATGATACTTATCTGTCTTTTATTTCTTTTTGTCGACATTAGTAGTAACTTATGTAGCTTTAACAAGCATTTTCTTCTTAAATTTCTTAGCCTTTAGCTTGTGAATATTTCTAGCTCTTTGACCCATAAGGTTAATTGAATAAACTCCTTGATTCACTAGCCTTGTTTCCTTATGAATGAGCATATAGGATAATTAACATTCCACTTATCCTTTATAGTATTGTAATTAATTTGAAAAGGTCCACACTCATGAGGTAACAAGTTCATGATGAATTACATTAAGAAGAATTCATCAATTGTTATACCCAGGTCTTTAATTTTGTTGCAATATTCATCATCTATAGGATATGTAATTACATGTCTCGTGACCTATCAAACTTCATGGTCGTGAGTTCAACTATTAGTGTACTCGTAAGAGATTTGTTCGCAAAACACAAACGTTCTTCCACAAATTCAAGGCATTCTTTAGCAACTTTGGTTATGGAATAATGGTCTTAATATTGTTGGCAATAGTCATTCACATGAAATTAAGACATAATTTGTTAAACATTTTCTATGCTTTATAGTTTGTCTTCTTAACCTTACTACTAGTATCCATAATGGCAATAAAATTTTCTTCCCACAATATTAAAGCAAGACCCAAAATACCTAGATAGAAATTGACTTATACTCATCATAGAGAAGTTCAAACCATTAAACACGATAACAGAAAAAGCATACAGATAAAGAGAAATAATTGAAAAATACATAAATACTCAATAAATTATAATATTCAAATAATTAAAATTTTAAAATATACTATAGTTTTTCTTTAAATAATATATTATCATAAATTTAATCAACTTTATCAGGTAATGAAATAAAAACTAATCAAATACAATCAATATCTTTGGATATATATAACATATTTGACAAGCAAATATTGATTTTCCTTTATTATGTTTACTAGTAATAGAGTATTAATTTACATTTGGATGAATTTTAAAATTCTATCAACTAATAAATGTCATTTATTTATATAATTAATTCAATAATAAGCATTAATATTTGACGAATAAATGACTATTTATACATAAAAACATCACTTAATTAGTTTGGTTATTTTGGTGACTAACAAACTTTTGATATATAATGTCATGTATAAATTTAACGCACATCACATAATTTTAAATTTTCAACAATAATATATGTAAAGCTAATATGAGATTAATAATAAAATTAATAAAATATAAAACATGAGAATAAAGAAAATATGAGAATAAAATAAAATACACAACATTTAGTGATGGGATGAAAATAGTGTACATGAATATTTTGCATCAATATTTATTGGGATTCCAACCAATTCCCTCTGTGATTATGCATCCTTAGGTTAGAATACTTGCCTAAAGTTCTAATGTGAACTAAAGGAAGTCACTCCATAATGGACAAACATGTTGTGTTTTGATAAATTGCTATTACTATTTTAACAAATTGCAGTTATAGAATAAGCAGTATGCGTCGACCACATTCTTCTTTTCATTTGTCCTTTTAAAACTATTAAAGCGGTAAATGGAATCCTACTCCACTTATAATCCTAAAGAAAATAGGTACAAGATGATTTGATTATGAATAAGATATAGGGAAAAACACTTTGACTTTCATCTACATATGGCTAACTTAAATAATTTTGATCAAAGTATTTGTCAAACAAATAGCCAAATATTAGCAATCATTATCAATCATTCATAATAAAATAGATGGAGAAAATATTTATTCAAATCATGAGCTTTGTTACCACACATAAAAATATGTTTTTATAATATAAATTCGATGTTGTCATTCATAACTTTAAAATTTTGAATAAATAATTGTTACAAATAATAGGATATAATATTATGTACCTAATGGGAAAGATGCTATTATTGTAGAAATATCAAGAAGCTTCAAGTGTTATTAGTTAAAATTAGTTTCTTTTATTTAACTCTCTTTTTGTTACAAAGAGTTTGATGGAAAACTTTTGTAATCTTAATTAATAGTTGAGATTTATCAAGTGGCTAAAATAAATAGTTGAGATTTACTTTACTATTAAATAAAATATATATATATATATATTATGGCAGCAAATTCTTGTAATTGAGAAGTCTGGGCGCATTCATACTAGTGACAGGGATAATGTACAATTGGATGAAAGTCTAATAGTATTTAGCAAAATCCAATTTTCAGGTTTTCATCTAAAGGTGGCATCTTTAGGGGTCGTTTGGTTTTACTTCTTTTTTTTTTTGCTGTGGTTTTTGGTTTTTGGTTTTTATTTTCTATTTTTGGCTTCTTTTTTTTAGAAAACAAAAACATTTTTTGTTGAGATTTGGTAATATAAAAACTGAAAACAAAAAGTTGTTTGGTTGAGATTTGTAATAAAAAACTAAAAACAAAAAATGTTTAGTTTTATCATCTTGTTTTTATTTTTGTAATTATACTCTTATGTTGATAATTTTAATATAATAAATTATATTTTAAAATTAATTAATTATCATTATAGCTAAAATTAAAATATATGCAAATTAGATAGAATTAAAAATTACAAAGTAATTGTATATAATAAAATTCTATAAATTAAAAAATTATATTAAGTCATTCTAATCAATAAAAGATATCCATCATATTATAATTCTTGAAAACATAATAGTAATATTATTTACAAAAAGAAACATAAATCAACTAGAAATAATATAATCACTCTACATTTGTCTAACAATTTCATCTCGCTTCTAAGACATACCTCAAAGTTGTGCTAGAGTGATATTATACTCCACTTGAGAACTTGCATCTTCATTTTCACTTTCCCTAGTTTGTTCTTCATTTTCAACACAACTATTAAATAATTCATCGCTTTGTACATACATTCTAATATAATTGTGTATAACACAACAAGCAATAACAATGTAATTTTGTATCTTCATATCATAACTCAGACATATTTTTAAGTATAGGTAATCTTGCTTTTAGAATGCCGAAACATCTTTCAATAACATTTCTTAATAAAGAATGCCTGCAGTAAAACAATTCCTATGAACTTTAAGATCTTCCTCTACCTTTATAATCTAGCAAATAATATCTTTCCAGCCAAATGTTTGGTTAGAATGGTATTACAACTTGTTCTTGTGGACATCGTCATACTAAGCTCTTCATTCATGCTTATATGAATGCTATCACAACTTGTTCTTGTGGTCATCGCCATGCCAAGCTTTTCATTCATGCTTATATTTCTCTATTCTTAATCTTATAACAACTAGTTATGCACTTTTCAATTATCTCATCGGAAAAGGATTGAATTCACAATAACTTATGATATGCTGGGGTTGCTTTTTTATTATGGTTTTTTTTGTCTTATTTACTATCTTTTATATGTTTCAGATCTGCAAAGATTTAGACATTGCCTTTAGAGAAAAAAAAGACAATGTTGGCTTAGAAGCAAGCAGAAGAAGCAATAATGTCTAACTTTAGTACTGAACCTAACGTACTGAACCTAACCATGATGGTAAAGAAGAAGACAGACAAGAAGAGCACTCCCTGTTTAGTGTCAAGAGCCTTCTCTAGCATGGTGGCTCTGTCTGGGACGCATGGTTCATTTGTGTTTCCAATCAAGTATGTAAAACCAAAAAGAACCCATTTTAGAAAATACTTTTTTGACAGGGAAACATTTCACATAATCCACTCGTCTACTCACAACCATCTTCTTTCCTAATCGGCATTCATTATTTGATAAACATGAATAATCATCGTCATAGTTGGACTTGAGAGTTTGATGATCATGGCAACTCAAGCAAGATTCTTCCCTCCTACCGTAAGCACTACTAAATCCAGCAAACATCATCATTCCTCATATGCTCCTGGGTCTAATTTTACTGCTCATTTTTAGTAATTTTATTAATAATGGAACTACAGTGCAAAGAAACCTTGCCTCTGTTACTCCATACCTGTTGTTGATTTATTCCTTAAATATAAAAACCATTTCTTATACTCCAAACTCTGAAGGCATCATCTTCCAACCATTCCCAACACAATATCCCCATATGTTATAGTGAAATACCTTTTTCATGTCTCATCTCTCTCTTCAAATATGGACATGTAATTTATTGTGAGAGAGAGAACTAAGAAAAAGAGTAAACAAAGGCTCGTAATCCATGAAAAGGTGATAGGAACTTAAATGTCATCAAAGCAGAAGTTTATGCTCAAAGCAGAGAACCCTGTTCTCTTCCAAAACTATCCATGTACATTATTTCCTTTTCTTTTTGTTCCTTATGGTTTAGTTTTCTATCCAATGCATAGAAGCAAAGCATCTCCTCTTCCAATCTTTCTCTCAATACTAACTTTCTCTATCTAAATTTTATCTGCTTACTATCAACAAGATAAGAAAGACAAGAAGGGACTCTATGGCGAAAGAAAACAGTAGTTGATGAATTCACGAATTAGTTTTAATTATGCTACAGTAACATGTGCACGTTACTGTAGCATAACGATCTTGCTTCCTTTCACTTCTCTTGCATGAAGACGATGATTGGAAGAGAAGGTGATGGACATGTAGTTTATGTAGCTTTCAACGCAAATAATAGCAATAGCAAATCAAGTAATGAACCCTTAGAAAACACGCATAAGCAATAGATACGAAACAAACTTGGAGAAATCGCAGATGGTAGAAGATGCAAAAGATGGAATAAAGCGAGGGAAACCTGATTTTGTGGACAAAAAAAAAACTTGTTTTCAAAATACACAAAAACCTTATTTTTACGTTTCCATAAAATTGTTGCCTTTTTTTTTTAAATGAAAATTGAAAACATGTTTAGCGTCTATTTCTAATTTTAAACATGATTTTAGCGTCTATTTCTAATTTTACAAAAAACAACAATGATAAACTTTAAAAAAGGAAATAAACAGGGGATTAGTTATTTCTATTTGCTCGTAATTAAAGGCTATATGTCTTGGTAATTCTCCCATGCGTATAAGGGTAAAAATATTATAAAAGCTTTTTTTAATTTTTAAGCCTCATTCTATATAAAATCTAAGTTGCAAGCTTAAGGTTTGTATTCTTACCAAGAATAAGTATCCTAATGCAGAAAACTTTGACTTCATCCAAAGAGCTTTTATCTTATTCTTAAGTCACTTGGAAGAGAATGACTTCTCATTTGAAACAGTGGTCATTTCTAGGTTGACTTCTTATTTAAAACAATAGTCATTTCTGGGAATTCCTACTAGCCCTTGGATAAGAGAAAAAATAGGCTAATTTTAATGGACTACTAAAGTCATTGACAATTAGGGTTGTGGTTAATTGATTGTATTGTAGCCTGCCATTGATAGATAATGCAAACAAAAAAAATCCTCCATCAGCTTTATACAGATCTATTATTATCAGTCGATATCCATTATAATTACCATTCACATTTCACTAACGATCATTCCAGCTATCCCAATGAAGTCATTATAATATATAACATGAGCCTTAGTTATGCACCAAGAATCAAACGTGAAAGTGAATGGATGAAGAAAATGCAAAAAATACCTGTTTTACTTTTCGTAACTTCAAACAAGCTTTTCAATGCTGAAATCAAACTATCTTACAAACCTTTATAAAAGTTGATCAATCGGATGTCGTTAACGTCTTTTAACCACTTTCTTAATGCCTGAATCTGTCAATGAGCCATAGAATCCGAACATTCACAACTTACTTAAGCAGAAACAAGAGACCTAAATAACTATATATAGTAACCGTATTATGCCTCCTCATCACAGGCTCAATGCATATCTGACCCACACTAATTAGAGCCTATTTTCTGCTCTGGACTTCAGCCCATCAAATCATATTTTTTATTAGGCTATTTTGTTATCTTTAACCAGTTCAAATTTGATTCACTCAACCATAAGATCGCTAAAATCCTAAAATAACAATTAATTAGTGTCCAACTTCGGAAAATTACTAACAATCTCCCTCTCAGACTAAAATTAACTACAGTAGTTGTAAAAACAATAAAAACGGTTGAGCCAAATCAATGTATAGGTCAACCAACTTTAAAAAATCATTTGATCCAAAGATAATGAAAGTCTATCATTTTGTTCCGTAAGGCTTTCGATACCGGAAAATATCAAATGTACGTGTCATATGTAACACAAATCCAAAATAATCATGCATATCTAATACCTTATAAAATGAATGAGAAAATGGAGTGTGGCAAACTAGGATAATATCTGTAGGATCTGAAATGTATCATCTTTCTATTTGTAGGTTTCAATTTCTCTGAACTTTATCCTAAACATCATTAGAGAAATTTGTTTTCTCTTACTGAATGCTAAACAACATTAAAGAAAACCATAATAGGATTAAACACTTATATTCCCTTACGTCATATCAAAACCATGGATTTACATGTATATATGTATATGTCCTAATGACATAGGCTTAAGGTCAATTTGTACATATATGCCCAATGACCTTCAAAATGCTTAAGATCGATATAGATTTTAAGACTTTTACCTGTATCACGAAATGTATAATAACATGTATAAATAAAAATAAAACGACGATCATTTGTATTGATAAAACATACTGCCATGATACATGAAAAATATACTAATGTGTAAGAAGTAAATATAATGATGCCTAATTGATCAGTGGTTTGGTTGTGTGTAAGTTTTAATTATTAACCCTTGATAATCTGCAAGCACACGACTCGTTAGCGTAGTGCCAAAGGTGTTGATTTCATGAGGATGGAACTAATCTAATCCTAAAATATAAGGCCAGAAACAATAACAGAAATTCAAATTACACAAAACTAATACGATAATTTAATTCAATCAATCAAATTAAGAATCAAACATGAAAATACTAATTAATAAGCGATTGCAACACATCCAAGAATCAACCGAAAGAAATTACCAATTGAGAGAAAGGGAATTTTTCCTATCTTTAATGCTAACCTAACTGATTATGAATTATCGGATTGTTAGTTTTAGACTATCCTAGGGTTGATTTCTCTCTCTCGAGTTATAACCATTAATCTTAAATCATAAACCCTCAGATTATAGAGATTGCAATCTCTCAATTCATAACCTATTTAATTAGTTCTGAAGTTCTCTAATAAACTATCATAAACCTATGCAAGATCTCTCTTCGCACAATTTCTCGATTTGATTCAATTCTTGTTTCTATTAAATCACCTAACCCTTATTAGTCTAATTTAATCGTTTTTCATTCGATTCACCCTCATAGTTGATTATCAAATTATGCAATCACATAATCAAACCACAACAAATCCAATAAACACATAAACAATCATATTTTCATTAATTCAAGAATAAAATTTCAAAGTTACTTTTAGAACATTCTCAACATTCTAGATCCTATCATCAACTGTTCAATCCAATTCTATACAATAATAAAACTGAAAATAAACAGAAAATACAATCTAAATGGATGATGGAAGGAAGCGATATCAGGAAACCTCTTGATCTGGGAAGTACGTTGAATTAGCTTCTTCTCCTTTTCTCTCTTCCTTCTTCTCTTCCTCTATCTCTCGATAATTTCTCTCTAGGGTTTCTCAAGGTGGCTAATGCAAAAAACTACGTTTCCCTCCTCTTTATATTCTTTTTATACTTCTTTATGTTTTGGGTGACCCTAGGATTTTTTTGGGGATCGAAAGGTCCAAAAAATCCCTCGAAACTTGACGTTTGTGAGTGTTTGTACGTCTGCCCGAGGCAAACCATGACCGTGACCCTGCAAGTCACGATCGTCAGCCATTTCCAATATAGTGCTTTTGTCATGATCGTGGCCTAGCATACCACGATCGTGGGTCGTTGTTTCGGCCTAAATATCTCTAAAACTCTTCTGTTATTCGATGTTGATCCTGAAACACTAGCAAACGCATCAAGGTATCTCAAAAATATAATATTTAAGCTCAAAGACTTGTACTATATAAAACACTTAAAACATAAATAATTAGCAAACTAATACAATTCTAACCTAAATAATTGAATTAATAACTAAACACATATTAAACTATACCCTAAAACATGATGCAATTTATATTTATCACTAACTAAACGTGTTTAAAGACTTTAATACACTAATATTGTATACATGTCTTTTAAAAACAAGTGGGTGAAGTCCTTTAGTTAAACAATCAACAAGTATATCTTCAGTCCTCAAATGCTTCATCTCAATCTCACCTTTTTGTATCAATTCCTTTATGGTTAAATACTTAACCTATAAATGCTTAGACCATGTGATGTTCTTATTGATGTTACTAAAGAACACAATAGAAAGATTATCACTATATAACTGAATGGGTCTAGCCACTGAATCAATAGAAAACTTAGAAATTAAGTTCCTGAGCCAAACGGTCTATTGTCAACCCCATAGCCTGCCACAAACTTTGCATACATGATTAGAGGCTCCATTATCTAGCCACCAAGAACTTGATGTGGCTATAGTAAAATTAGCCTCATGGATCATACAAGTTAAAAAGTTACTTGATATTTCTTACTTTTCTTTTCAGTTTTTATATTTATGGAAATCGAACTTTTTATGTCCTTCTTTTTATAGAAGAAAGACCTCATACTTTTAACATCTATAGGACCTTTAACAATGTTGGATTGACCAATATTCACATGTGGATAGAATTTGGATTTCTTAACTTTAAAAGTCTGAGGGCTACTAAGGCCATATGAGTAGTGTTTTTTAGCTTCTCCTCCTCAGCAACACATCGGGCAATCAAAGCATCGATGTCCCAAGCCTCACCCTGAGAATTGTACATTGTAACCAGAATATCAAAAGGAAGTGTATTCAGAGTGTGGTGTACAATGCAAACATCAGGAATGATAATGTTCCACGCTTTCAGCTTACTCTGGAGGTGGACCGTCCTGATAATGTACTCCCTTACTCCCCCTTCTCTTGTATACCTCATGAAGAATAAATTCTTCATTAAGGCACTTATCTCTGCATTAAAGATACCTTGTATCTCTGGGAGACATTGTTCAGGAAGTCCTTTGCTATGGTTATTTTTAGAAATCCACTCAGTAGATGGTCTAGGATGGACCTCTTTATGGTTAAACAACACATCTTATTTGACCTATCCTAGGCTGTATATGCAGCCTTCTTAGCCTCCAAGCTAAGAGATGTAGGGGGAGATGAGCTATCTTTAACCATGGCCATATTAATGTTTGTCATCTCTAAAGAAAATTCAACATCTTACTTCCACTTCTTGAATTTGAAACTAGTAAAGGTTTCAATAGGGACATTGTTGTTGTTTACAGGAAATATGACTACAAAATTGACAATGTAATGATCAACGTAAATGTACGATTGCAGTGATACTCAAAGTCATAAATAGTATTTGTACTGAGAATCTTATCACGCATATCATGAAATAATTTTAGGTTGAATGCATAATACATGTAGATAATATCTCCACATAAAAGCGATCGGAGTACACACCATTAACTCTTATGACTCTACCACCTGTGGGTGAATAGATCACTCTAACAATGGCTTCCTCCATCAAATGTCTTTATACACATCTCAAAATCTCATATAAGGCCAACACCTGTGGGTAGAATAACCAAACACAAGACCAAAGACATCTCTAAGCATGCAAGCAGAACAATTCAAATATTAACTCGAAAGGCCATTGCGGTGATTACATTCTCATTAGCACCTAAATGGATCCACAAACAGAAGAGATACACCTTTATATCATCCTCACATTCTATATGGGCATATAATATATGATAATGTACCATCAATACATGTAAATCCTTATGCACATTCTCATTATCACATATCAATGTTGAAAGCATTATCAATTAACTTTATTTGAGAATTTATCATCGGAAAAATCTCAATCAGAGTGATAATCGTGCAATACTGAACAATAAATGCACCACATAAGATACCAAAACCACATGTACCTTTTTTATTTCAAGTTCAAAGCATGAAACTTCACTCTGAAATTAGCTTTAATAACCTTTTATTCGATTTTCTAAAGTTAAACCTTATTTATTACCAATGTAATAAATTCAAAAAAACTAAAAACTCTCTTTATGAATCACAGGACTGCAAAACTAACCCAAAATGACTTAAGGGACAATTTAGTGAATTTTAAAATTTTGAGTTTTCTTTTTTGGTTAGTGTAGCACTAACATTAGCATGACATCAACATAACGTCAATAGTGCGAGTGATTGGAGGGCACGTGCGTTGCTTGACGCTCCTTAGATGCACCAGGCAATTGCATACGCACACCAATGCACCTTGAACCTTTATAATGCATGTGACTCATGCGCCATATGCACAGACGCTTGCATCGCCTCTAACCCTTGTGACAGACACGTAGTGCTTCCTAACATTGATTTAAGAGACACAAGTACTTGCGGTTGGTTCTTTCTAACCTAAATCTCCTTTGGTGGCTTCTTTTGCTGAAGGTTCTTCCAAAAACATCTAAATTTTATGTTTTGAGCATTATGGAATAACATTTGTAGCAGCTTGTAACAATTTGGCCTTATGTTGCCTTTTACACCACAAAAGTAACATGCAGGAACAAACTTTCTGCTTCTTTTTGAGATTTCTACTTGCTTACTTGATTTTACTTCTTTGAAAAATCTATCTTCTCCATTTTGCTCATTATTCTCTTGAGAACATTCACCATTATAACCAACACCTTGAAAGTCCCCTGTGTTTTTACCAATTTCCAGCAATTGTTTTAGCTTTTCGATACCACTATTCAACATTCTTTTTTCTTTTTCCGTATTGACTAGCTTTAGCTTTGTTTCATAAAGTTCATATATTGTTGACAACAATTTTCTCTCTAGATCTTGAATGACATCCTTCATAGTTGAATTCTCCTTCTTTAGCTTCTCATTTTGCTTACACGTTTTCACCCATTTGACATATATTAATTCATAGACCTTGCAGATGTCTTCCTTTTTAAATTCTAAAGCGTTGTCAACGCTATCACAATCTGAATTTGAGTTTAAAAATGAAACATCTATATTTTAGTCGTCAATTTCTTCACTGGTTGCTACTAAGGAAGCAATTAGACTTTTGTTGTTTAAAGCAACCAACCCAACCTGATTACTCACAATTTCTTTTTTGCTGTCGTACTCACTTTCAGATTTATTGCCACTCTATGTGTTAGTGTAAGACTTCCCTTTTCTCCTTTTAAGAGTTTTAGCACATTCCACTTGTATATGTCAAAAACCTTGACACGCATGATATTATATCTTCTTTGTTTTTGCTTGTTATTTGCAGTTATTGTTGCATGAACTCTCACTTTTCTATCTGAACTCAGGTCTATCTTTCTTCATCTTATTTGGCCACTTGCTAAAATTTCTTGTTAATGAAACCACATCATCATTTTCATTGGAGTCATCTCCTGTATCATCCAAAAATTTAGCAACTTCTATTTGCAAAGCCAACCCTTTATTCTTCTCACACTTTTCTCTCAAAAAGTTCATCTCAAAATTTGTGAGAATCCTAATTACCTTATCCAAAGATAACTCATTAACGTCATAGTCTTCTTCAATGGCTGCAATTTTCGATATAAATCTAGGAGGCAATGATCTCAATGTTTTCCTGACAAGTTTTAGATTTGAATACTTCTTTCCAATTTGATGTGCTTGGTTAACAATATCACGCAGTCACTCCTGAAAGTCTCTAATAATATCACTTTTCTTCATCTTAAGCTCTTCAAATCTAGCGGCCAACATTTGAAGTTTTGAAGCTATTATTGGTTTTGATCCCTCATGTATTGTTTACAGAGTTTCCTATGCTTCTTTTGTTGATTCACAGACTGATATCATACTGAACTGACCTTTATCTACTACACTAAAGATTGCGTACATTGCTTAAGAATTAACAAGTGCTTCCTCTTATTCAGCTCTTATCCATTCAGATGGATATTTAAGTACCGCTTCATCCTTTCCCTCAATCGTCATAAGATGTGTCCAGCGATTAAAAACCGACATCCATGCTATGATTCCTTGAGCTTGAATAAATACTTTCATCTTTCATTTCCAAGCAGGGTAATTAGAACCATCTAGTAACGGTGGCCTAATGATTAATGCACCTTTTTCTGGTAGCCATGATTATGAAACACCGATCTACACAAAGTTGACACACCAAGTTTTGATTAGGTGAACCAGCCTCTGATACCAAATGAAAGTCCCAAAGGAAGTAATTTCGTAAAAATCCTATCTTTTTGCAGTTGCTTCAAACTATTTTTATCGGTTGCTCAACACAAAGAAACTGTGTTAACAATTGTTAATTTTACATATTTAAAATGTAGACAGAAAAATTAAACATGCAACTAATAAATCGACAACTAAAATTTGGTAACATAGTTTAACACATCCAACCTACATCTATTGGGTCCTCACCCATTATAATTAACTTTCACTATGATACAATAGTTTTACACAAGGTTTTATTGAGCCTACATATTCAACCCTTAACATTATCCACTCGTACTCACACCCTATGAAAGTTTATCACTCTCAATAACACGATCATTCTGTGCTAATAGCAATAGAGGATTTTTGTAACAATGATCGATAATAAAGATGAGAATAAAAACTCAAGTGATTGAATCAAAAGTAACATAAACAAAGAAAACACTTGACTTAAAAATACTCCCCTAAATATGTAGCTTTATCAACCGAATATGTAGAAAGTTGTAGAACAATATCTGCTGTGATCCTTTGAGAATCATCACTAAACAGTCTACACAAAACAACATCAAGAAGTTGTCAATTAGATAAGCGCTTCACCGTTGAAACATCACAAAAATTATAGCCACACACTCATGAGACTTCTGCTTGTTTTTCACTCACCAAAAACCCTCAAATTGGCTGTCCAAAAAGTGTCACACATATAGAGAAAACACAATTACCATAAATAACACAATTCACCACAAAATCAGCTACCAAAGATAGCTACAATCACCGAAATACAACTGCCCAAGATAGCTCCAAAATTACCCAAAAAATTTGCGCATTATCTTTAGTAAGACATGGTAATTTTATCCCAAGTAAATTCTATCTTCTTTAGGATTTTATCCTTCAGATATCTTATCTTCAAGAATCCCACAAAAGGTAAATTTCTTATCATAGTGATATTCTAAGTATATCCAACTATATCCAATTACAAATAATGCCCAAAATAATGAATATGATATTTTACAATTGGCTTTCACTTGGTCAAGCCTAGTCATAGAGGGCTGCTATAAAGAGAATCCCTATCCTTTTTATTGTTCTTGTTGCAGAATATATTAGTATATTACTCTACCACTACCAAACAGAAGATGCAAGCCACGATCTCTATACGTTCACAAAATTAACCAAATATTTTACCTTTATAAAATAATAAAAGGTCATACAATAACATGTGTTACGTTTTTTGTTAAATTGATCACATCAAAGTTAATAATGCAAGAAGGGAACAAAGGTATTGTCAATCATTTTTAGAAGATTAGTAATGATCATAAGAAAAGTCACTTGGAGTGCCATAGGAAGTGAAGTGGCACAACACAAGTTGGTGACAAAATCTTTAGTGTTGAGTTTTTAGATCCCAAAAAACAAAGAGAGAAATGATTAAACTGAGAAACTCATGAACACGTACACATGCAAATTCTTTGGGCATAAGCATACGACAGAAACCAATGGAGATGAGGGAAACTAGTGCAAAATCCAAAACCAAACATGACGATACATTTCAAGTAAATGGAACAAGGTAAAGTCTCCTATTTTCATAATGGTAACATAAAACGTAGAGTGGTTTATGCAGTCTGAATTATATGTATGTGCTCAAAAAATAACAACGGTAATAAGGTGACAGCCGAAGTCTGAGATAGTTAATATGAGAACTGGGATCCACACATCCCCCAGATTCCTTATCTCTAAGCTTAGAGGGGGAAAAAACCTTAGTGTTACAATTCTCCTCTTTGGTGTTTTGTTCGTTATCTATCTTTGTACTCTTTGACTTTTGCAATTTCTCTTTGTATGCTGCGAAGGGTCCTTGTTATATCCTTTATCCCATCTGCAATTTTGCAAATTAGGGAAGATTCCACCACATGGGGTCTATCGGTGACCCATCATGAAGAAGAAGAAGAATCGTATTTACAGTTCTTCACGATTCAGAGTTAATTGGTCGGTTTATTGTTTAACCAGCTAGTTTTTATTCATATCAGTTAATAATAAAAATAGAGCAAAAAATCTGGCCAATTTGAAGTTACTTTGGTTAGATCGGTCGGTCTGGTCTGATTTGAAAATCAGTAGTTTTAAATGATATCCGGTCACATGCAATATTTGTGTCCCTTTCTTGATTGAGAATCTCACCTGCCATCTATTTGTTCTATTTTTATGGCTCAACTTGATTTCTCAATTTATTCCATTGATAGAATTCTGTTTCCCGTATATACATTTTTGCTTTATTATCGCACTCTATGTCAACTAATGATACATCAAAGGAGACTATGTATCAAATTTTCGAATTTTTTTTAAGAAGCTTAAAGCTATTGGAGAAGTGAAATATATAACATGTCAATGAAGTTCATTAATATCTTTTTTTCCTTAGTTAAACATAGAAAGTAATCCAATTTGTATGAGAGTTAGATATTGTATAGCAGTGGACAGGTTTGAAATTGGATATTGACAAAGAAACATTGATGGAGTGATTGATGTTTCAGAAAACATTGAAATTATTTTAAAATGGGTATTGTACTTTTTACCACGTTGAATGGAGTATTATTTCATTAGAAAACTAGCTCATGTGAGTCTCTCTAGATTTTTTTGGGTTAACTAGGGTTTCAAAATGAACAAAAGAAACAAAGTTTTGTATTCCTAGAGTGTATTCCCATTGAAATTTGGGAAAAGGACACTTAATTCACTAGTCGCATAGAAGAATCTTAGACATTGCACAATGTGGTGGAAAAAGGAAACAAATATTAAACCATTGTTTAAAGGGAACGTATCATCTGTTCCCTTTACCTTGTACTCACTCTATTTTATAAGCATCTATCCATTTAATAAATAGGATTGAGAGAATAGGTAATCTGAACGCTTTTCTAAGACAATTGTATAATTGTTTCCCAAAAAACGGAAAACTAAGGCATGACAATTAAACGATAAATGCTTGCAAGAGGGAGTTGTCACATCTCATTGGACCATGGACTTGTCCATGTATTCCATATTGGTGGCCCTTCTTTTACTACATTTAAAAAAAAAGCATTGTTATTGACCTAGTGTTGATGCCATGAAGGAAAAAGAAAAACAGAAAAGGGTCATTTTTAAGTATTTAATGGAATCTCCTCTCTTTGACTACATATATATTAATATTTGTTAGAAGAAGAAAACTTGATAGGCATAGTCAAACTGAGTGGTCCATGATTGGATTAATTCAAAAACTGACAGAAAAAAAAAATCATTTCACATTTTTTTTTTCAATAAATATCAGGGAACCATTTTAGAGGATATATTGATCAGAAAACATGGAATTGATGCCTTAAACTCTTTCTAGGTTATGGCTTTGGATGACCCTGAAGGCCTTGCCTCCTTTTCCCTTTGTAAAAGTACAAAGAGGAGCCTAGCTCTGTTCTAGGCTAAATGGAACTTGGCAAGCTAGCTTTTGTTCTTGAAACAAAGTTGAAGTTTTCTTTTCTTTTTTACTAGTATAATTAGTGTGGGTGACGCAAACATGTGTTGAAGCAGTCACCATTAATTTGGCATAGATTTTAATTCACTAGTTTTCTCAAGTCAATGTTTTGTATTAATACCGAAGTTGACACATTGATCTAAAGCTCAAATCTACTACTTAAAAAAGTCGATGATGATGTAAGTATTACATATCTTGATGATTGAAGTAAGCATTTGATTTGTCACAAACAAATACAATGGTTCAAGTGAATTAAAACCGACATTATACAGATAATATAAATTGGTAGATAAAATATGCGACAACACGAAATATATATAGAGAGAGAGAGAGAAGGAAAATGTTGTTATTGATAGATGCCACCCTTACTCGTCCTCTCTCTCTCTCTCTCACTCTGCCACTATTTCTCCGTGTCTCGTTGATGATGCCTGTAGTTTTGTTTGAGGAATTTTGGTGAAAGGCTGTGTTACAGGGAGTAGGTTGTGTTTGTATGGAAATGGATGCGCTCCCACCACCTAAACTGAGCTTGGATTTTCGGCCTGCTTTTGTTCCTAAGACAATCACCGACTTCCTTCAGGAGGTGTCGGTGATCAGGGATGTTTCCGACAAGGCTTCGAGAGTTGATGGTTTTGTTAAGGTTTTGGAAGATGAGATTAGAAAGATCAATGCTTTTAAAGGCGAGCTTCCTCTTTGCGTGCTCCTTTTGAACGATGGTTGGTTCCTTGATGTGTGTACACACATATATGATGATGTTTTAAACAATGCGATGCTGAATTGAAAAAGAAGAAAAATGGTTTAATTCGTTTCGTTGGGTTGTTTTCGATCAAAATTGGGACTTTGATAATGGGTTCAAATCTCGATCCCAATAGATTTCTTCTTTTCTTCTTTTGAAGTGATTGTGAATGTGGTTTTCCATCCGATTGATTGCGTGGTAATTGATTTTGTTTCTAATGTTACGTATATTCTTCTTCTTCTTGCAGCGGTTTTGTTTCTGAAGAACGAGGCAGTGCAATGCACAGAATCAAAGAGTAAACCAATGTTAGAAGAGTTCATTCCATTGAAGAAAAAATGTGATAATAATGAAAATGATCAAATGAAAAAGGAGGACTCTAGAGATAAGAAAAATTGGATGAGCTCTGTTCAGTTATGGAACGATGATGATCCGACCTCCAGTGGGAAAACCATCTTTGATTCGAAAACAAATTCCAGACTAGAATATAAGGTACAAAAAAATTATTCACATATGAATGAAACTGGCGTCAAGTTTATCTTATGCGTCTCAAAGTTCAAAGCTTTAATTCAACAGGAGAACTGGGAAATCGAAGTTGACTTTTGTTTTGTTACTTGTGCTTCCTAGACTTCAAAGAAAGGGAATCTGTTTGGAAATGAACATGCATTTCAGACCTGCAAGAACAGGAGTGGAACGAGAGCATATATTCCGTTTAAGGCTTACTCTGGATTATCAAAGAAGGATGGCAGTGATAAAGAGACGGTCCCTGACTTGTCTCTTTTGACCCCTGGAATCAAGAATTTGAGAGAGGAATCGGGCTCTACTGGTTCAAGATTCAGCTGCAGTAGAACGGTTTCATCTTCTGCACCTAATTCCCACTCAAATATACGAAATAGACCTCAATCATCTCAGCAACAGTCTGCCCGGAAGCAGAGGAGGTGCTGGTCACCTGACTTGCATCGACGGTTTGTCAATGCTTTACATCAACTTGGAGGTTGTCAAGGTTAGGACATGTTGCGAAACTCGATGTCATTTTTTAATTTTGATGGTTGATCACGTCTTTTTGTCCTTTATTTTGAGAATTTGGTGTTGTATGTTTGGGATGTGCATTTGTTGCTGGGTGATGAATGAGAGTAGTGTGTGTACATGATGATTAATGAATGTGCTGATGTTATGGAAGTTGAATTGATTGTGCCTTCATTATTGTAGAAGGATTCTCTTAAATATCTTTTTGAGGTATGACTCGACTTCTTTCAAGCATTTAAATTGAATTTTCCAAAAATTGCAGCTGCTACTCCAAAGCAGATTAGAGAGCTCATTCAAGTTGATGGCTTGACCAATGATGAAGTGAAGAGTCATTTGCAGGTGAGTTCTTGGTTTTATGCCTTGTTCAGTACAGGGAAAGCATGAGAAAAATGAAACAAAATGCTGATCTTGCTCACACAATCTCTCTTCCTTTTCTTCATTACTATGAGTAACGTGAATGCTTTCGATTCATGTGGAAGACTGATTAGAAATCTTTACCACCACAATGCCAGAAATATCGACTCCATTCAAGAAGAATTCCACCTGCTTCAGCTGGCTCAGCAAACCATTCTTTAGCTGTTTCTGGAGGTTTCTGGATGTCTCAAGATCAACATGGTGAATTTGCAAAGACAACCAGTTCACAAACTGGCTCTCCTCAAGGCCCTAATCGAATTAGCAGGAAACACTGGAGGGACCTCAAATACTGGAGTTTATAGCATGGAAGATGATGCAGATGCAAAATCTTAGGATTACAGCTGGAAAAGGCCATGTTAAAAGATCAGAAAAAGATGATGTATAGGGTGATATCCACCATCAATTTTGCAGATAAAATTACACATGGGAGGATCATATGAACACACAAATAAAATAATTATTGTTTCTTTAGCCTTTGTTTGGATCCTTAATTACACAAGGGAAAGGAAAGGAAATATTGAAGGGAAAAGAGGATAAAAGAATGGAAGAGAAATGTCATTTCCTTTCTCTTGTTTGTTTTCCTAATTTATCAAATGAGGGAATTGAATGGAAGAAAATTTTTCAAGACCTTTATGCCCTTGATTATAGAACTTGTTTATCTTTACTTGTTAGATTTAATAAGGATACAATGGTAATTTACTTATATTAGGCTTATCTTGTCTTGAATTTCCCCTCCTTTCCCACCAATTTGGTGGGAAATACTTTTGGTCCAAATTTATCTCCTATTCCTCTCTATTCTCTCCCTTTCTCTTTGTTTATTTGTATCCAAACAATGGAAACTAAGAGAAATGCAATTCCCTTCCTTTCTTTTCTCTTACTTTCCTTCCGTCCAAACAAAGGCTTACATAATGAAGCAAGATCTTGAGAGAGAGAGACTGTAAAATAGTGAAGGGTTAGCATTATTTTCTTAGAAATGGTATATTTTTATAAAAGAGACAAGGTTTATCCTCGTCCTCATTTTATGGAAACTATCCTGTTGTTTGGACCTTTGATGATAGGTGATAAAGGACCCAAAAGCAATGAGTTGGACCATGGTGTTTCAGGAGATCTAGTGGACCAGCTCTATTGTTTTAATATCTTACCGTTTTCTTTGTCATTTTATGCTTTGTCTTTTTCTCTCTCTCTTTACCCCTCCATATTCACCTGTCAGGTAGTTAAAATATTTTCCTTGATTCTAGGAGACTCAACCAATAGCATTCTAGATAGAATAGTATAAATAGTGCTTTGTATATACATTACAAGGCGAATAAGATTTATTCCTTGAAATTACCCTACATCTTACGCATTTTCCTTCTGCTTCCTTTCATGGTATCAAAGCCATCACCTCTGATTTCTACCTTTAAACCTACAAATGTCTAATATTGTTGACAACAGTGGCCTTAGTGCCACGAACTTACCTACAGCAAATAATTATGAGCCATACTCAGTCACCAATACAGAAAACTCCAATGCTATACTTGTCACTACATCCTTTAGAGGCAATAACTACATTACTTGGAGCAAGTCCATGACCATAGCCTTGTGTGCTAAGGACAAGTTGTCTTTCATTGATGGGACCTGCACCATGCCCACGGAAGATGCAGTAGCAAAATGGAAGAGAGGAGATAGCATAGTAAAATCATGGATTCTCAATGCTACGATTAAAGAACTAAGTGATTCTTTTTTATCTTTCTCTACAGCTAGAGAACTTTGGGTAGAATTACAAGAGAGGTTTGGTGAGGCTAATGGGTCATTGTTATACCAATTAGAGAGGGAAATAAGCTCTCTTAAACAAGGTACTTTAACAATGTCTGCTTACTACACTAAGTTAAAGAAATTATGGGATGATCTATCTATCCTAAGTCTCATTCCTATGTGTACTTGTGACGCCTCAAGGGCCATCACTATCAAAGAAAATGCTCATAGGCTTGTTTAATTTCTAATGGGTCTAAATGATGAGTTTGAACATGTAGTTAATCAGATTATGCTAATGGAGCCACTGCCTACTATGAATAAAGCTTTCTCTATGTTGCAAACTGTTGAAAGACAAAGAGTGGTAAATGCTACTACAGACAGCAGTCCTAACATTGCAATGCTAGCTAAGCAGTCAAATAGCTTGAGGAAAGGCAACAGAAACAGCAACAACTCTAGCAAGGGGCCCTACCTCAAGAAGGAAGATAAGTACTATGAAAAATGCAAGAAGAGTGGGCATACCTTGGAAACTTGCTTCAAAATTCATGGGATCCCAGACTGATACAAAGAGCTTGCTGCACAAAGGGAGAAAGGAAAAGCCAACATGGTTCAAATAGCTGAAAACCCTGCGGAAACAACACAAGAATAGAATGAAGAGAAGCCATGGAATACACAAAAATCTCCAGGTATTGCTAATTTCATTCAACAAGAAATAGACAAAGCTATGAAAGGCAAAGCTGTAGCAGAGGTAAAATTTTCAGGATACCCAAACTGTGCAAGTAATGTCACACACTCTGTGGGCATAAGATACAACTACACTGACTCTTGGCTTATTGATTCTGGTGCTTCTACGCATATGACAGCAGACCTCAGTCAATGCACTAGCTATACAATTAATAATGTATATGATCTAGTAACTTTGCCGGATGGGACTAAGCAAGAGGTTGCTCATATTGGGTAGTCACATTTAGGGGATAAAATCTCCCTAACGGATGTTCTACATATTCCTAATTTCTTCAAGGATCTGTTGTCTATGAATAAACTTACTACTCAGGATGAAGTTACTGCAATTTTCATCTCTAACAAGTTGTTTTTACAGGACCTTCGGACTAATGATGTTATAGCTATTGTCAAGGAGGTAAATGGATTGTATGAGATGAGCACAGAGACTCTCCTAACCCCAAATAGCCTAAAAGGTCCTTCTCTAGAGTTCTACAAGGTTGAGAATGTTGTTTTAATGTTTCAGTTTCTTTTTATCTATAACATTCTAGACTAGGGCATGTATCCAAAGAAAAACTGCAGCACATTGATGAAATCAATGTTTCTATCCCTGCTAAACATGATTGTTAAGTGTGTCCTCTAGCCAAACAACACAGAAAACCTTTCCCTAAACATGAAATACATTCAACTAGACCTTTTGAAATCATTCATATGGACTTGTGGGGACCTTACAGTGTTTCTACTATGGGGGTTCACAATATTTTCTTACAATAGTAGATGATTTTACTAGAGCTACCTGGACCTTCATCCTAAGACACAAGTACCAAACCACTCAAACCATTGTGCAATTTCTTAGAAACATTGAGAGACAATTTGACACTAGAGTGTTAAAGATACAAACTGACGATGGGAAGCAATTCATCAATCAAGAGTGCACCAAAACCTTCACAAAAATGGGAATTCATCACCAAAAGAGTAGCCTTTATACACCACAGCAAAATAGTGTGGTGGAAATTAAGCACAAACACTTACTTCAAATCACAATAGCCCTTCTTTTCAAAGCTAAATTATCTAAGGGATACTGGGGAGAGGCCCTATTAACAGCAACATACTTGCTTAACCGAATCCCAACTAAAACCTTAAGTCGGATAAGCCCATTTGAGAGACTATACAACAGAAAGCCTGACTATGAACACCTAAAAACCTTCAGCTACCTTTGTTTTGCCTTAGACAAGACTCCAAATAGAACAAAACTAGATCCTAGGTCAAAAAGGTGTATCTTTCTTGGGTATCTGCCAGATTACAAAGCCTTTAGGGTTAATGTTCAAGAACCCATACCTCTGTATTGCGACAATCAAGCCGCCATTTACATCTTGAAGAACCCTGTTTTTCACGAGAGAACGAAGCACCTTGAGATAGATCTACATCTGGTTCGCGATTGCGTGAGTTTAGGGTTACTTGAGTTGCAACACATGAACACTAAAGAACAAATCGCGGACTTATTCACGAAGGCGTTGTCTGCACGCGTGCTTTTGGGTCTTCTTAACAAGTTTGGAGTCGTTGACCGAGCCTCCAACTTGAAGGGCGGGCGATAAAAGACCCAAAAGCAATGGGTTGGATCGTGGTGCTTCAGGAGACCTAGTGGATTAGCTTTATTGTTTTAATATCTTACCGTTTTCTTTGTCATTTTATGCTTTGTCTTTTTTTCTCTCTTCACCCTTCTAGCACTGTATAGCTAGCATATTCACCTGTCAGATGGTTAGAATATTTTTCTTGATTCTAGGAGACTCAACCAATAGCATTCTAGATAGAATAGTATAAATAGTGCTCTGTACATACATTACAAGGCGAATAAGATTTATTCCTTGAAATTACCCTACAACCTATGCATTTTCCTTCTGCTTCCTTTCAATAGGAATTCCAGGCAATGTGAGACGTAGAATGTGGGTGGAATTAGTCCGCAGTCAAAAGATACCTCCTTCCGAGTTCTTGGTCGAAAGAAGATGTACCGTTAGTGGTCTTGGAGTGCAAATTCAATTGATGTTTCTTTAGATTTGGGACTTGAAAATGGCTTTCCCTGGCTGTGTGATTTTCCATTTTGTGAATGATGGAACGCTGTGAAGTTACATTCTCAACCACTTGCCAAATTAAAGTGATGCAATCCAACCATGGGAACTGTTCAAAGATTTCCAAGTCTTCCATTCCAAGGCAATTAATGTTGACAGTCTGTTTTGGTCTTTGACAAACACTTCTCGCGAGTTCTTTTCATACTAGACTTCTCGTTGCATCGCCCAAGTGTTTTGGTTTATTCTTGCAATTCTTTTCTTTATTATTTCAGCAACACAAGATAAAAATGTATCAACTTCTAAGCGTGTCAGTAATTATGATGGGGACCTCCCCCTTGGTCAGAAGTCCCCATGATTATATCAAGGCACGTCTTTTATTTGGGTGCATAACAAAACAGCCACTCTTACATTCGTAGAATGTTATATAGCCAATGTAGGATTTATAGGGCATTGTGTATATTGTTTGGTGAAGTGTAAGTGATGGTACCTCTCATTAAATCCTCCTTCCAAATTCGTATTGAAAAGTAACTAATAAAATAAAGTTATCATAAAGCCAAATGTCATAATAAAAAGATATAATATAATTATTGCAAGACTTAAACAAAAGATTTAGCAACCTAAATGTAGTACCCCTACGTAATTATGTGCAACAAAAAATTATAAGGTTGATATCTCAATTTCTTAGTTAAAATTCATTTATTGCTTTCCAAAACTTGCAAAGAATGCCACCAAATGCTAAGGTTCGAACAAAATATTCATAATAAAAATTAGTCTAAAATATATTTAACTCTCTTGTATTTTATCTCTTGGTACGTTATACCCTTTCTATTTTAAAATTATACTTATTACTCCCGTTGACTAGTTTAGAATTTAAAAAGTCTTTTTTTATCATGCATTATGATGACATCATCACAACTGTATATGTTGCATTTTTTAGACAAAAATACCCTTTTAATCTTTTGTTGACTAAAATACATTAAACCCCTATATTTTTTGCTTTTTTCATTATGTCCTATATTTTAATAATAAAATTTATTTTAAGCATGGAATACATTTTGACCGTTAATAAATAAAAATACTAAAAATGCCACTATCAGGAACTTTTTCTGTCCGGGATCGAGAGGAAAAGTCCCCAGTATATCCATTCCCCACTGAGCAAAAGGGATAGGGTGGCTCACTATTTTCATTCTCTCAGTCGGCTGGTGAGACAAGCTGCTGTTTCTCTGGCAGGCCTCACACCTGTCGACCTTTTCCTGACAGTCTTTTCTCATCGTCGGCCAGTAATATCCCTGTCTGATCAGCCTATGGGCTAACATTCTGCCTCCGACATGGTTGCCACACATTCCTTCGTGGACTTCGGCCATTGCTTGCTCCGCCTCTTCCTCATTCAAGCACCGCAGCAGCGGCCAGTCATAAGACCGCTTGTACAGGGTATCACTTATGACCGCGTACTCAGCCGCCTTTATTCTTAACTTCCTGGCCTTTGAAGTCTCCTGTGGTTGCGTACCTTCAAGGAGATACTATCTAATTGGGTCCATCCAACTCGACCGACCAGTGCTTACATCGAGGACTTCCTTGGCTTTCTGAATACTAGAACGATCCAGTCGTTCGACCAGCACATTATTGTTGGCATCTCGATCGGAGGCCATTCTGGAGAGCGCATCCGCTTTAGCGTTCTGAGTTCGTTCTATCCTGCTGATCGAATACTGCTCAAAATTATCTAGTTCCCACTTTACTAACTCCAGGTATTCGATCATGCTGCTGCCCTTGACCTCAAACTGCCCAGTGACTTGGCCGACCATCACTTGGCTATCGCTGTATATCTTCAGATGCTTTGTCTCCATTTCCTTAGCTAACTGGAGACCGGCTATTAAAGCCTCGTATTTTGCCTCATTATTGGAGGCTTTGAATTCTAGCCGAAGGGCATATTCCACCTTTTCATCCATATGCGGGTTGATCAGTACCACTCCAGCTCCGCACCCTTCAGAGTTGGACGACCCGTCAACAAACAAGCTCCAGGCCGGACACTGCTCACCCTGCGAGCCGGGCTGGCTCATTTCTGCGATGAAGTCAGCCAATACCTGTGCCTTGATCGTCGTCCGGGGCTTATATTGTATGTCGAACTCTCCCATCTCTACGGCCCATTTTACTAATCGCCCGGAGGTCTCAGATTTTTGGAGGCATTGTCTGAGAGGCTGATCGGTCCACACCTTAATGGTATGACTTTGGAAATACAGTCTCAGTTTTCGTGCTGCCATTACCAAGGAGAGAGCCAATTTTTCTATGGGCGCGTATCGTGTTTCTGGCCCGCTCAATACTTTACTGACATAGTAAATTGGAAA
>JANKOE010000206.1:65785802-65800479 GCA_026284465.1 Erythroxylum citrifolium | reverse complement strand
ATTATTCCAATTTTATGATTTTTTAATACATACAAATCAAAATCTTGACTTATTATTATTAAAGTAATTTTGATTTGAAGCGTTCGCAAAAATCTACTCTTTACATTTTCTATTTAAAAGTTATATTTTTATGTGCTATACAACCCGATGGATATCCAAAAACCCGAACAATCCAATGGATTTGGATATGGGTAGTAAATCGTAAAAATCGATGGAAGTAGATATGGATATGGGTTGAGTCATAAAAATTAGATATGGATATGGGTAGAGTAAAATCCGAACCGAACCCTACTCATTGCCATCCCTAATCTTGCACCACCTAAGATAACTGACCAAAGGTTTGAATTTTGTTCTGTAACATGCCATATATACCGTAATAGTTAGAGAACGATACGAAATAAAAGTATTTATAGACCGGGCGTAAATATCGATTAGTATCGACTTGTTTCGTTTGATATTAACCAATACCGACCGATATTTAATATCGATCAGTACCAAAAATTTTGAAAAATATAAAAATTAAATAAAAAAAATTTCAAAATTTTTTAAAATTTAACTCCGGCCTCTCTCTCCCTCTCTCTTTCTTTTTTTCATAGCTTTTTTAATTAGTTATTTATTGTGATTTTTAAATTTTTATTTTTAAAATAAAATAAATATTTTTATTCCTAATATAAATTAAAAACTTAAAAATAAATGATTTTATTTAAATTTATTTTAATCTTTTATATAATATTTATTAATAAAGTATTTTTTTAAAATAAATAATTTTAAAATTATTATTTATAAACTAATATTTATTTCATATATTTTTAATTATTAAATCAAAATCTATTTGAAATTTATATGTTTTAAAAAAATTAAATTTAAATATATTTATTAATAATTATTAAATTAATTTTTTAAATTAAATTAAGAGTTAATGATATTTATTATTCTTTTTATTAGATGTTTTGATGTAATTATTATTTATTATATAATGAAAATTGTAATTGTAATATTTAAAATAATTTGCATTGTTCTTAATTTTATATTTGTACGATGATAATTATCTTTTTTATATAAATTTTAATTATTATTTATATGTGAAATATCTTAAAATTATTATTATTTCATATTAATTGTAATTATTATTTATTATTTAAAATTTTAAAGACATGGTTAAAAATATATAGTACAACTGTACTATATGATAACGGATTATTTGCAATTTAAAAAAAAATTAGAACTATTTTATAAATTTAAAAAATTACCTGAAGCGATACCCAATATTAATCAATATTCGTACAATAACATTAAATCCGATACGTTATTCGAAACATTGTAACTGACGGCTTCAATATCAGGGAATACTTTTCATGTATGTTCCTTGACGATCCCATGTCCTTTTAGAAAGTTCCAACAAAAACATAATGAAAACAATCAGTTGTCTGATGCAAGTGCAACATACACTGGCTCTCGCTAAGGAGTAGCCAATTATATCTTATCTTAAGAGCCCTATATATCTGGCATAGAATCATTATCTTTTTGTCAGGAGTTTCATGGCATAAACATCTGTGTATAGAATGTCTATCCTGATTCCCAGACGCTCTTAGACTAACAAACACCCTAAAGCATATTGGGTTATCAGGAGTTTCATGGCATAAACATGTGTGTAGAATGTCTATCCTGATTCTCCACCGCTCATATTCTAACAAACACCCTAAAGAATATTAGGCATGGGGTGGCTGTTCTCAATTTTCAGTACCATCTTGTGCCTCTTCTATCTCATTTATTTATTAAAATGTTAATGAATGGATAAGATAGAGAAGTTACAGGATAACACTGAAACTCGGGACATAAAATTTGATCCCAAGCATATTCCTCCAATTAATTGACTTAACTATGTGTAAGGTTCTCCTAAAACGATCCAACCTCTGATGTTAATAGCATCTACCTGCCAGCAGGAAAGTACCTAACGGTTCAAACCTACATTCCAAGTGGAAGTAATCATTATATACATGGATGGATTCAACTAGCTCCTCCATAGACTTAAGCCTCATAACGCACTATTTTGAGGTCGTGACCTGTGAGTGTCGGGAATGAGACATGGACAAAGTGGTATAAAGTTTTCCAAAAGTTTTTCCGCACGAGATTTTGGACCTTTTTGGTGATAGATGCAGAAGATATAATAAAAATCTGTAGCTTTTTGACCTTCAATAAAAGCAAATCATATCGCAGAAAATGAAAAGATACTTGTTTCATCTCTATTTAGCATAAGAATAGGTTCTTCTTAGTGCTTTGACGATATTTTTCAATGGATGTTGAAAAGGGAAGCACCTCACTGAATGCTCTTCGCTTGTTGGATACTTCAATCATTTCTCACTTTGTTAACGAGCTTATGTTTGTTGAAATAGGAAGTAATTTATGTAATATGTAGTACAAAACCTTATTACGTAGTTAGGATCATACATGAAAAGATTAAAAACAAAGGTAATACTGAATACTTGATTTCAGTTTCATCCCTAATTCCGATGCTATTTCCGAGTTCCAAACGATTACAAATCTCTCAGAACCTTTATGGAAAGTGTTTCTCGACACGAGGTTTAGGTATTTCTATAGTTTTCTCAATACATAAGCTTTCTTAATAGATCAAAGAATCCTTATACTTACGATTGATATGAGCAACTGCAAGAGACCTTAACCTATATATATAGTTTCCATATCGGGCTTCCTCATCACAAGGCCGATATGGGTCTTGTCCATACTAATTGAAATCTATTTTTTACCCGAACTTTGACCCATTAATTTAGATCATTTATTGAGTCATTTTATTATCTTTATCTGGATCAAATTACGTAACTTAACCGATAATTTATTGAAAACTAAAACATACAATTAGTAGTTGTCCAACTTTATGGGAAAGGACAAAATTGTCCAACATCCTCCCATTTGGACAAGCATTAATTGTAGTTTTGTCTCTAGTTTAAAACAATTTTAAAACTTGGTTAAGCCATGCTACTGAATTAGTCGACTAGGTTTAAAAACAAAACATTTGATCCAAAGGTAATAAAAGTCCATCATTATGTCCTACGAGGCTTTCGATACCGAAAAGTATCAAATGCATGTGTCATGTGCGACACAAATCTAATACAATCACGTATATATAATATCTCACTAACATGAATGAGAAAATGAAGTATGACAAACTAGAATGATATCTTTATGATCTAAATTATATCATCTTCGTTTGTAGGTCTCGATTTCTCCAACCTTATACTAAACCGCATATGCTAATTAACTACATTAGAGAAATATTGTTTTCTCTCACAGAATGCTAAACAACATTAGAAAAAACCTTTATGTTCTCCAACTAAATGCTAAACTGCATTAGAGAACCTTTATAGGATTTAAAACTTATATTTTCCTAAGTCATGTCAAATTCATGGATACCCGTACTAAAACTGTATGCGTTTAAATGACATAGGCACAAGGTAAATCTGTATATATGCTCAATGACCTTTAAATGCTTAAGATTAACACAAATCTGAAGACTTTTATACGTATTATGACAATGTATAATAACACGTATTGCTGAGGATAAACGATGATCATCTCTATTGATGAACCATCATACTGTCATAACATATCAAAATGTACAAATGTACATGGAACAAAAATAACGATCCACTAATAATAGTGTCCAAGGACATCAAAACACCCATACTGTATACTTGTGTCACAAGCACAAGTAGGCGAGATCCTTTAGTTAAAGGATCAACTTACAGTTCCTCAGTCTTTAAATTCTCCAAACCTTAATGTCACCTTTTATATCAACACATTTAGGCCAAATAATTGACCTTTAAATGCTAAGACCTTGTGATATTCTTTGTTGTTATTAAATAACATTGTAAGAAGATTACTACAGTACAACCAAATGGGTCTAGCCACTGAATCAATCACAGACAACTCAGAAATCAAGTTTATGAGCTAAACCGTCTGTGATACAGCCCCATAGCATGCACTATGCATGCATAGTTGAGGAAGTCACATATGTCTTCTTAACACACTTCCACGACATTGTACCATCTGCAAACTTAAAACTGTAACCTTAAGTGGACTTTCAATCATTTGGACACATAGCTAAAATCTGAATTTGAATTCCCTAAGAGTTTTAGTCTTTTGACTATGTTATATGTCAACATATAATCCTTAATTCCTTTAAGTATCTCAACACTCGCTTGATTGTATTCCAATGGCTTACGCTTGGATTAACCAGATATTGACCAAACAGTCAAATAGTGAATTCAATATCCTGTCTAATACATAGCTAAGCATAAATTAGGCTATCAACCTACTAAAATACATAACATTCCTCATAACCTCTCTCTTTACTTTATTCTTTGGATACTGTGCCAAAAATTATCTCACTATGAGAGATAGGTGCTACGACAGGTTTACTATTGACTGTATTAAACCTTTGTAAAACATTCTCAATGTATGCATTCTATAAGAGGCCTGATGAGGATTGAGATCTGTCTCGATAAATCTGAATACCTAGGACGTAAAATGCTACACCAAGGTCCGTCATGTCAAAGTTCTTGACTAAAAGTTGCTTAACCTCATACAACATGGTCAAGTAATTTGACGTGAGCAATATATCATCCATATGCAGTAATAGGAAGATAACTTTGTTCCCCTTGACCTTATAGTACAAGCGTCTTTTAATTTTATTTTGTTATGAAGCCGAAAGAGGCCAAACTATCAATTGTAAGGTAACACTTTTAGGAGGTTTGATATAAACCATATTTTGATCTGCATAACGCGCAAACCATGTCAGTTCTATTTGGATCCTGAAATCCTTCAGTTTGCACCATATAGACCACTTCATAAAGGTCTTTACTCAGGAAAGCAGTTTTGACATCCATTTGATGTAACTCTATATCACCATGAGAATAGAGTTACAATTGCCTTAATCACTCAAAATATATCTTATGAGGTTATGAGAGAAAAGGTAACATAAAGTCAACCTTTCTCTTTAAGTGAGCCATTAGGCAACTGAGCGAGCCCATAAATTGTTGAACTTTATCCTGAAATCCTTTAGGTCTTAAAATTTCATTTACAACTGTCAGGTTTGCAATTCTAATGCAAATCAACTAGCTCTCAAACGTTACTATACTTCATGGCTTGCATCTCGTCATTCATTACATCCCACAGCATATCCGCATTGGGTCCAGAAAAAACTTCTATAAACAGAAACAACTTTTATAAAAGTAACTAGATCCGTAGCATGTTTAATAGCATAGTCCTATTCACCTGATAGACTATGTTATCAGATGTGATAGTAGGTCGTCTCATTCTAGTAGATTTATTTAACTATATTAGATCTTGTACCTCTAGGAACCTTTGTGTCTATAGGTATTGGTTCATGTTCTTGTACAGGCACGATATAAAGACCTAAATTACGAATCTAACTGTATTAGTGGCGGGTACATGATAACTATAGTATCCGCCTTGCTATCATCCGAATGGTCAAAGGGCCCACCATCATCATAGACATCGTATTCCAGAAACTTAGATATTTGTGATTCCACTATTCCAATCCCTCCTTCTCTACAGTAAAAGTTGTAGCCTTAAAGTGGTCGAGATAGTTTACTAAATAACAATGAGCACAACAAGCATGCAATCTTTCTTTATAAGGATTATACTACCTCAGTAAGGCGGCCCCATATACAATTATGTGCAAGGTTGAGTTTCTCACATTTTTAGATAATTAGGTAGATTAGTCATGTTCTGCATTGACTTCTTCAAGTCCTTTAGGATGCAGTTATGTCTTTCGACAATACACCATTTTGCTCAGAACTACTCAGTATAGTGAATTAAGTCACTATTCTAACTGATTTCAAATATCTGGCAAACAAACCTTTTAAAGTCCTGAAACACCATGTTTCCTATGATATTCTCCTCTACGGTCAAATATGACTATCTTGATGAATTTTCCCAATTAGTTCTCAACCTTCAGTCTTTAAGCAAGAACACATAACTGTGATAAGAATAATTATCAACAATTGTCAGAATACGTTTAGAATTGCACAATGCAACTGTATAAAGTTTACCGATATCTTTACGTATCAGACTGAACAAGTCAAAAGCATGAGTTAACCCTAATATCCTTATTAGTCAACTTACCCCTGCAACAGTCAGCACATATTTCCAGATCATCATAATCTAGAATTAAGAAATACTTTCCTTATTCAATATCTAAACCTTAGCTCTGGAAATGTGACTTAAACTTTTATGTCACATTATGTATGACTTCTCATTCGTTAGGGTCCTTTATGTTATAACTTGTTTAGCAAGATACGAAGAAGCAATTATCTAATTCGGGGTAAGACATATTCTATACAAATATGACAAGAAAGATGTACCATTATGTTTTGCATTAAACAACTGTACAACATAAACATTAAATACAAAACATTAACCCTCTTTGTCCAAAATTGATCAAAAGATCACATATAAAATGTGTTATGTAAAGCTCAAATGAACCTTACAACAAAGTTCAGTACATACATCCCCTATAGATATTACTTCCACTTCTTCATTGCTGTCAACCATCAGTTTCTCCTTCACTTTATTTGGCTTTATCCTAGATATGAACCTTTTCATTGTGAAAGCACCTTGATTAGATGCTCCACTAAATAGCCACCATGTACTTAACGCAACTATCGTAAATTATATTCATTAATTGATAATCCAAGGAGTTACCTGATGGTCTCAGTCTTTCCCTTTAAACCTCATACTATTGGTTTCTTTATGTTCCTAGGACCTTTATCAGTATTGGTTTGACCAACATCAGCATGTGAAGAAGATTTGAACTTTTTACCTTTGAACTTAGCGAGCTTCATCTTTGTTTTCCTTTAAGCTGTTTCGAGGGTTGTAGCAGTAGTAAACTTGAGTTTCTCCTCCTCAGCAACGCAATAGGCTATCAAAGCATTGAAGTCTCAACATCTTCAATCTACTGTGAAGATTAATTATTCTTGATATGTATTCCATTACTCCCTTCTCTCATATATACTTCATGGAGAATGTTTCTTTCATTAAGGAACTTGTCTCAACATTAGGTGAGAATGTGTACCTCTAGGAGACATTATCAAGAAACCCCTTCACTATGTCTATATCCGAAAGTCCACTTAGTAGATGGTTAGGTATGGATCTCTTAATGGTCATCAAATATAATATGTTAGACCGATCCCAAGTTTCATAGGCTGCTTTATGAGCTCTCAAGCTCATAGATGTAGGTGGAGATGGCCTATCCGTCTGTATGATCATATCAACCACAGTTATCTCCATAGCATTCAATACATCCTCTGTCCACTTCTTTGTATTGAAACCGGACAGGGTTTCAATGGTGACACTGATTTTGTTTACTGAAAAGGTGACATCAAGATGATAATCTTTAAATCAACACAAATGTAGGACAACAGTGATACTCAAAGTCATTAAATAGTATTTTTACTGAAAATCTGATCACACATATTATGAACCACCTGTGGGCTAAATACATAATATATGCAACTAGACCTCCACATAAAAGCGATCAGAATACAAATCATCAACTCTTATGACGCTAACACTTGTGGGAGAATAGATCATTCAAGCAACGACTTTCCTCTATTCAATGCCTTTATGCACATCTCAAAATCTCATATAAGGCCAACACCTGTGGGCAGAATAACAAAACATGAGACTAAAGACATCCCCTAACATGTAAGTTGAACAATTCAAAATACTGACTCGAAAGGTCATTGTGGTGACTACATCCTCATCAGAACTCAAAAAGTCTACAAACATAGGGGATACATGTTAATGTTATCCTCACATTCTTTATGGGCATATGGTATGTGATAATGTAACGTCGATAAATGCAAAAAAACGAATGCACAGTCTCATTGTCACATACTCGTGCTAAAGACATTCCCTGAAAACTTCATTTGAGACTTTCGTAAGGGAAAAATCTTAGTAGAGTGACTATCGTGTGTCACCGGACACTAAACTGACTACCTAAGACATGAAAACTTTATGTATCTCCCTTATTGCAAGTTCGTTGCATGAAAATTCACTAAAAAATGGCTTCAGAATGTCTTAATTCATTTTCCGATTGATTATCATGTAATCTCGAACACTGAACATGAGACCCGAGATATAAGAACTTGAAGTATCTCCCTTATGTGATATCCAAAGCATGAAAAGATACTTGAAATCGGATTCAAAATACCTTAATTCCTTTCTCTGGAGTTAAACTTTAATTTATTACTAATGTAATAAATCCACAAAAATGGAAAAACTTACTTTATGAATTTCCGAACTCGGAAAATATCCCGGAGTACCCTTAGGGGAAATATGAAAATTTTGTATTTTTTTTAAAACACTATAGCAGAATTCGTACGGCTGACGTGGCGCACCACATCAGTGTGCGTGGCACGGGGCCACCAATACGCTGCACGGGCGCACGCTGATGCGTACCAGATGTGTATGGCGCGTGCGCGACACGTGCAGACGCGCGCACGTGCCGCCATGTGTCGTCCATCTAGCGTGCCACGTGTATGGACAGATATGGTACATGCGCCACACGCACCCTCCATCCCATGCTCGTGGGAGCGCGGGTCGCGGGTCCCCCGTGCACGCATCCGCTGCCCGCTGGAGCAACGTGTCAGCACGCAGTTGACTCGTGCACCGCACACACCAATCATACGTCACTACCTGCGCACGCGCCCAATGTTTCCTCTCCCACCGACGTCGGAGACGATTTTCGGCTTCTTGGGATGTGCTTTTTGCTCTTTTTGGCTTGTTTTCGTCTCGTTTTTCATAGCTAGTCTTATGTATAGCACTTTTACGTAATTATATACATAAAAAAACTGAAAAATAAATCAAAACGTGAGGAAAACCATATGAGATGAAAAACCAAAAAACCTTGGTTTCTGGAAATCCGATCACGTAACCGCTTTGATACCACGTGTAATACGTAGTACAGACCTTATTACGTACCTAGGATCATACATGAAAGGATTAGAAATGAAGGTAATGTGGAATACCTGATTTCGATTCCATCTCTGATTCCGATATTGTTTCCGAGCTCCAAATGATTACGAATCTTTCAGGACCTTTATGGAAAGTGTTTATCGACACGAGGTTTAGGACTTTTTACAGTTTTCTCAGTACGTAAGCTCTCCTAACGGGTTAGAGAATCCTTATGTTTACGATTGATATGAGCAACTGCAGGAGACCTTCACCTATATATATAGCTTCCATATCGGGCTTCTCCATCACAAGGTCGATATGAGCCCGGTCTATACTAATTGGGATCCATTTTTCACCCAAACTTCGACCCATTGATTTAGATCATTTATTGAGTCACTTTATTATCTTTATCTGGACCGAATTACATAACTTAACCGATAATTTATTGAAAACAAAAAATACAATTAATAGTTATCTAATTTTATGAGAAAGGGCAAAATTGTCAAACAATTTATATTGTCTAAGCTAGCTAAGGACTCAGTTATATAGCACTGCAATAGTCTGTACCGTCTTACTGATCAAATAGGTAAGCTGTCAATTTTCGTGATTGTACTACTGCTTTCCTCAAGTTGTATAATCTTAGCCCTTAGTTGATCGATTAGTTCAGTCGTGGATATCTGGATATACTCTGAAAGTCTCAAGTTTTAATATGATTTTAGATGTAATTATGTGCTCACTGCCACTTGGCAAAACAACCTATATGTGTTGGTATATAAACAAATTAAAGTGCAAATGGAATAGCGACAAGGTGCAATGAAGCCTGAGTAGTGGTCCAGCAATGTCTACTTACATTTGCAAATCATATGCTTAGAAAGTGCCTGGTATTTAATTCATCTTATCCAAGTTTATTAGCATAGTGATATTGGACTTAAAAGGTCTTTGTAATCGCAAGGATGAGAAGAGGATCATGCACAAGAATGTAATAGATACAGTGCTTGCGTAGGCTAGTGCTTGAAATAATTTATGTACTATTTCTAAACTGCCTATGAAAAATGCTGCCTACGTTATTAACAATACCATTCGCCCAAATAGTACTAAGAAACTAAGAAGAAATGCAATTAAGTGCATGCTTAGCACTTTCGGAGTACCAGATTGGTGCTTCATTCTGAGTGTGGCCATTAGGTTCGAACAGCCATAGTGGATAGTGGCTTTGCCACTTCTGTTCTCATGAAATAATCCCACTTCCGTCTAACTTTTATAAATCACCAGGACTCGGTCACAGTTCATCAGAACTCGACTTCCACAGATTTGGTTACTTCAAGAGGTAAATAGGTCAAAAAATGTTGTCAAACCTCAGTATGCCATTCTTTTTGTTTCTGGTCTTGTATTTGATTCATCTAGTCACTCCATTTCCTAGTTTCCATGAACTTCCTTATGCCAGTGGACCACTTGATTATCGTTACTATGATCAGTCTTGTCCTAATCTGCAAATGATAGTGAAATACGGTGTTTGGACAGCTTTCAAGAATGACAACAGGATGGCTGCATCACTCCTGCGGTTGCACTTTCATGACTGTTTTGTAAACGTAATAGTTCTAATCAAGTCTATTCCCTTTCCTGCTTGTCTGTCCTCTAAAGTGCAATATTTTGTCAACATAAAATAGAAGCGTAGGATACGCTCTTCGTGTCTAAGGAATACAAGTCTTTACTACGTACCAGTTGTCAAGTTCGAACTTCTTTTCAGTTTTTGTTACAATGTAAAGTCCAAGTGCACGTAAATAGAAACACTGAATTGTCCACAAAATATAACTTATAAGCTGCATTAAGAGTTGGAAGTGATGTTTTAGGTTCATGAGAGTTCTAAGGAAATTCTATAGTTGGCCATATTGTTTAGGCCAAATTTACTTTATGAAAAAATAATAATTTTATCAGTTTGGTGGGTTCCAATTTGGCAAAGCAGATTAATTTTCCTGTTTACAGTTTTTTTTTTCTTGTTACAGGGTTGTGATGCTTCGATACTTCTTGATGATACAATTGATTTCAAAGGAGAGAAGAACGCTTTAGCAAACCTTAATTCAGTAAGAGGATACGAAGTCATTGACAGCATCAAAGCAGACGTTGAAGAAGCTTGCCCATTAACAGTTTCATGCGCTGATATATTGGCTCTTGCTGCCAGAGAAGCTGTAGTTTTGGTAACTAAAATTTTCACATAACATATCCTCCTGGAAAGATTGGAACCTTTTATAATCTTAATGTTTTTTAAGGCAGGAGGGCCTTATTGGTATGTTCCTTTGGGACGACGAGACGGGTTAAATGCAAGTCAGCAGGCAGTAACTGACCAATTGCCGTCACCCCTTGAGTCACTGCAGGCTATCACCGCCAAGTTCACATCCAAAGGTCTTGACATTAAGGATGTTGTAGTCCTCTCAGGTTATTGACTCTGTAAATTCTGGTTATTGTACATAACTCAGTTGTCCATGCTTGGCTACTAGAGGCCCTTTACATTGCATCCCAAAGCAGAAAGGCAATTCTGCTTAAAATAGGGAATGCTGGTATCCCATATTCAACATCGGGCCCAAGTCAATTATTCAACATGGTATCAGAGCCTCGTGGGAAGGGGGCGTGTTGCGTTCCTCCCACATCGGTGGTCAACACCATGAGTATGGTGTTCATAATGGATTGGGTGCCTCAACCCCTTGAGCTAGCTTTTGAGGGTTACATCGGGCCCAAGTCAATTATTCAACAATAAACCACAGTTACTCTCAAGTATTATCAGTTTATCACTCTTTAACTATTTACTTGTCACTTTCGGTGCTTGGCATGCAACATTATCTTTTTTTTTTCCAGAAAACAAGAGAATTTTCACAACTGCAGTAGTTATTCTAAGCAATCCTTGAAGATTTTGTCGAAGGTCACACTGGTTGCATTGGTTATTGTTTGTTACAGGAGCACACACCTTAGGATTTGCTCAGTGCTTTACATTCAAGAGAAGGCTCTTTGACTTCAAGGGCTCTGGCAAGCCTGATCCCACACTTGACACTTCAGCCCTTACAAACTTGCAAGGATTGTGCCCGAACAAGGACGCATCAAACAGAAATCTAGTTTCTCTGGATTCTACAACTTTTGAATTTGATAACTTATATTATACCAACATTCTAGACAATGCTGGGGTCTTGGAATCTGACCAAGCTCTACTGGGAGATCCAAACACTGCAGCTATGGTTAACTCATATAGCACCAATTCGTATCTGTTTAACAGTGATTTTGGAGCTTCAATGGTGAAGATGGGAAATATTGGGGTAGTTACAGGGGAAAATGGTCAAATTAGAAGGACATGTGGGTCTGTCAACTAGTTTGTTGTATTGCATGTAATATGGAACTTTATACAGCATGTGTAAGCTTCCAAGTCTGGCCATAATGTATAAATAATTTGATTTTCGTCTGTGAAGTGAATGCTTAATTTTGAGCACTAAGCTTTTGACAAGCCATTCTACTAGTCACGGAAGTTGCCTGAGAGCGTGGATATTTATTGATGAATACAATAATTTGTACAGAGGGTGTGCAGAAGTTGACTTGAAGCTTTTTTTAGTTATATAAGAGTTATATTTACTAAATTTGATACAACTCAAATTTTAAACAAATAAATCAATATTATTTTAAGATAATAAGAGTTTACTAAAAATTAGGATCAATTTAATAATATCATAAATAATAATTATTAGTAAATATAGTTATTTTAAGATTTGTACCCACTAAATATCATTTGCGAAATTAGAACTGTGGATTTAATAACTTCAAATATATAACTGAAGTATTACGACATGTGACAATTTGTGCTAATTTTGTTATAAATGTTATTTTTATAATAACATTATTTTACAAATATAAAAAATGGTTAATATTAGTTACGAATGGCACATGAGAGGGACGAATTATAAGAATTCGTTTTTTACCTTATGTGTAAAATAATGAATAAATTGTTAATTCTAATGAATGTCTATGACAAATTTATATATGATAATTATAAAGCAATCACAATAATAATTAAAGAGAGTAGGATAGTAGAAATAAAATTGATTCATAGTAATTCAACCAAATAATCTTTAATTTTCATCTATTCTTTGAACTTTACTTAAGAATTCACTGTCTTTTTCTTTTAATGGTTGAATAGCATTTCTCAATACAATGTCTTATTTTTCATAGTTAAAGAGGAATCCTTTTAATCGTCTTATACTACTATAGGTTAAGAGTAATTATTTACATGTCTTATTCAAAGTCAAGAGAGCAGCCATAATCTCTTTACTAGTTAAGGGTAAGACTGCATATTACTGGACCTCTTTAGATCCCACATATTATCATAATTTTCCTAAGTTATTATTGTTGTATTCAAGGTCAAGAGGAACTTTTACAAAGTGTACATAAAATAATATTGTAACAAATATACTAGTATAATTCTTCTATTGTTCACAACTATTAAACAAAAGTTCAATGTGTTATGTGATGTATACATGCACTCTTTAATCTCTCAAGGATCTTAGTAACTCTCTAATATAATGGACATTCCTTGCACGACTATATTTGGTCTATTTATACAAAAACGACCTAAACTACTCATTAAAAATAAAAATTAATCATTAAAATGACTAATAACATTAACATTGATTGACTAATTTGTCACATTGATCAACTAATATATTAACCAATGCAATAACAAATTCATAATATTGCCTTCAAAACCATATTAGTCGACCACTGTGTTACACTAATCGACCAATGTATCAACCAATGTGGTTATAAAGTCATGTAACGTACATTTCTTCCTTTTAAGAGACATTAGTCGACAATTTACATATATAGATTAACCATTGTATCCAAAAATTTAACATTAGTTGACCACTAATTTAGATTGGTTGAGCAATGCTTTTGAAAATAACTTTTTCAAACTTTTAAAAGTTTCTTCAAGGACCAAAACACACATTTTGATTAAAAAACATAATTCAAAAGTTTTCCATAAAACTTTTTAAGTAGAAGTTTCCTTTCAAAGATCAAAACAAATTTTCTCTTGATTATAAAGATATTTATGCATTATGCTTTATATGCGAATGTTTATGTAATGATTGAAGTCCTAATTTATTGAAATGACTAAAATAAGATTATAAAAATAATTATAATAATTTGCTTAAATCATGATTGATTCCATTGATTGTATATGTGCTCCACTTGTTCATAATTTATTTACCTTTAATTAACTCCATCATTCACATATTATTTGATTTCATTAGAATAAAGCTATTAATATCATTAAAAAAATTAACTAATAACAATATGCTTTGTTATCATCAAAACCCCGTTTAAAAACTTGTAACGCCCCAAATTAGGGGTTAGAAGGCATGAGTACAAATTATACTGACTATTGGCATATTTACGAAATTGTGCATACGTATACATGACATTCCCGGTTTTTGTGCCTAAGGCAATTTTATTGTGATTAACGTAGCTATTGGGTTTGAAAAATTATTCTGAGTGAGCCATTGACTGTTTTATATTTTAAGGGATTTTTAGAAATTTTTCTGAAATTTTCCGAAGAAAATTCCCGGACCGGAAAAAAAATCGCCAAATGGCGAACCGGTTGATTTTCTACTGTTATTTGGTACTAAACTATTAAATATCTTGGTGGGAC
>JANKOE010000206.1:65731172-65751869 GCA_026284465.1 Erythroxylum citrifolium | reverse complement strand
TCTCTCCATCAAAACATACGGAAAGTTACAAAACAAAAGGCAAAGAGAGAGAAAACAAAATTTAGAGGATATCTTGAAAAGATTACAGAAGATTATCAAGTTTCGAATATACGATGGAACAAGGTACGCATATATGATTATGAAAATTTATTAGATTCCAAGATCCTGAATTTTATTATGTAAGAATGATTTAACAGTACTACCACATCACTCTTCTAACCAGTTTTGATACCATTATTAATAAAGGTAAGAAAGCATAAAAAAGACAGAGAACTTATCTTTTTATTAGTAAGGAAATCTGACAAAATTTTTACAAGAAAGTGCTATATTTATAAAGTCAAGACGAATGGATAAATGATTGAAATCAAAAACCGAAGCTACGAACTCTTGAAATTAAGAAATGCAGCCACTACCTCCCACAATTAGGAGCTACAATCATTACCTCCTTCAGACCAAGTAAAAATGAAACCACTAAGTATGAAAATTCTACTAACACGGGCAATTTAAAAATTAAGCAACTATTTCTAACAGTTTTAAGTTGTAAATTACAGTTAAAAAGAGACATATATAGATTAGGACCTCAATGCTATCGTAATACTGATAAACCCCAACACTTTAAATTATTCAAGCTAGTAGTTCTAACCTATTATTATATTATCTTATTATGTAACATTTTTATCATTTTATATTATTTACAATTACCAACTATTAGCTGGAGTCGCTCGTAGATATCTTGTTTTTGTTTCTTTATTTCACTTTTAAGATAAAAGGGTTTCTTTTCTTTTTGTAGTATTGTGTTTGATCTTTAACATTTGAATTTACCATTTTTTGTCAATAAATGGGGCCAAGTTAATACCTATTTTTTTCTTTTCCTTTTCTTCACCATATGCAATAAAAATTAATCATAAGTATTAAAATTATTTGACAACATAGCTCTTGCGTTCCAAATCCTCCTTTATTTTCTTATTGTAATAAATAACTTTTATTGGACTAATCTCAGTAATATACTTTTAACAACAATAATAGCAACAACATTTTAGTATAAATCTTACTAAGATGCAAGTCTGAGGAGGTTCAATAATACGTAGCCTTAACTCCAACTATTAAAGATATTATTTTCGATAGATCCACAGAAAGGAAAGAAAAAATATTGAAAACGATTTAAGGAGAAAAAATAAACAAATATGTAAATAAATAATTGCATAAATGAATAAAAATAAAAGTAAAATAAATTTTAATTTTAATTTTAAAACTAAAATAAATATTAAATTGAGTATATAAAAAACAGAGAAAAATAAGTAAATAAATAAAACAAATATGCAATTTAAAAAAGAAAAAATATGAAACTAAACTAAAGGTCAAATACTATTAACAAAGATATTCAAGGTAATTACAAGATAAAAGAAACGAAGAAAAAGAAAGAAAAAAGTTTAAAAGGTATATGAAAAGAAAACGACCTTAATCCCTTTATATAAGACCCTTTACTCGTATTTTAGTTGGCCAAAGTTAAGTCTTTAGTAAGCTCTAATAGGTCATATTATATATAATTATCTCTCAATACACTTTTAAACAATAATAAATTTAACGCAAATTAATTTTAAATTAAGGATACAAAAAGTTGAAACTATGACATAAGTGATGATTGCACTAAGTCTTTGACATTTGATTTTTAATTTTGCGGGAATTTGAACTCGAGCCATTCAAGTTTGACTATAGGGCTTTGTACTATTGTATTATATTCCATTTGCTTTTTTGTAAAAAATTACTTGTTCATATACAACCTAACGAGCTATGTATTAACCCAAGAGTTTATATTGAGTACAAGAAAATTTACAAAATAAATTTAAAGGATTAAATACATCAAATTTCTTTATAGTTCAACATTTAAAAAAATTAAATATTATAAAAATAGTTTAGGATTTCATGACATGAGGCATGTATATTAAAAAAATGCAAACTAAATTGAAATGACACTTAAAATCAAGTATAAGTATGATGTTACCTTCCGGTGGGCATGAAACGTCAAAGCCAATTTATTTACACCGGGGTGGGTGGGGTTCAAGCAAATTACGGTTATATTTTGGGAAGGACATGTGCGTTGGGCAGCTTTTGCATGAATCCAGCAGTACCAAAAAGGTAAAGCATCAAAAGCATGTTAGGGGGACAATGATAATGTACCTACGGTACTGTAAATCCCTTGTCTAATCAACCTTTTTGCGACAGTCAATCTTTGGAAGGCGGCCTAGTCGAATCATTTGTACTTTAAAAATCTTAACTGATAAGAAGGCCTAGGCCAGGCCCATTCATCATAACCATTGCATACAGATCAAAGAACAGGTATGGGCTTACGTTAGAGTGTAGTGAAAGAGGCTTTCAATTCAGATAAAACCTTACGTATGCATTATAGGTGCCGCCTCGTCTTTCTTACATTTGAATAGTAGGATCGTAATCCCATGTCAGATAGACGGAGACATGTTGAAACATACCGGCAAATCATATAAAACAATCTATGTGATATATTTGGTTATTTATCTTAACTCTTGTGTTTTTAATTCGTTCACCTTAGCTCTTATGTTTTTTATTCTCATTCAAGATACTCCAATTGGATATTTTCGGATAAATTTGTCCTTAGATTATTGAAATACATTTTTTTAATGTCTTGATTCGAAGGGTAAATTTGTCCGAAAATATCCAATTGGGATATCTTGAATGAGAATAAAAAACACAGGGGCTAAGGTGAACGAATTAAAAACACAAGGGTTAAGATGAATAATCAAGTATATCACATGGACTCTTTTATAGGATTTGCCAAACATATTCAACCAAAATGGGATTACAACATTGATCAGAAAGTGGAAAATGAGCAAACATATTCAACCAAAATGGGATTACAACATTGTTCAGCAAGTGGAAAATGAGCAATCAATCATTTTCATCACAAGTTGACGTGCGAATGCATGCTACAAATTAATAAGCCGTATATTAGTTTTTAAAAAAAAATCGTTTAATTAAAAGCTTGGCGCTTTCAATTACCTCGTCAATCCCAAATCATCCGCAAAGTTTGTGGCATACAAACAAGACACAAGACCGTAAATTTTGGAAGCGTATACTGGTGGGCAACCAAGTGATAAAGAAGAAAATTAGTAACTATGCATGAGTCATGCCGCAATAGAAAGCTTCTCTAATTGGTTGCAAGTTGCAAGCACCCTAACTTGATAAAATATTATCTGGACATTATCAACTTGGGGGCCACAGCCACTTCACTTGACTTGTTCTTTGGTGGGAGTTGTTCTCTTCTATGTATTTCCTTGTTCTCTTGTCTTAGTTGGGTTGCTCCTGCTGGACAATAATAGGCATCAATGTATTTCGTTGATCTTGACGTAAGAACCAGAAGTGCAAAGGACTTTCAAGGAACATTTTCTGTTTCTGTTGATGTACATATCAAAGCTACAGAGATGTCCTATTGGATAACCATTATTGTTGAGTTCAACTCTGGACAATGACCTCCTAACTAGGGATCTCCATATCCATTTACACTAGTGCGTTTTCCTGCCTCTGTGTATGTTCCGGAATGTGCCTGCTACATAGATGTGGCATTATTATCCTACATAGTAAAAACATTAATTTGATGTGGGGCATCGCATCATTGTTTTTTATTTTTTTTGGAAATCATTGACGTGAACATATAGTTTTTTTGTTTTTGGTAAAGAAAAGAGCTAACAACTAACTAGAGCTAATAACAAGATTAATGTGCCGAGTGCGACTAACACCCATGCGATCATTATTGAGAAGTCGCCCTATAGCATCCGGGGGCTGTTGAAAATTTACCATACCCAAAGACAACTCAGGTCTGATCCGAGCCATAGCATCAGCTGTAGCGTTTCCCTCTCTAAAAACGTGATGAAACTTGACTTGTCAACTGCGTAACAACAGCTCCCGAATACTGCAGATGAGTGCATTATCCGTACTCTCGTGAATATGGTTATGATGAAACATTTTAGCACCATTTTTTAAAGTTTATGTTAATATTGCAACATTCAGTAAATTTTGACATTTTTTTTACAAATAATTATTAATTTTAATATACTTCGTGTTCCCATAAAACAAAAGATTTTTAACAATAGCAATAATATTTTTGTTGCCGCAAAAGACATTAGTTATACATGTTTTCTCAAGTTTTAAATCTATTAGTACTTTCTTAAGCTAAATGGCTTAATTAACAACTGAGGCACTAGTTATATAATTTACTTTAATAGTAGATTATATTAGAATGCCCCAATTTTTTTCAGTTTCAACTCACAACACCATATCAGCTTGTAAGTCTATGCAATCATTGCCAGTAAATCTTAGTACATTAATCTCATACCTTCTCCTGTAGAAAACATAATAATCTATTGTCTGTTTTACATTTCTCAACTCTCTCTTTGCAATCCTTCACTTAGGAATTACATATGCTTTGCCAAAATATTGGTAACATGCATAATTTTAGATCTGGTTGCACACAAATATAAAGGACTTATTTACCAAAAAAATATATAAAGGACTTCCAATTAGATTGTAGTATACAATTGCATCCACCTTTATTATATTATCTTCTATCCTAAGCTTCTCATTATGCATAGAAAGACTTGATATAGAGTTGCAATGTTTATGTTTAATTTATTTAACAATTTACCTGTATATTTTTTCTCACAAATAAAAAAACCACAGGTTGATCTTGTGATTAATTTCCAAATTAAGAAAATATGTTAAATTTCCTAATTTATCACTTCAAAAACTTTTAAAAATTATTTCCTACTTAATTTTAGCTGCAAGATCAAATCTACGCCTTGGGATTAAAAGGTCATTGATATACACTAAAACAAACATTATATTATTGCTAAATTTTTTAATATATAAAGAGTAACTTCATTAAACCTTTTTACAAATCTTAACTTCCATAATTATGCATATTTTACAAATCTTAACTACCATAATTATGCATATAATCTAATATACTAAGGTTTTGAATTTGCTTCAGTCTATGTAAGATCTCTTTTTGGTCAAATAAACTTTGATAATAAAAATTTTCTTTACTAAGTGACGATTTAAAAAAGTTGATATACTATCCAATTGATACATATTCCATCTCATTTGAGCATTATTTCTAATCAATAACTTGATTGTATTAAATCTTATAATTGGAACAAATGTTATATTAATATTCAATCCTTATTATTGAAAATATTTTTAATTACTAGTTTGAATTTGAATTTAGGTTTTGCACAATCCCAGTTAAATTTTAACTTGAATACCCGTTTAACACCAATAACTCCTCTTATTGAGGATTCTTCAGTCAAATCTTGGGTATCATTCATTTGAATCATCTTATTCTCCTCTTTCATTGCTCCTTCTCATTTTGGTATGTTAGTTGTTTCTTAAAAAAATTATGGGTATTAAGAACATTCAAATTACTTCATAGATGTTTTGTAGACTTATTTATTCTTTTTATTACTCTTTATTCATCATTAGGATCAATATTATCTTTTTCTCTAACAGTGAAATGGAACGTCTATTTCTATGAATTTCCTATTTCCATAAATTTCCTATTTACATAAGTTTCTTATTTTCATAAATGTCTTATTTTCATAAGTTTCCTACTTGTTTTGGTTTTCTATTTCTATAAGTTTCTTACTTGTTTTCAGTTTTCATTTTCTTTATGATTAGGATTACTTTGTCAAGCCTATAAATAGACCTCCTAAATATTATATTAGACATTCTATCGTTAATACTCTCATATTCAGTAATCTTTAAGCTTTCTTCACAAGTGGATTCTCATGTTTCTTCAAATTAAGTGTGTTGCTTAGTTTTTTCTTCATTTTTTGTTGCATCAGTTGGTATCAGAGTTGGTTGAATCTCCCTATCTATGGCTGGTGATGGTAAAAAAACATAAACCCACTATAGATACCCTAGTTCGGAGGACTAAGGGGAAGCATTAAGGGGGATGGAGCATCAAATTATCCAGCAATTAGAGAATCGTTTGGAGGCCCGTTTATGAGAAATCCTAGAGTGGCTAGGTGCCTTTGACCCCCTTTCCAATAAAGATGGGGACGATGATGGAGATCGTGTTAAGAAAGAATGAGTAATAAGGCACTCTATTTAGAGACCCATTCCTACTCGATATTAGAGGTAGCCTACTTACAACGGTGAATCAGAGTTAAATGAGGAGTTTTAATTTGATAGACCACATAATCAACAAGTTCTTGATGGCAGTTTCAAGTTTTGGGTAGATATTCCTGTCTTTAATAGAGATTTAAGTATTGAATGAGTTCTTAATTGGATTGTAGACATTGAGTAATTATTTTATTATCATGAGATCCTCGAACACTACAAGAAAATGGGTGTTTAGGGATGGAAATTATTGACAGAATGTGATGTTTTTCGTCGACAAGCGAATTTGTCGACGAAAATTACTGACCGTATGAATTATTGGAGAAACGGTCGTCGGTAATCTTTAGCGAGGGAATAGAAATATTTTGTCAGTAATTTACCGACCAACAATTTTTTTCTGTCGCTAAATATAGCGATGATCGGTAACTTTACCAACAAAATATTTATATTCCCTCAGTAATTTTTATCGACAGACAAAGTATTGAAAATTCGTTAGAACATTTAGCGATGTAAGTTGTGTCTCGTCGGTAAATTTAGCAATGGACATTGTATGTGCATCGGTAAATTTAGCGACGATCAAGTTGTTGGAGTTAAATTTACTGACGGATATGATAATTCTATCGGTAAATGCACCGATATTATTTTGTTCATACACTTAAGTTATAAATATAATTTTAATTTGTAATCTTATGATTGATATTTAATTTCTACAGTTATCTGGTGATAATATATTGAATTTTTCTACATTTAATTTATCTAAACAGTAAGTTGAATGATAATATAAAGTAAAAATGATCTTAATTGATAATAAAAAATTATTATCTACAATAATAAATATGTAATTCATACAAAATGACTTGAGAGTAGTAAAACTAAGTTATGCAATTGGTGAAGGTGGATGGTCTGATTGTTGCAATGAGGTGCTACCCCTCCCCTTCAACTCATTCATCTTATTACGGAGCTGGGCTATGTACTCTATCGAATGTTGCAACTGAGTTGCCAGCTCTATACTGTGCTCTCAAGCTGAACGACTCTTTTATTGGATGCCGACCGCCTACTAGATGCAGCTGTACTGGATGTGGAGGATTGTGAATAGCATGCGTTCACAAATAAACCTACGCAGAAGATCCTTCCACGAAAGGCCCTACTACCCACTGCATCAAGATATGCCTAACTCTCATCAATAATTTCAGAGTGCTGAGACTGTCATTGAATGATTTCTTATATTTGGTCCTATCAGGAGGCAATGTTTATGTTAATAAGTGATAATTACTAAGAATTAATATTAAAATATAAATTTCACATACATTAAGTTCTCTACATCGGGTGTTGACGAAGGTCACACGATCATGCTTCTTAGTGTGGGTGTGTAAAAAGTGTTGAAGGTGTAGGCTTCCTACCTATAGACTTTTCCTGCATTAGAATAAAATGTTATAAGTGAACACAATTTTAAAAAATTTCAGCAGAGCTTCCTCTATTTTTATGATATTTACCCCCCTGTTGGACGCAGAAAGTAACTCAACAACACAACCATATATTAGCAGGAAATAATACATTTGCTTCTAAGGTACTAATTTCTGTTTCATAGTACGCATTCTAGGTTTAAACCTAGATTGACCAAAAAAATTGCACTATTATAATTACACATCATCTCTCCAAAACAACATACATCCCAATTTGCAACAATCATTTTTTTCAACTGACAAACCAAGAACTATAATAAGTTTCTTCATACTGTAAAAATTATCAACCATTGTATGATTATGAGACAATGATTCATTATATCAACCAAGAATTTTATCAAAACTTCAATAAGAGATATTCCCTTTAGACTTTATGTTCAATATTCAAGCAACTGAAGACAATTGAGTCATCGTCTCACAATTTGGTCATAATTCTTGGTCAGCTGATTGTAGTAAGTCAAAAAATTATTTTCCATGTGAGTTTGGTTCTTTTTTAAGATTTTCTATGTTTTCCTGAAAGGCATAATTGGAAGCATCATAAACCATTTGGATGTAAAGATTTTCAGTTGCACCCACATTATTTGTTCTAAATTTGGTCTCCCTTTTAAACTCATCCACATTTATTGAGGACTTTACTTCATTACCCTTTAAGGTGCTACAAATCAATGGCTTCCTATGTTATGTCCACTCAAAATAATTTGGAACAAACCATTTTCTTAACAAATGAAGATTCACTTCATCAATAGGAAGAAAATGAATATGCTTGCACTTTTTACATAGACATCTAAAATTTTGGGCCATCCATATATGCAAGTTGAGAGTATGCATAGTTAATAAATGCTTCAACTTCCTAAACAAACTCAAGATTAATGAAACCATAAGCTGTTAATTGTCTATACATCCAAGATCTATCAACATTACTCATTTAAGCAAAACGGTTATTTAAAAAAGTTAGAATTAATCACATTTAAGTTTAAGTAATCATGTTTGAATTAATCACCTATAAGTTGATTTCCAAAGTTTGATTTTAAATAAGCACTATGATACATGACATTGTTTACACCTGTGAATCAAGAAAGAAAGTTCTCGTTATGACTTCTAGGCTAGTGAAATTTTTCACCGATAAGCCTTATGGGAGTTGCATCACAGGTTTTCAGCCTATATATCATCCGGAGGGTTTATTATGTCTCAAATCATTGTGAATTTTCCGTAACTATACAACTTACTACTTCTTTAATTTTTTGATTCAAGTTTGTACACTAAGTTCAAATTAAAAGAAACACTAAGATACGTGACATTGTTATACCATATTAATTGAGAAAGCAAGTTCTCACTATGACTCTTAAGCTCGTGAAATTTTTCACCGATAAGTCTCATGAAAACTGCATCACGGGTTTCTAACCTATATACCATCTTAGGGGTTTATTATGCAAAGAATTGTCATCTCTGTTAAACCTATGAATTTCTTATATTAATACTAAGTTTGAATTAATCACAATAAAAGTTCTAGTGTTCACGTTTGAATTAATGACCTACAAGTTCATTTCTAAAGTTTGAATTTAAACAAGCATTATGGTACATGACATTATCTGAATTTTGGTAATAAAAGATAGACATATATGGTGCAAGTAATTAAATTCACTTAACATCACACAATTACATAAGTGATTTTATCTGAGTTTTGGTTATAAAAGATAGACATAAATGGTGCAAGTAATTAAATTCACTTAACATCACACGATTACATAAGTGCTTTCGAATTTACTATTATAAAAGATAGATAAAGATGGTGCATATGACATATAAATATGAACCTACTGTAACAAATGATCCAGGATGCCATTCTGTATAACACAATTCTAATACACAACACATGTAAATTCCATAGTTGTTTTATTCATCAATAGGCATATATACTTAGCTTAAAGTATTGGTACGATTCAGGAAACACTTCAACTCCTTATATAAAAAGAAGAGAGGTTAGGCATATAAATAGGAGGGTGTAAAATCATGAAACAAACAACTATAACCTACCTATATATGTATACAATACTTAATTCATCAACTTCATAAAAATTTTAAGTGCATTAGTAAGACCAAATGACATAGTTAATTAGTCATATGAATCCAAATTAGATTCATTGTTTCAAATTATACAAGCAATTGTCCTAATTGTAGTAATTATACAAATTAAAAAGTACCATTGTAGTAATTATACAAGCACTCTCATAATTCATATGTAATCTATTTATACTTAAAATAACCTAAAACATTCATTAGAAACAAAAACTAACCATTTAATGGCTAGGACAGTAGCATTGGTCAATTAATTCTATTACAAACATGAATCATTCAAAAAAATTCACAAAATTTAAATATATTATGAAATATTAACAAAGACATAAATACTAGTAAACTAAATATGCATTATAATCTAAATAGAAAGAGGAGAAGCCAACAATCTTACTTGCTAAAGAAAACTAATGTTCTTAATCTTAGGAAGCTTAGTCCATCACCTCACAATTTTCCTACGTAAATAAATTCAATTATGAAAAACCAAGAACATGAATTTAAAATAACAAAGTAACTTTTAGAGGGAAGAATGAGCCCAAGTGTGATCTCAAATATTCCGAAGTTTATATTTGAAATTAAATAGAAATGCATGATTACTTAAAAGTATATTGTAATTTATCACACAATAATGGTAAAATGCAGACAAGTATAGTTTACTGGCATAACATAAAATATGCATGAAACTCTCACTAGGTGTTGTTGTCATTGTTATTATTTTTATTGTTGTTGTTCATTTATATAAGGTTAATTTTAATTCATATGTTTAGTAACTATTAGTATGATTTTAACCTAAATATAGATGGAGTAACTAACTTATAAAAATAATAGAAACATGACATTTATTTTGGGTTTAAATTCAAACATTGGGAAACTCAATTTAGAACACAAAATAGGAAAAAATATTTAAAAATGAAAATTTAAATTAAAAAAATTAATGCTCACTCTTACAATTAAGTTTTCAATTTGGCTACAAGTTATTTCATGAATAAAGATTGCTTAATTGTATAGCTTAGAACCTAACAGGAGATCATCGTTAGAGAAACAAAGTTCTTGGCAACAATTCCTTTATTCGCTTGTGGTTGTAAACTTACCTTTATGTTTGTCACGTTGACTTTACTATTTGTCACCCCCATCATCTTTGTGACAATACTAGGAAATATTATGTTCTTGGTTACTCTTTAACATGAACTCATTGAAAATGAATAGGCTTGCTTACTTTGCTTTTTAGAAATTTATATTATATTTCTATTTATTGACCCATATTTCTCCTTGTTTTCTTTGTAAATCTTATTATGTTACAACCCAATCTAATATTAGGATATGCTTTTCTTACTTCTTGTGAGTGATGAAAGTCCTTACTTCTTCCAACTATCATCTTGTAGGTTTTTAACTTTAAAGACTTGAGGAGTTTCAATTAGCTTGTACTTAATTAACCTATATATTATCTCTACAATATCAAATGATCTTAGTGCCATAGTTGAAGTCACATAAATGGATGCCATTTTTTACTCTATAATGATTTTCAAATTGAATGTTATAACTTTATTCTTAAAGGAAACTATTCCATTTCTTTGTAACTCCATAATTTTGTCTTTAAAGACAAAGCATTGTTTAATAAGATGAATGAACAATTGATAATATTTGTAGTACTTCGATCATCCACCTTATTTGCCTCCTTTTATTTTTTCATCTAAGGAAAATCAATACGTTTAGCTTCTAAAAGGTTGTCTAACATCTCTCTATCCTATGATGAATTATTTCTTCCTCCGTTTTCACTAAAGATGTTACCATTATTTCTTTCTTCACTTTACCTTTTAGAGTGGACTTAAACAAAGCCTTTTTTATTGTCATGACTTGTTTATTTTCATTTGGAGAAGACTTGTGCCCTTTGTGCCCTTTTTTCTTTATTCTTTTTAGGCTCTTGAATTGGTAACATTTTTGAACAATTATAATAATATTAACTCTATCTTATGTGCATGAATTGCTAAGTCTTCAAAATCTTAAGTCTTACTCCTTTTAAGATGCAGTAAAGTCCTCAATGCATGCCTTGAATGCATATAAATGAAGCAATCCCATATGGGCAGTAGCTAATTATATTATGTACAAAATCAGCATACATCTCAATACACAAAATCATATTATGTAAAAAATATGATTTTGTAATCATCTTTGCTTTTCACTTGACTTATAAAAACTTAATAAATTTTTGTAATAATTTTTGCTTTTCACTTGACTTATAAAAACTTAATAAGTTCTTTCTAAAGTATATGTATTTCCATTTGGACTTTGCTAATTTGAATTTGTTTCTCTTATCACCAGTAATAAGTATTTGCTACATTCACAATGCAATAAGTAGGATTAGTCTATCGTGACTATCATGACATATTGGCAATAAAGAAAGCATAATGCATTACAAAATATCAATGTATAACATTTTTACCTTAACCGATGATTAATCCAATACCTCAACCCAGTTCTCAACAAAAAGCCGATGATTACCCATACAATCAAACCATAAACAAAAATCCATACAATCTAAGCAATATGCAAAACCCAACGACGTCATTAAAAAAATCAAAGATGGCCCACTTACCTCAACCGACGATTAAACGAAGATGACGACAATGGCACTCGATGGAAGAAGATAGATGCAAAGAAGGGTAGACAATGAGGAAGCCAAAGCATGCACGATGGAATTAGCGATGGCGAGCAGAAAATGAAGAAAATAGAGAGGAGAAAATGAGGATAGACCGCGTCTTTTTCGTTTTATTAAAAACATTGAAGCTAAAGCTAACGACAATGTTTAGGTTTTAATTTTACTGATGAAATACAGTCCTGTCGGTACACTCTAACGCTTGTTTATGCCTTCAAGCATTCCTGCCTAATTTACTGATAGATGTTGCTCTTATGTCACTATACTATATCAGAAAAATTGATGTGAGATAATTTCTCTCCACCTTTACTTACGGATATTTTGTCCATCTCAAAATGCAATTTTTTTCTAACAATGATACCTACGAAAATTGATTTTCCATCACTAATTGACTACGGTATTTTTTCTGTCAGTATTTTTTCGTCGCTATTTTGTAATTTTTTTGTAGTGGTTACTCCCTTTGTTTTGTCTTCGATAAAAGCATAACTCATCTTATATTACATGGCCACCAGATTTTCTAATTGATGTAAATATGTTTAGGACAGTATTGTAATATGATAATTTAATGTTTAAAACTATTACATAGTTCAACTTCGTAATAATTAAAAAAAGGCAAAAACTCAAATATTTAATTAATACTTCTCTTATCCATATTGTAAAATAGTACCTTTAGCTTTTCTTTAAAAATAGTTAATATTGTAAATATTACTAATTCATCTTACAAATACCACAATTTTATTATAAAAAGTTATAACTTTATAAAAAAATTTCATCAATTGTTAAGAAAATCACTATTATAATATAAAAAATATCACTATATTTATGTAAAAAATGGCTTAACTCAATAATCTAAATACCACCTACTTATATTGCAAATATCACAATCTTATAAAATTAAAACATTATAACTCTATAAAAAATATCGCCACTCTATTAAAAGAATATTATTAATCTTTACAAAAAATAACACAACTACACAAAAAATATTATCCCTAAAAAAAATCATATACTCAATACTGCAGAAATTACCAATTCATATTACAAATAACACAATCCTATAAAATATACTACCACTTTATAAAAAAAAATACCACCTCTTTTTATAAAGCTATCATTACCTTACATAAAACACTTACCACTTATATACGAAAATATTAGTGCTCTTTACAAAGCATACCATCACTACATGAAAAAATACCAAAATTCTATACTATAAAAATCACTAATTCATATTGAAAATGTCATATGTCTAGTAAAAGAATACCACCATCCTATTAAGAAAATACCATGTGTCTGTTAAAAGTACCTTGATTTTGCTATTTTTTATTATCTAAATTACACCAAGTTGATATGTTTTATTTTATGTTTTTGGTAATCTTGGAAGTGTTTTACAAGAAAAATCTAGCAAGAAGCACATGTTTCGATGAACATAACCTATCACACAATTGTAGTGCGGGGTGTAACCCTCTATGAAGCCAAATAAATAACTAGAAGATTAAACACAGTAGTTACACGATCATATTAGAAGTCATGTTCCTCTATGTGAACATGAAGTGCAGACACAATGATATGTGGTGGTTACATTATATTTTTAACATAATTTAGGGTGTATTTTGCTTGTGTTTTGATAATTTTATAATATTTGGTACTTAATGTGGATTGTACTTTATTTTTAGGCCTTATTATAGTCCTCTAATATAGAAAGAATGAATTGGGCAAGTTGGAGCCAAGATAGAGAAGTTTTGACATGGTTTTTTAGGATCACAACATTAACATAGGCCAGTATTCAATAATATAACAACAATGTAGTACCATGTCCTACTCCTGATCTAAGCTAAACCATTATGCTTCTTTCGAGAGTTTGTTATATGAACAAACATGCCTAGGGACTCGTTTTTACTATCATGGCATGTACATGGACCTGTATTTCCTAAACAAACCCTTAAATTCATGAAAAAGGGGTTCCTAACTAAATACAATTTAAACACGATACCCATGTTAATGGTAATTTATTTCCAAAAAGTTCCATATACAGGTGTTAAGTAACACGATTAGGTAACAAAAACTCATATTGGTTCCATGTTAATGTTAAAATTTATGAAAATTCTATATTTTTGCTATAAAATGATAAAGAGGGCCAAGAATCGAGGGAGACGAAAAAGAGAGTCGAATTAAAGCTTCTTGGGATAATAAAGGAGATTTCAAGATATATAAGAATAAGTTCTTGTATTTTATTTTCTTTATTCTTTAGTATTTATTTTCTTATTTCTAGTATGAAATAAATCCCTAGATAGGATTAGGGATATAACTTATATTAGATGTTTTAATTAGTAATTAATAATTATTTGTTGCTTGAGTTAAATTTATTCTCTCTTATCTTAATTCTTGAATTTATATTTGACCATCATTGATTTAATTTTGAGGATTGTATGAATGACTGAATGGAGAAATATAATCTATACATTAAGAGAATAAACACTCTAAATCTAGAGAGAAAGATATCATAGACTATTATGATAACTAATAGATAAATTATTCTCAACGAATTTAATTAAGTTAAATTGTACATTCGAGAGATAGCAAATGCTTAATTAGATATACCTGTGTACCTTGATAAAAGACAAAGATATCTTAGGTTAATTATTAGTTCAACCTTAATAATAAATCTTGCTAGATAATTGAAATTCCTTATAAGTAAACCATAAAACCCTAACTTTTATTATATTAATTCCTTTTTGATAGTAAATTATTTTCCTTTAGTTAGCTAAGTAATTTGGAGTCCTCGTGGGAATGATAACCTGGAATACTTTAGATTTAACTTACTGTATTCAATTACATGCACTTGCATATTTGAGTAATCCCTAGAAACATCCTCTCTACGAGTTAAGGGTAAATTTAAGTATTACTGGAACCTCATGTATTAACAAGATTTTCAATGTGTTATTGTTGTTTTTGTTTTTGTTTTTAATTTTTAGGGACTATTTTAATTTCTATTTTATTCATTTTATATTTATTTTACTTTTGTCTTTCATCTTTTTTTAGGTAGTTAATGCGAGATAAGAGATTTTGAATTATGAACTTGGATAATCTACTTCTTATTGACCTTAAAATTGAGGGATATGTAAATGAAACAATTTTAGGACGAAAAAAGAGATGGATTCAAAGAAGCTAGATGCTAGAAACATTAACATCGATGGTGAGAACAATGTTATTATTGGTGATAGGAGAAGCAGTCCACTAGATATTATATGAGGGACATTCAGATGCTTATTATTTGTGCTAGTCCCTCATAAATTAGATTAAGTCAAAGGAAAAGGAATTATGAGCTAAAACAAGTCTATCTCTACTTGTTACTAACTTTTACTGGATTACTTAGGGAAGACACAAAGACACTATTATAGAATTTTATTTCGCGATCCAAAAACTTACATTGAATAGTCTTACTGTAGATGAATTGTCGATGAAATGTTTCCTTTACTATAAGAGAGATTGAGAAAAGACCTGATTGCTTTTGATTGAGGTAGATTCTCTTGAGGAATAAGACCAAGTATATGACGATTTTATGCTGCAATTCTTCCGTCTATATGAGACCACTAATTTTATGATCAAAATTTAGGGTTTTACATAAAAAGAGGGAGAAGTCTTCCCTAAAGTTTGGGAGACATATAGATCATTGCTTATCAAACGTCTGCACCATCAATATTCTCTATAGTTGTTTATGTAATTTTTCTAAGGTCATACTCTCATATGTTAGACCTTTTATGACAATGTTGCCAACATATACAATATCTTTAAAAAATTATTAAATAAGTCAAGGAAATTATTAAAAACTTGGATAAAACTCATTAACTAAGGTTATAAGAGAAAAATCAAAAGCCTCTCTTTATAAAGTTCAAGAGTTTTCACTCCTGACAGAGCAAGTTGCAGATATTTTTGAACAAATAAAGATATTGTTGAATTAAGACATTGTGTGTATGAGCATCCTTCCCATATACGCATGAGTTACCTTAAATTATTATGAAGATTCAAACTATATGGCTACTTATAAAGGAAAATTAGTTGTTAAGAATGATTCTTTCTTTAATACTTGTAACCCTGAAGAGAAAAGCCACTCAAATTTCTTTTGTAAGGAGTAATGAGTTGGAGTAGGAAGACATAATACAACCTGGATTCCAAGAAATAATTCAATTTCAACAACTACCATTTTCACATGATAAGGGGATGAAGAGATGCTTAAGCAATATATGTCTTTCTTTAAAGAACAATTAGGTAATTTGAAGAAACTTGAGTCTTATATGTGCTAACTTGATAAGATTTTAAATGATTTATTCTATTTGTAAGTGTACAAAAATGATTGTTGCAAGTTACTAAAGCTATAGTATTCTAACGTATCGATCCCATTAGGACTATACTGCTATTTTAATTATCTAAATAATAATACCAAAATAAATAAAATTAAGGAAGAATAATTAACTTGTTAAACTAACAAAAACAAGATAATTGACCTAGTAAAAAAATCAACAATATAAACGTTAAGGCTTTAGGGTTCACTTATATAAAACTCTAATTATTATGTAAGATTCACTATCATGATTGAAATAATAATTAACCAAATGTATTTATACTTTTTCTTGAGGCAAACATGTATAGTTAACTATGTAATTGTCACCTCCAAATGCATAATTCAACTAATCAAATATATTAACCTTAGTTAATCTATTTAGTTATTACAATAGTCTAAGAAATCTCTTTATCTAGAATAAAGTGTCTATTCTCTTAATGCATAGATCATACTTCACCTCTCAGTCATTTATATATTCCCAGGGAATGATTTTGTGATAATCAGTCACAAATTTAACAATTAAGATCAAAGAGAATAAATTGAACTTGATAATCACTACTCATCAATTGAAGATTCAAATAATTCTGTTTAGCTACTAAATATCATAGAAACTAAAAAGGAATAAATAAATCCTAACATAAAATAAAGAAGAGAAAGAAAGAACTAGACAAGTTGTCATAATATTCCTCCAATCTTGCTCCAAATCCCTCTTTGATGTTAAGAAACCCTAAAACTATTAACTTGATGACAAAGGAGTTTATCACTAGCTTTTATAGTTATCTAAGAAAAAAAACCTTGAGAAAAGAATTTGTAAGATAAGGTTACATAAAAGAGTTCTAAGGTGATTAAACTTGTAACTTCCTGCATTCCCAATAAATCATGATTAAGACACTTATTACACTTTCAAAATGATGTCAATTTTGTTTTAAAACTTTAACTATACAAATATGATGAGTGTTGTGCCATTCTACTTCATATATGGCATATGCTTGTTTTTGAACAAGCAATATGTCCAACACGGGTCTTATATGGACCTATGTTGGTACTGTAGCGCCCCTTTATCGTAGAGTATGCACCGGGACGCTCGAAGGTCATTCCGGTACATATCCTACGATAAAGACGAACTACGATCGATCACTACAATCACTTCATAGCATCATATCATTATTTGCTTATAAAGCATCAATAGAAAATTCACAATATATTGAAACCAACTTTTTCCTCATCAGCTGTTCAATTCTCACAGCAGCAGCTCTCAACTCAATGAACGTTCCCATATCTAACCTCGCCAACCTAGTTTTGATTTCCATATTAAGGCCATTCTCAAATCTTCTATATTTATCTGCTTCTGGAGGAATTAGAGCAGTGGCATAATCCATCAATTCATTGAAACATACTTCATAATCAGCCACTGACAGCCTACCTTGCTTCAATTCTAAAAAGTCCTGCATCTTCATGTCCAAGTAGATCTTGGACATGTAATTGTCTTTGAAGATCCTCAAAAAGTCTTCCCACTTCAGCTGGCAAGGCCTGGTGGTATTGCCTGGGACATTTTTCCACCATTTATATGCTGGGACCTGCAACAAGGACACTGCATAGTCGAACCTCTCATCAGGCTCGCAGTCCATCTGGTCAAAGACCCTTTCGGTCCTCTCTAGCCATCCCTCTGCCTCAGCAGGGTTTGTGCTGCCATAGAAGTCCACAGCTCCCTGCTTTCGCAGCCTATCGTACGTCCTCTCCCTTCTTTCGGGAACTCTAATAGGCATCTCCTCAGATCGAGGCACCGAGGACTCCCTACTGGCTCCTATCGATCCTTGGTCAGCTGGTTGATCAATTTGATCACCTAGAGAGGATGACATATAACAAACAATAATTTCAATCATTTTCCAGATTTCTCAACATAATTCATGCCTAAACAGTTTATATGTCCCAACAGATGCCAACCATGCTCTGATACCACCTATATGTAGCGCCCCTTACCGCAGAGTATGCACCGGGACGCCTGGAGGTCATACTGGTACATATCCTACGATAAAGGCGAACTACGATCGATCACTACAATCACTTCATGGCATCATATCATTATTTGCTTATAAAGCATGTTGGATCCCGTATTCTGAAACCCAACTCTCTTGCTTAAAATCAAGAAACTTGAGCGTGCGTATCACTTTGAAGGGTTATAAAAAAAATTCATTCTTAATCCCTTGAACCCTTAAAGACAATATGAAATACATCTTCAATCTTATAACATCCCAAACTCCACTTACAAAATCTTCCCTGGTGTGCCCATGTTACCTAATCACCATGCTTGAATTCTTTTCCCCTACTTGTGCACAAGGTTTGGAAAACTTAAAATCTTAGATTCAATTTGAATTCTTCATGTAAATTATAGCTCTAAGACTCTTGTTTAATTTGGCACAAGAATTACCTCAATCAGAGCTCTATAGCTCAAGATATCATCGTAATACCAAAATGTGCACAAAACCCTAATCATGCTCTCTTAACCAACCTCTTACTTGCTATAATACAAACTTCCTCAAATCAACTCCAATTGCTACAAAATTTTATGGAGAGATAGTTACATGTATTAGAAAACCATTTTCATAAGAATCTCCTCAATTGGAGGTCGGAGGAGGGAGTATTGATCAAAAGAGTATACCATGTTCACTCTCCAAAATCAAATTGAACATACTTTGGCGCAATTGCCATAACGTTTTCTACAAATATCCAAATGCCTTCGTTCTTGTTCCATTTTAAAGATGACTTCCATATCTACAAATTGTATTAGAGGCCTCAAAGAGAGATTCGGCCTCAAAACTGGTCAAAATTTCAAAACACTGTGGCTGACCCGAGCCTGTCCGTTAAACGGACATGCATGTCCGCTTAATGGACATGGATCGGGCAAACTTTATTTTTCACCCGAGACAGTCCGTTAAATGGACTCCTATGTCTGTTTAACGTACATGGGGAAGGTAAGGGGTCCCAAATGACCCGAGAAGGTCCGTTAACCGGACTCCCATGATTCCTACCACCTTCCTATCATCATCAACACTTATGAACTTCAAAATTCACTTATAATCTCACCAAGTTCACTTATTCTCATGCTAAAACACTTCATAAAACATTCACACACAAACTCTATCATTCGCCAAGCTCTCATCTTCATATTTCTAATACAACATCATCCTTATCTATCCAATTGCCAATTAACATTCATCAAATCTTCAACTTTAATTCATTTAACTCTTGATATTAAACCTCTACTTATCGATCACAGCATGTCCATCTTTCTTCTCATCATGCCTCACTTATACATACCCATCCCAATTCTCAATTATCCATTCTTAAGAATCAATTCATTTGGATTATCTCTTTTAGCTACATTTCATCATCTGAATCTCACTGATTTGTATATATATATACACACATATATATATACCAACTATTTAAGCTTATCATCCATCATAGACACCCACAACATATCCATGATTCATGTCCATACACAATTTCACATTCATTATTATCTTACACAATTCATAATTCATATCTAACAACCTCCATATTTCATTAACATCATGTACTAATTGTTTTACAAACCTCAATGGCACCTTATGCCGTAGTACATCCTCAAATATCAATATCCACTATACAAAACATACAAAACCCAAAAACTCTCACATTACATCTAAAGTCTTATTTTACATCAATAATGTCAAAACACAAAACATGCATCTCTAGGTTTATGCCTTGGCCCCTTTTTCTTGATCGCTTGTTCAAAACCTGAAAGTGGGAAAAAAGTGGGGGTGAGCTGGAAAGCTCCGTGGGTTACATGCTTATAACCAAAATAACAAACAAAACAGTTTTAAAAGTCCATTTCCTTAAGAATTTCCCTTTGAGTCATAAAACATATGTTTCCTTCAAATTTCTTGTCATATGCTCGAAATCACTTGAAATTAAAATTCATGTATTTGATGCCTTTTTCAAATATTCATAAAACCGTGAATGCATTGAACTTG
>JANKOE010000206.1:65673109-65684437 GCA_026284465.1 Erythroxylum citrifolium | reverse complement strand
CCTCAGGACAAAGACAATATTTTCTGTCCTGTCCACTGCAACCAAACATCTCACTGTCTTCAATTCTTGTCCTGTCCTGTCCAACTATGTCCCGTCTCATCCTGTCCCTGCCTGCTGAAGACGCTAACCATACACAAGGTAATAGATATCATTTTTATACTCTATGTTTAATTGAAACATTGTATAATGAAAGTATTGAATTATACGAAAAAATCATGCATATAAAGTTTAGTAAAAACTATTTTAACATTCTTAAATATTTTGGTGATCATCATATGTTGTTAGACGTCAATTTTAATCTATAGAAATAAATTGTTTAATTAAAGAATTAAAAATAAGTTAAAGAAGCTTAAGTTGTCTAATCTTAAATATAATTTAGGGTTATAATTTATATCAATTGTTAATATATTTGAGAATCTAATAAGTCACACATGAAAAACAAATTGAAAAAAGAAAAGTATTTTAATTAAATTTGACTTGATTGTAAACCTCGAAAAATTTTATGATTAAATATAAAATATTTAATGATAAGGATTAATGTCAGGTATTACTTATTTGAGCATAACTACTATTGAATGAGAATTATTTATAATTTTAATTAAAGTTTAATTGAAATTGAAATTTAATTTCAATTAAATTATTATAATGTCCAAAAATTATTATAAATAAGCTTAAATGAGCTAACACTCCTTAACTCTTTCTGCAATAGTTACATAGTGCTCTCAACATGTTATGTGGATACTGTTAAAGGGTGGACATTTGTACAGTTGCATAGTTTTTTTTTAAATAAAATCAACAATAGCGCAAAAAACAGACAAAGGCAGGGAAAGCAAAGAAAACTAACCCAAGCCAACAGGCTTATCCTGTACACCCGGAACCTAATAGCCTTTCCCCCTCAACAATAACAGAAGCCGAACAATGTGAATTTAAAATAGAGATTAAATAAGAAGAACAATCAGTCTAGTGATGTGGGTTTGCACGTAATAAGGCTACCCTAGCTAAAGCATGAGCCGCCTTATTGGCAATCCTAAGCGTCCATTGAAAGGACAAGTGAAGTAAATGTCGCTTGAATGATAAACAATTAAGGGTCAAAATTTCAATCTCAAACCGATTTAGCGAAGGAACTAATATTAATTGGACAGCTGCCAAACAATCCAACTCCACAATAATCTTGGCAAGCTGTTGGTCTTTTAGCCAAGAAAGAGCTTCCCTTATAGACATAATTTCGGCAAGAACTGAGTCAAACAGGGTAGGGAAAAAACCTGAAATAGGAGTCACAAACTTACCTCGTGCGTCCCTAAGAATCGCAGCAAAGTCTTCCGTCTGAACATCCTCTGGATAAACAACGAACTCGCTGTCTTCTTTCTCTCGAATAAAGAGCCTTTGCAATCCTGAATTCATGAAGCGAAAATGAAAATTTAAGAGAGACCAACGTAGAAATAATACCTAGACCTCACCTTGCAGATGAACGATAAGACCAACACTTGCACTCGTAGAGAGAGAGGAAGAGGCAAGACGTAAGAGTAATAATTTCTAAAACATAAAAGTTAGCCTTTTTAAATATTTCTATTGAACTCATATTTAAATTCTAAAATTTTTTATAAATGCGGCTATCCAACGTCACATATTGCGACCCACTAATTAATATATTACCGCGATGTATCGCTAACAAGAAAGGTTTGACCATGACTAGAAAAATGCATGCTATGATTGGAACAATCTTTAGCTCATTTTGCTTGTCCATACACTTACGTACATGTACATAGTGGATGATTTTATAACGAGGAATCGGTTTGGTTGCACATGGATACCATTGGTTTCCATGAAAATGTTAACAAGTTATTTGCTTGTCTCATTCACTTAGCTTCATGGATCCCAAAAAAAAAAGCGGAACAATTGCAATCATTCGTGTATCTATAATATGTAATCGATCATGTGGTCCAATGGCTCAAAACCCTCAAACACAATCCCATGGTCACATGACCCATCACATAAATTTGGAGGAAACCAAAGTTAGAAGCTCTCAGTTTGAATCTTGATCATTAACTTTCGACAGGGTACAGATCTTCTGTACCCATTTTAGTGTACCTATTCTGTCTCACTTGATTTAAGTCATTCATTTATGTGGGACCCACATAAATGGATGGTTTGGATTAAATAGGACAAGATAGGTACACCAAAATGGAGACAGAAGATTTCAAGCCCTTTTGATAGTTAGCATACATATTTGGATGTTTTGGAAATTTAATCTCATCATAAATATGTAGTAAAAGGTTTAATTCTCTACAAAGACAAGTGGGTTAACAAATATTTATTTAACCCATCAATCTTAATGCAAAAAGACACATGCACATGCAATTTGCCTATAGTTTGTAACTTATTGATTACTGGATATTTACATTTCTTTTCCTTCACCGTTGAAGTACTTATGTGGGTACTTCTCATCCTACAACATGCAATAAATTGAATGCATACTTTGGGTTTTTAAAGCTTACAAAGTACTGAAATGCATTCTTTTATCTTCTAGTTTTTACCATCTCAACTCACATTTGGCAATTGTCAAACATTACTTCTATGCTAATGAGGTAACTCATTACCACTAATCTTTGTCAGTTGCACGGAACGAAAAACGCAAGTTATATGAGAGCAAAGTGGGGGGAGTTGAATGGATAATTCCACTTGTACATCCCCTCCAGCACCATACTGGCTCTTCCATCACCCCTTCCACGCCATACCCCGTCAAATCCTCTTCCTACTCCGGCCTCCGTCCGCCGTCCGAGGCCGTGACAATAACCGTTACTAAAACTCATCACAATGTCCTAACCAACCTAGAAGATGGGAACTTGCACCTCAAAACCAACCAAACAAAACCCATACGCCCCTAGAGACCAAACCAAGACACCAAATGACAATCTAAGCACAACACAAACCCCAAAGTCTCCACACTCTTCTCCCCTTCAGACCCTGCCCAAAAAGTCACCTTTTTTTGCATTCCACACTCCCAGCCCTCTCCATCTCTTCAAAAACTCGCCTTCCGCCGCCACGCCACGAAGGGCCTTCAAGAAGCCCTTCCCACCACCGTCCCCAGCCAAGCACATCCGCGCTGTCCTCCGCCGCCGGCAGAAGAAGAAAAGCTCGTCGATTCCGGAGGAAGGTGAAGATGAAGAAGGGGAGGTGGAGTTGGACAAGCGGTTTGGGTTCTCTAAAGAGTTCACTAGTAGGCTTGAGGTTGGCGATGAAGTGGGTCGAGGCCATTTTGGGTACACTTGCTCTGCCAAGTTTAGGAAAGGTGACCGTAAAGGCCAACAAGTGGCTGTTAAAGTCATCCCTAAATCAAAGGTTGGTTTTTAATCTACAATTTAAGTTTGTTTTCTTTTAGCAGGAGTTATCTATTTCTCAGTTGAAGTTTCTGTTTTTAGCATGTTACGGTTTTTGTTTTTGTTTTTTTGAAATCAGCATGTTACGGTTTTGAAGCATAATATTTAGATCTACAGATTTACTTTGTTATGTTCTCTCCGATGTTTGTTGTCTTTTCTTTATTGTGAGGTTGTGCTTTTATGGTGATTTTAAACCGGGGGGACTTATTGTTTGAATAGATAGAAAGAAGATTCTGCGATTTTAAGGATGTTGGAATTTGGAATATATTGTCAGTTTGGATATTTCTTCATTGGATAATATTGGTAATTTTGAAGTTATCGGAGCTTTTAAAAGTTGTACGCGTAAAAGGTGATCGTCTTATCTGTTTATTGGTTCTTTTGGTGCATGCCAAGACTTTAACTAGAGTACAGCGTACTTTGCTTCTATTTGGATTTTGGCGGGACTTGTTGGAAGTTGGAATATTTTGATTTTGGAACCTAATCTTGACTTAGAATGTGTAGTTTCACTCTGAGTTGTCTGAAAATGAGTGGAATATTCGGCACATTTAGATTTCTGGTTTGTGATATGCTTTGTTAACTCCCAAGATTTTACGGCCACCACTTAATGCATAGGGAGACCTGTGATTAACGGACTGTCAGTGAGGCCTCATTGTTGAGAAAAACTCATTGCTCATACAATCTGTCAGCTGGTGCACTTATGACGAATGTTTCAAGCTTTTAGAGAAAAAGGTTGGGAGGGGAGTGCGAAAATCATTGTGGTACTCTAGCAGAAGAAAGTCTGTTGTTTTTATTTTAGAAAGATATAATTAATCTCTACAAAAGTACATGGCTCAACCTTTACTTCTCCCACAAATGGATGACCTTTTTTTTCCCCCCCTCCTATTCTTTATTGCCAGATGACAACAGCTATTGCTGTTGAGGATGTTAGAAGGGAGGTCAAGATATTACGGGCCTTAGCAGGACATAACAACCTTGTGCAGTTTTACGATGCATTTGAAGATTTTGATAACGTCTATATGGTGATGGAGTAAGCTTCATTACAGCATTAAATCCTTTTCATGCTCTTTGCCTATGGCTATAAATAGATAGATAAGTAAATGAAAATGAATGTAGATAAGTAAATGAAAAGGAATGCTGTTAGTTCTTGCTTGTAAGCTTTTGGAGACCTTTGACCTTCCAAAAGTTGATTGACACGGACATTTCAGGTTGTGTGAAGGGGGAGAGCTCTTGGATAGAATCCTTTCAAGGTGACATCTTTTTAAGGGCCTGCGAGTGCAATATGAATTTTAATGCATGATCTAATATAGCTTCTAACTAGATCTTTTGATCCCTTTAGGGGTGGAAAATACTCTGAAGATGATGCAAAGGCCGTTTTGGTGCAGATACTAAGTGTTGTTGCCTTTTGTCATCTACAGGGTGTGGTGCATAGGGATCTTAAACCTGAGGTGAGCAGTTAAATTCCCCATTTCAAATTTCCTGATTTAAGTTGAACAGGAATATAATTAATTTGCATTACTTTAACTGAAGTTGATGATGATATTTTTGGCTTAAACTTAAATGAGTGTAACGAATCTAGCTCAGTATTTTTTTTCTTTTACTTCGGGAAATTTGATAACTGAAATTACTTCTGATTGTTTGATCAGAACTTTCTGTATACTTCTAAGGATGAGAACTCTCATCTGAAGGTCATAGACTTTGGCCTATCAGATTTTGTCAGACCAGGTTTGTCTCCCTAACCAATATCCACTTGAAGCCCTGATTCCTGAGTTTCATCCTACTTGCTTTTGGGAATTTGGATGAGTTGGTGATGACTATGGTGGTTTTCAGATGAAAGGCTTAATGATATTGTTGGAAGTGCCTACTATGTGGCTCCTGAAGTCCTACATAGATCTTATACCACAGAAGCTGATACATGGAGTGTAGGGGTTATTGCATACATTCTATTGTGTGGTAGTCGTCCATTTTGGGCACGAACTGAGTCTGGAATTTTCCGGGCAGTCTTGAAAGCTGATCCAAGCTTTGATGAAGCACCTTGGCCATTGCTCACTCCAGAGGCTAAAGACTTTGTCAAACGATTATTAAACAAAGATCCAAGGAAACGAATGACAGCTGCTCAGGCTTTAAGTAAGTGCATCTTTCGCCTATATACTACATGGTATTCACACATCCTTGCAAATAACAGATGCATTGCTTTATTTACAGGCCATCCTTGGCTGCGGGATTGCCATGGTGTGAAAGTTCCTCTTGATATTCTAATATTCAGGATCACGAAGGCATATATGCGTACATCATCCTTGCGTAAGGCTGCTTTAAGGGTGTGTATACATCCAGGATGACCTAAAAATTAATTTAAAAGTTGTTACCGGAATGAGTTCTCTTTCATTTTCTGATACTTGGGGTTGTGGAAGAATTTCTTTTCCATTTTCTATTGATATAAGATCTGCATTTTCTCGATATGCTGTTTATTCTTTCCCAACAATAAAATTGGAAGTTAAGTGCTGTTGTAGTTATAAAATTCCCTGTAAGGTCATGAACAGTCTTGACCTCAATTTCGTTGATGAGCACAACTATCGATGTTTTTGCTTGATGTATTATGTGAACTTCTAAAGTTCCTATACTTGTGTCTATGCTGCAGGCATTATCAAAGACACTAACAATGGACGAACTCTTCTATCTGAAGGAGCAATTTGCTCTGTTAGAGCCAAATAAAAGTGGCAGCATAAGCTTGGAAAACTATAAGATGGTTATTGTCTGCTGGCACTGGTTTTTTGTTTCTCTCCCTCCTAGTATTATTAGGTGATATAAAGCCTTATGCCATCTCTCTTGTTTTATCTAGGCATTGATGAAAAACGCAACAGATGCAATGAAGGATTCTCGTGTCCCTGATTATCTTGCTTCGGTATGAACTAAGTTGCCAGTTGTCCATGTAGCTTTAATGACTTGTTATGCCTATACGACTGTTGTGTTTATATATGAACTTACATCTTAATTGCTATTTCATGACAGCTGACTCCACTGGAATACAGAAGAATGGATTTTGAAGAATTTTGTGCAGCTACACTAAATGTCCATCAACTGGAGGCAGTTGAACACTGGGAACAGCGTGCTCGTTGTGCATATGAGCTTTTTGAAAAGGATGGAAATAGGGCTATTGTTATTGATGAGCTTGCTTCTGTAAGTCGAAATTTCTCTTATCTGTTGAAATAAACACGTATTATTTGTGATGTTTTCAAGTACGAAATGTTTGCTTGTGGCAAACTTCAAATGACATGAGTTGATATGCTGACTACTTAACTAGCTTTCTAATGTCATTTTGCAAATGCTTTATTTCAAGAACTTCAAACTTGACCAAGATCAAATAAAGCAGGCAGATTGGCAGTGTAAATTGTTTTGAATGACAAACTAATTAGTAATATTGTTGGGTCCGTAGTGCTTGATTGCAGATAATCACAATCTTAGGGGTCTTTGGTGTGAGTTCTATCCTTCCCTTCCTTTGTATGTTTCCCTTGGTTATTAGTTTTTACCAAACCTTAATATATTTGCATTCAAGACTCGACATTAGGAGCATGATTAACAGCCAGCTTAATATATTTCAATTGATCCACTTTTGGGCAACGCAACATTATTCTCCTTGCAATGGCACTGTGTGAAACTTACTGGAGAAGTTTTTTTTTAATAGGAACTTGGCCTGGGCCCCAATATCCCAGTACATTCTGTTCTCAATGATTGGATAAGGCACGCAGATGGAAAGCTAAGCTTTCATGGTTTTGTCAAATTGTTGCATGGCATTTCAAGCCGAGGCATGGCTAAAATACAGTGAAGGATCGAAGAATCTTTGTTCGAGGACACCAATATTTCTATGCTTCTTGGCCAAACAACATGCAAATGCAATAGCACAAAAATACATGTTGAAGATATTGCCAACTAGCACTAGCTCAAAGTCTACAGCCCTCTGTTCCCCAGATTAAAGCTCATGACAGATATTGAGGCTTCATGATTGGTTTAATGTGGAGAATGATGTTCACTCGCCTTGTAAAGATATATAGTTTGTTTATGCCTAAAGAGGCCAAAATTGTAGTTTCTTCTTGCCAAGGTGTTAAACATTTGACAATTGGCACTTATACCAGATTCCACTTATTTGATGCTTTAAAGTAAATCTTAATTTACGTTCCTGTGAATACAATAAGCTTTGTTCTAGTTTGGTATCTCGTGCAGCACAGAGAGAGAGACAGAGCAAAACGTGTGCTAATTTTAATTATCCTCATAAGGTTGTTTCCCTTCTGTTCCCAGTAAAGTGTTGCCTGTGGGAGACTAATCCCTCCTCCTGATTGTACTTGTATCTTAAAGATGAGCATGAAATGCTGGACGTAAACCAACACCAGTGTGACTCAGTTTAACCAGACATTACTATTTGGTTTTGAGGAATATATTTTAACTGAAGTACTGTAAAATTATTTTAAAAAAATTATAATTTTTAATTGAATTGGAATATCTTATGCTTCCTGATTAGCTTAAAAATATTGATTTTGTTTGTTAATTATTTAATTAAATTCCTAATTTCCTGTCAGAAAAAGGGAATAGAGAACGAGTTGGGAAAACCTCCCTTGAACCCTAATAACCTAATCGGAAGCATAGAAATCAATTTAAGCATCGAGAGCTTAGAGCTCTCCTCTCTCTTGATACTCATCTCTCAGACAATTCCTTTACTTCCTGAAATGCCCCTCCCAAGACCACAAATTTACCTTTCACAATCTCTTTCCTCATCCTCCATAGATGCTGCTCTGGTAGACAAAGCCTTAACTTTTCTCAAGCGCCATCCCTATCAACTGAATTCCCTATCTTCCCGGTTCACGCCTGCAGCTGCTTCCAATTTACTCCTCAAGGCCCAACACGACCAAACCCTAACCCTAAATTTTCTCAAGTGGGCACAAGCCCACCAATTCTTCGATCATCACTGCAAGTGCATAACCCTTCACATATTGACCAAATTCAAGCTCTATAAAACTGCACAGACCCTTGCCCAAGACTTGGCCTTGAATACGGTGGACGAAACGGGCAGTTTTGTGTTTCAATGCCTCAAAGAGACGTATCACTTGTGTAATTCAAGCTCTGCAGTTTTTGATTTGGTGGTAAAAGCTTATTCCCATTTGCATTTTATTGATAAGGCTACAAAGATAGTTAATTTGGCTAAATTTAATGGATTTATGCCCGGTGTTTTGTCTTATAATGCCATTTTAGATTCGATGATTAGGTGCAGAAAACCGGTTACTTGTGTTCAAGAGTTGTATAGGGAAATGCTTGCCGGTGGGGTTTCTCTGAATGTTTTCAGTTACAATATTTTGATTAGAGGTTTTTGCGGGGCTGGGAATATGGAAATGGGTTTCAAACTTTTTAAGGAAATGGAGGAAAAGGAGTGTTTGCCTAATGTGGTTACTTATAACACACTGATTGATGCATGTTGCAAGTTGAGGAGAATCGATGAGGCCTTTGGTTTGTTTAGATCAATGGTGATTAAGGGTCTGGAACCGAATTTAATCACATTCAACGTAGTACTTAATGGACTGTGTAGAGAAGGGAGAATGAAAGAGACAAGTGGAATTCTTGGTGAGATGAGTAGGAAGGGTTATGTTCCTGACGAGGTGTCTTATAACACACTAATTAATGGCTATTGCAAAGAGGGTAATCTTCACCAAGCACTTTTTCTGCATGCAGAGATGGTGAGGAACGGATTATCACCTGGTGTTGTCACATATACTTCATTGATTGATTGCATGTGTAAGGCAGGGAATTTGAACCGAGCAATTGAGTTTTTAGATCAGATGCGTGTTAGAGGACTTAGTCCAAATGAGAGAACATACACAACATTAATCAATGGGTTTTCACAGAAGGGATTATTAAATGAGGCTTACCGGGTTCTAAATGAAATGATTGGGAGTGGATTCTCGCCTTCAATAGTGACTTACAATGCCCTTATTAATGGACATTGTCTTCTAGGGAGAATAGAAGAGGCGACGGAAGTGTTACAAAATATGGATGGGAAAGGATTAACTCCTGATGTTGTAAGTTATAGTACTATTATAGGTGGATGTTGTCGGAACCACGATGTGGATAGGGCATTTCAACTCAAGAGGGAGATGGATCATAAGGGCATCCTACCAGATGCCATCACTTATTCTTCAATCATTCGTGGTCTCTGTGAGCAGAGAAGACTAATTGATGCTTGTGATGTCTTCCGAGAGATGCTGTATACAGGATTACCGCCCGATGAGTTCACTTATACAACCTTGATAGATGCTTATTGCAAAGAAGGAGACTTGAACAGGGCTTTTGATTTACATAATGAAATGGTACAGAAAGGCATTCTACCTGATACTGTTACATACAGTGTACTTATCAATGGACTTAATAAACAATCTCGAACAAGGGAAGCAAAGAGGCTTCTGCTTAAGTTGTTCTATGATGATACTGTTCCCAACAATGTCACATATAATACACTGATTGAGAACTGCAGTAATATTGAATTTAAGAGTGTGGTTGCTCTTATGAAGGGATTCTGTATGAAAGGTCTGATGAATGAGGCAGATCAAGTTTTTAAGTCAATGATTGACAAAGACCACAAGCCAAATGAAACAGTTTATAATGTACTTATACATGGCCACTGTCGGTCTGGAAATGTTGAGAAGTCGTATAATCTTTACAAGGAAATGATTCACTCTGGGTTTGTTCCCCATACAGTGACTTTTATTGCTTTGTTTAAAGCCCTTTTAACTCAGGGAATGCATGAAGAGTTGAATCAGGTCATTGAGAGCATTCTGAGGAGTTGCAACCTTTCAGATGCTGAGCTTGCCAAAGTATTTGCTGAAATCAACCACAAGGAAGGAAACATGGATGCTGTTTTCAATATACTTACTGAGATGGCCAAAGATGGTCTCGTTCCAAGCATTTTAACCTTTCATAAAAATGGCGCATAAACTATATGATGGTTATTTTGGGCAAACTGCTGCTAACCAGTCTAGATTTATCCATTAGAGGACAGTGAATTAAGCTGAACTCCATGGTTTCTTGATTTTGCTTTTTGGCTGGCATGCAATGTCATGATGGCTACCTCCCAAAGTATTGCTTCCTTACATTTCCTCATTCAAGGTGATTATTCTTGATCAACGCTAAAGCTTGTAAGCTGTACCACATATTCATAAAAAATTAAACCACATTATGACCTTGACAATCATTCTTAGTGACCTAGTGTGCCAATGAAATTGAATTTATTCACTCAAGATGGTAATTTTGGAGTTTTAAGAGGATGGTGTATACTCCAATTGTGGATTAGATATGCACGGATGCCTCTGTATTTATTTAATTCATTAGGCATTTATTCTACGTCCTGTTAATATAGGCTTTGGAGTCAGGAAATCGGCCTAGCAGACATGCTATTCACACTGACTTAGACCCCAGCTAAGGTGAAATATCCTTGGAAAAAATCCTCCCGATACTTCTCAAGTAATAAAAAGCATGAAGACCTGAAGGAGCTCTATTTTGCCACAATTTCTAGTTTGCAGCATTCATGTTAAACTTGGGGTTGAACTTAAAGCCTTTGTGGTCAACAGTATTAAGGTGGTGGTGAACTCAATTGGCTCAAAGAATACTGATAAAACAGCAATTGTTTTTCGCTCACGTTCGAGGTTGCAGGGATCATGTAGAAGATGACATTTCACTGCTGAGAGTCTGGACTACTTTGGAATGTTTTGTTCCTTGATAATTAGTGTGGGAGGAGGAGCAAAGTGATGGGATTTTGATTGCTTTACTAAGTGTGATTGATACATACCCACGTCCTCTACAGGTATATGCAGGGAGAAAGAAATTTCCACGTGACAAAGAAGAGCAGTTAGTTGTTGACCAATTCTTTTCTCTATTTGGTTCTACTGATCAATCTACCACTTAAGCACAAAAATAG
>JANKOE010000206.1:65563304-65592440 GCA_026284465.1 Erythroxylum citrifolium | reverse complement strand
TATCAAATTAATGAATTATGCCTTTCTTTATTTATTCATAAAGTCTGCACACGACTATGAATAAAACGCGCTAAAGGGGATTGACTTTAGGGCACAAATAATCAGTCCCGTCCATGAACAAGTCGACTTGTCGCTTGTACAAGGCGACTTGTCGGGGCTGAAAGCGTGCAAGGCGACTTGTACAACCTACAAGGCGCCTTGTGCACGATTTGTGAAAACGTGCAAGGCGACTTGTACAACCTATAAGGCGCCTTGTGCACGACTATCACTTACAATATGTACAAGAAGGTTAGTAGGAGTATAGTTGTCCTCTTCAATAGGAGTATGTGGAGACATACTCCTCAAAGAAAACAACAATTCTAATTTTCAATTGTTGGAATTATAATTGTCTAAAAACAACTCTTGTTAGATATGAAAAGGTAACAACTTAATTTTGGGAATTAGATCTATAGAGATAGATTGGAAGTTGTTCACCTATTCTAAGTCCAAGTATATAGATAATGTACTAAATATGTTTAATATTTGAGATATCTGACACTTTTGAAGTATTAAAGATACTTACCATTCTAAGTATGAGTTGATATTTGAGTTCAAGGAGATAAGGATATTTACTTTAGAAGTAAATCCTAATTGAGATTTATTTTACTTAGAACAATATCATTTTAAGATTAGAAAGGTACCAATGTAGCAATGGTTGTTAATTAAACCATAATACATTTTTCACTTTGTAGAAATGATTAATTAGATCAATAAGTTATTTAATGAATTTTGTATAGTTCCTTCATTCTTTAAAACAGTAATACACTGTAGAACATTAGAGCCATTAGGTATGTAAAAGAAGCTAAGGTCTCATCAAAGATCCAATGATGTATATAGTTAAATTTTCTTAATTATGATGATAATTAAGATGAAAGTTGTAAGATTTAAGCAAGTGCTCACTACAAAGAATATTGTAAAATTCTCTCATTAAGCCACTGTCCCAACAGTAGCATGATCATCATATAGCGATATGATATAAGTTGTAAGAGAGCAAAGATAGTTTAATTAAATTGAACTTGATTGTAAAGTTTGAGAAACTTTATGATTAAATATGAGATATTTAATAAATAAGGATCAATATGATATCTTAGATCTTATTTAGGCATAATTGATATTTAATTAAAATAATTTGTAATTATATTAAAGTTTGATTAAAATTATAATTTAATTTCAATTAAATTGCTAAAATATTCCAAACTTATTATAAATATACTTAAGCTCTAATGAAACTAGAACTTCTTGGTCAACCCCCTTTGTAAGAATTACATAGTTCTCTCAACTTGTTTTGTAGATACCGTTAAAGAACGGACACTTTTGCGGCTATAGTGATTGAGATAGATCGATTTCGAAAATGGTTCAAGAGATATGATAATAATATAATCAAGCTTCAGAATAAGGTAAGAATTAAAATTCATATTTTATTATGATATAGTTGTTAATCATTTTATAACATTAAAATAATCTTAATTTTTAAAAAATCAAAATATAAAAAATTTTGTAATTATTTTGCTGCAGTTCAAATAGGATGTCGTACTAACCCAATTGCCGGGAAGCATATATTTGTGCACTCTCAACTGATCGGACCTACTTCGCTACTGTTGGAACAGACTGAATTTTTTATCTATTCAAGTGAACCATGCAAAAAGGTCGGTGTTCTGCTATGTTACGTTTGGAGCATGGATGGGAAGTACATTTCGAGCGAAGGTGAAGATCTGGTCACGTGTCATTGTTGTGGCTTATGATTTTTTTTAATGGTGTGATTGTGGTCATGGGTCAGTGTTGTGGCTTATGATTCTGATTGGTGTGGATTATGGATCTAAAGAAAGAACTTGTGACTTGGCTAACTTTGTAGTGAGAATCAGACATTAAATCTTGAAAATTCAATACTCGAACGTGGGTAGGAGGGAGAACAATTAATTCAGTGCTGCCTCTGCCAACGTTTGACTTGTGCGAGTCATAAAAATCGGCCGGCTGAGCTCTCAAAGTCATTATCTATTTATTTAGATTGTAGGGACAATTGTTGACCACATAACAAGCACACGTCAAAGCTTGATGCTACCACGACACTCAATGCTTGCACTAGTGTCCACCGGAATTGACCTTTCAAGTTCCTTGGAGGCTGTCTGGTGTACTGAAGAGCACTTAATATACTAAAACACATGATCATTGAAAAGTTACAGTAATCTTGGTTCCTAAGATCATATTCATATCCTATTCTCCACTTCTTCCATCCCTTGAGAAATAATATAGCTAGCTACTGTAACTAAGGCTAAGGCTGGAGAACTGATTAAAGCCAAGGGCATGAGAGGCCAGAAGCTAAACTTTGCTACCAATACTTTGCTTGTTAATAGTGAAAACATCCTTCCACCAAATATTCCGTCGACATACGTATCATCTGATCAGGATAAGGGAGCAAAGGTTGGCTTTTACTTTTTGTTTGTGCTCGTGTAGAATGATACTTTTGACCATTCTTATCAAACTTTCCCAATCATATGATCTCTTGTTATCCAGTGCTTTGGTCTCAATTCTGGATCTGAAAAACTTTGAATTCAACATCACTTTCCTGACCAGAATGATATGTAAGAAGTCAGTCAAACTTTGTAAAGAAAAGAAATTTGTAACAAATAAAAAGTGCCAAGGCAGTACTCGCCAAGCAAAGATGGACAGGACAGGTCAGTAAATTGTGTATAGAGATGATGTCAAAAACGTAAAAAAGGCAATTAAGTATGCTAGCATTAACGTAGTGAAATGCATAATTCTGCCCCAGTTCTAATGGTATTAGACTATACTAACCCTTATAAGTCTCTATCCCGTTCACATTACTTGATTGGAAAGGGAAAATGATTATATGATTCATGGCTCATTAATAATTCAAAACCAAGCAATTGACATTAAAAATCTGAATTGCTGTTGGCGTTGGAATGATTGCAATAGACAAATAAGAACTGGTTACGTGAACCATATGAAGAAGCAACTGATAACAACATAAAATAATATTATTCAAATGAAAGAAAAAACGCATAGCTTTAGCTTCCTTCTGCTCGAATATAAAAAGATAACAGGAGCTTTAAAAGTATGTACAAGGCTTGGCGGACAGATAGGGAAGGATCAAGGACTACCAAGGAAAAAGGCTACATGCTTAGGCTCCCCCACTACAACCATAATATGAATAATAAATTGATGTTATGCTAATGCATATAATGTAAGCAGGCAGCACAACTTATTCCTGCAAGCCTGACCCGATCGTCTAATGGAATATGAAGTCATGACGTGCTGGATTAGGACTGATGGATCATTAGTACCCAATAACCAATAGCTTGAAGACGATAGATTTTTTCATTCTCGAACAATTTGGTTTATGGAATTGCAGTAACATTCATGAACACATCAATATCACCAACAACCATGCAATGAAACTATAGATGATAATCAGATATAACAGAAAACCCATTAGCATAGTGTGTGTGTATATATATGTATGCCCATGATCACTATCATCATTCTCTCAAGGCATTCCTTTTTTTTTTGGGCAGAAATTTAAATTATAAGCGGTGGTCATTGAGAATTTCGCCCCATTATTGCAAACAGTGCATTAATGGCATAATGTCCCCTCCTTTTAGACTTTGCCTCTCTAACAACCCCTGAGAATAAAGTTATAGCATAATTAGTGGACACATTTCATGTAGGTCTCCTCTATTATCGGCATTACTAGCTTTCTGTAATAAAAGGTTATAGCTTCTGCAAGCATGCCGGTACTCATCTTTTTCCATACTAAAACAAATCCCAAAACCTTTGCTATCCCTGTATATGAATCATCACTTAACCTTTTATACCGCTTTCTGCTACAAATCTGTCGATACTGATACCCTACCAGAAGATTTTAGTTCTAACTCAAAGTTTTAGTAACCATTAAATTCTATATACGTACATTTCTATCACCAGAACAAAATTTGAAGGATTAGCATAAAGGCAAGTGAATGAGCAAAATATTCGTACATGGACATGTATGAAACGACCATTTTGTCAAATGGTGTGTCCGTTTCTCCTGATACGTCCCTGTAATTGTAAATGCCATAACTTCTGAACCTGGTAGTCCTACTTTTAACTTAGCAGCTTTTGCTTGTTGGTAATGCAAAATTTCATTTGTCCTCTTCACCATTCCTCGTCCTGGTGTCTCAAGTTCTCAGTACAACATCAGATACAAGTCACACCAATGTTATAACGTTTTTAAGACACTCCACATGTAACGTAAGAGTCTAAAACATCTCCAAAAAAAAATTGAGCATAGCCTCTCTCGTCTCCTTTCTTTTGTTTGGAACTCTCAGGTTACTTCAAAGATACAAAGGGAGTGAATTTTCAAGCTAAAGACTATTTTCAAAAACAGTAATCATTTAGAATCTGCAGATCATGTTCAGAAATTGAAGGCAAAGGCTCTCATTGGTTTTGCTTTCGTGTTAAAACAAGTGAATACCCATAGAATCTCGAGGGGATTATTCATTCTTTTGTTGGAATTGAAATCTTGACGCTGTAGCACAGGCACATAGATTGTCCTGTTTTGATATACATACATTCATGTTGTTGCAGCTTATGTTTGACTATTGGAGGGGCCAAAAAACATGTCACAACTTTACACTGTACCAGATCATGAGCGTGATTATTCCATAAACCTAATGATTATGTCAAGGAAATCTCTTTCCAACCCATGTGTGGGTTTCCTTTTGGTTATAAATATATATATTATATTATATTTTTGGCTATTCCATGTTGTGTTATCATTCTCCAACATTTGCCACTTTCCGGTGACCTAGCTGGGAATATATACTTGTTTAACTCTAGATTGCTCCGTTCAGAGAAAGGACCAAACATATATATATATATATACACACACAGCATATCGTACCTTCACTTTTATGTACTGAGAACTATACTCGAGAAATATGGCCCAAGAGGACCATAAGCTTAGATTAAATGATTTATACTAACAACCTATTCCAACCTTGCTGTATCCAAATCTACAAGCTCATATGATTTACTTTTCACATTAATGTTCTGGTCTTGAGACGTTAGTGATTTAAATAAACCAGCAAGCTGCCTATTTGGACCATCAAAAAATGAGTTTGGAAAACATGGAATACAATCAAACATGTTGAGGATTATTAGGCAATTAGAGTGACTTCATTCTGCTTATTAAACAGATAGATTAGCCAATAAATATTCTCAGACAACTCCCAATCAAAACCAGTTCCCATTCTGTATAGCCTTTTAAATGCCCCCCTTGATCACCAATATTGTGATTTTATACAATTTGTGTCCATTTCAATGGAAAGTGACACACTATACTGCAACGAACACGTATATCAAAGTACCATTAACCAAAACGGAGATCATGAGATCAGGAGTGGGAAGAAATGAAAGAGATATAAGCCAAAAAAGTTGAAGGAAAAAGATCTCGTTTGCTTGACAGACAGAACCGGAAGCAGAACGAGCGGATCAGATTCATACACGTGTCAAAGACCCAACACCTCTAGAGATCTCATGCATCCCAGGATTGAAACCCAAACAACCAAGAAGCCCTTGCCTGTACGGCAAAAAGGTCCTCCTCTTCATCTCCTCCGACACCGCTCTGTTCACCGTGTAATGCATCTCGTGAGCTGATACCGGCGGCCCTCGCCTGCGGGAACTTCCTCCACTGTCAATTGATCGGAAACTTGAGTTTCTGACGTCCTCTACCACCTCCCTCTTTGACAACACTGCGTACTTATCCAATGGATCTTTGCTTGTTGCTCTACCCTCTGATGCGCTTCTGAAGAGCAACAAATCCTTGAGTTTCCATTTCTTGTAGCTCTTGGAAAACGACATCGCTGAGAGGATCGATGATACATAGGATGCTTTTCCGTTACTTGTAGTAGTAGTAGTAGTAGTCGAAACTTTGTCACCTGTTGAGATGGTACTCCCTGGATCATGTTCAAACAAGATTTCAGAGACACGTAAAGGTGACAAAGATCTGGTTCCTTTACGTACTTGATGTGTAACAGATGAAGAACTGGAACTTCTTTCTCTTCCTCGTCGAATTGGCTCTTTGTCTTGATTCTGAGGTGTTATAAATTCTCTTCTACGAGTCTCTTCTATGGCAACCTGAAAAGGGTCAACATCTTTCTTAGCTCTTAATTTCGGTGACCTTGGAGATCTAGGAGACGAGACGGAGGAGTCGTAACCGGGTGGGGGCTTCAAAGGACGGATCTTTCCTCCGTCAAAAAGCTCCTCAGCAGACAGCGAAGTACGCTCCAAATGGCCGCTGAAGTTGAATTCAAAATCTCCACCAACAAAACCTCCATGATTATCATCTTCGGTACTGATCTTGCTCTTGTTGTTTCCCTCTTCCTGACTTTCATGCCTTCTAGACTTTGGAGTTCCAGGCTTCTCTTCCCAGTCAAAAGGGATAGCAGAGGAAGAGATATTGGTGGCAATATGATCAGAAACGCCGCGAAGCTCACGATAGAAAGCGGAAATTCGGGTGGGGCTAGTCGGGGCACTGAAGAAGTTGCCGAACCGTTGAGGACTTGAAGGTGCGGTCATGTAAGGTGAAGAACAAGCACTACCGTCGAAGTTGAAGTCCACCGGCGCGAGCGGTAAAACCACCTCCATTTCCATGTTCTCGAGCTCTGTGACAATGGGGGGTCGCCGGTTGTTGTGGGTTTTGAAGGGGAAAATCGATCGATTCGCGTGAATTTATAAGGAAAGCGAGGAGGTGATTCGTGGTGGGCGAGGAAGGACACGGGAAGCATAGGAGAATTGACTATACGACTCTCATTCAGAATGAGGCGGCTATATAAATCTTCTTGTACTTACAACAACCAATTTAATACACTATAGTCTTTGTTACTATATTTTATTTTATTTGGAGAGGTTATACAGTACAAGTGAGATGAACTGATTCCCGGGGGTGTTTGTGTATTTTGTGTCCTCTAATTAGGATTTATTGAACTACAATTCAATTAGATGACTTGATTGATTATGAATGCTTTCTTGGAGGTGGGGTTTTTCAACAATCATTCAGGTGGCTTCTCTTAAAAATTAAAAAGAAAAAAAAAACAGATTTAAGTCTATTTTTGTCCTACGAAATCTAAATTAGAAATTGCATTAATTAGCCTCACTTTAATCGGTTTTTTTTTTACTGTAAATTTTAACAATAATGACTTGATTTGTTGGATTAAAGTGGTCAACCTTACCATGGCCCTCCTTATCAAAAATGCTGGTTGTTAATTAAACAAAGGTAATTGAGTAATTAGCTCCTCTGATGCCTGTTCTTAATCATTGTTCAATGAACATGCCGATTGTTGAACACAAATATATTTAAAGCAAGACTACTTATTTTGCTTGCTATTACCGTCTTCTTGTGAGTATACTTTTACCCTCTTTTCATTATTGTTTGTACTTTACAAGATGACACCCACCCATGTTTACTATTCACTTGCTCTAATTGAGGCAATTCATGCGTAAACACCCTATTCCTCATTAAGAAATAACAATCCAATATTTCCTTTATAATTCCTATTTCATTATGTTTGCAAGCTACCAAAGTCAGGACAGTTGGCAACAAGTATATATATATATATATATTGGTTCAGTCTGAATCTGCTGGGGCTGAACACCATTGTTTAGATCCATAAATCTGAATGACTTTAGCTTAGAGATACCTGTAAAACAAATAAAGACACGTCGGAGGTTAATTCCCGATAGGCCCCTCCGACGCTCAAGTCAGTCTTTTGTGAGGGTTTTGGTGGCTATGAATTAAGAGAAAATCGGGTTCTGAAGTTGTACATTTTCCCTGGTGAGGTACTGAGTTTATATAGTAAATACCTGTAGGGATTAGGTCAATGTCGAGAAACAGGCCGGTCTGCCCATGAGTTATTCTGAGTTTGAGCTTGGGCCTAGCATAATCGACCCAACCATAACTATATATATATATATATATATATATATATATATGACCTTGTTAATATATATATGTGTGTGTTCATTATGATTATCATTACAATGAACTACTCTATATTTATATAATTAAAAAGGCGAAAAGGAAAAGGACAACTAACAAGTTAATGATTCGATGATCCAGATTATTATTCCATAGATTAAGTACAGGTCTATGCCAAAAGTAATAAATGTCAACTATCATAGGCTGCATTCACGATTTTCCATTATCTTTCATTTTGCTTGAAGCAAGCAAAATGGCACGTGATATATACAACAGTCAGTATGTAGAATTTGTGTTCAACTATGATCTCATCCTATTTTTCTTCATTTGCTGTCGGATATTTTATCATGCAAGTTGGTTTATCACAAATTAATAATTTTCCTTACTGTGGGCGAATCCTTTTCATATCACATCGTATGTAACACAAAATTCAATATATATCTAGAAAACAAGAAAACATCAAACTTGATGGCTTAAAGTGTTGCTTGTTAACATTTGTGGCTAAGGGATTCGTTTTGGTCCATGATGTGTTTTCCTATACAAATCTACGATTGATTGTGTCGTGCCATATTTTTCTCTAACAAAAATTAAAATGATCTCCTTTTTTATAATTTCTTTTTTCCATTCTTCGCAGCAGTGACGTGAATACCGATTCGTACCGGACCAAAACTGGTATGAAATAAAGGGTCGGTTGTACCGGATTTAAATACGAGTCGGTACCGATCTGTTTCGAATGGTATCGGCAGGTACTGAAAATTTTAAAAAATAAGGGGACTTTTTTGCAAAGTGTATATAATATTTATTAATAAGGTATTAAATAAAATATTTTATTTTTTAAAATAAATAATTTAACAATTATCATTTATAAACTAATATTTATTTTATAAAATTTTAATAATTAAATCAAAATTTATTTGAAATTTATATAGTTTAAAAATATATTTTAAATTTAATTATATATATTAATAATTATTAAATAAATTAAATTAAAATTGTGATTATTATTTATTATTATGATTTTTGGAGACATAATTACAGTACAACTGTATAACATAACAATGAACTATTTTGTAATTTTTAAAAAATTTAGGACTATTTCATAAATTTAAAAAATTACTTAAAATAGTATCCGGTATTAACCAATACCGGTGCAGTATTATACTAAAATTCAATTCGGTACTAAATTCGTTACGTAGCAGTGCTTCTAATTAGTATCCACAAGAAGGTGAGGAAGTCTTAATTTGTATCCTCACAAAAGTCCAAAATGTTAAATTCTAAAAGTCTTTAAATGTAACCTCACCTATGATTTATCAACTAGGATGACTCTTCCGCCTCCGCCCACAAAAATATGAGTTGTTATAAAATTTTCTATTTGTGTGAAAGATAACCTTTTTTTGAAAACGATCATAGCCAAATTAAATATTATTTAAAGGTGTAATCAATCACTGCCATTCATAGGGATAAGGTAATTAAATTCATGTAGAAGCTAACAGTAGTTTGGAGGATTAAAAAGAAGAAATGGTGAAATGGCCAAAAAAAGCCTTAAAAACTTGAGAAGCAACTAATCATCCTAACAAATGGTGAACTATTGTTCTAAGTACTCCTTAATGTGTGAATATTTGGCCAAAACAAGATCTGTATTATATTAAGAGTTTTACGTTTACGTGGGATTTCTCTTTTCCTTTCTCCAAACATGGGAGAGAAGGTACAATTTTTTTCTTTAGGATCTTAAGAATATGAAAACTGTGTTAAGATCACCCAATTGGATGTACCTGCAGAAAGCCAACCTGGCAATTGTGGGCAGACCAGGTTTTTCAGTTCCAATGATGGAGGATCGCATTCCACTTTAAGAGACACAAAGACAACATTGACAGCAGCTTCGACAACCTTGGACTAGGATTAGTCTAGGCGATGATGTTCTGTTCAAAATGGTAAGAGGAGGCATGTTCAAAGTTTTTGAGGCTCTGCATTTTGTTTACATCTTTGTGTTTTCTTTCGTTCAGGTTTTACGTTCTTGGAACTACTATTTTAGCTCGGTCGTTTAATGACAAAGTTCGTTACAGCAAACTTAGATAAATTAAAGGGTTGAAAGAAGAAGTGACCTTCCTCCACGTCTTATTGGAAGTTAAGGCATTCACTAACGTCCATTAACCTTGCGGCTTTGGAGAACAGAAAGCTGGGATCTTTTTTTGACGTCTCACGGGGAGTTGGAGTCTATCATAGTGTCTAGTTTATAAGCCCCCCTTAGCATTAGTAAGATCCTCTCTTCAGGCCAAAAAAATGACAGAAAAGGAAGTTACGGGTTCTGGTTTGGGAGCCAATGCCCCAATAGCTTTTACGTTATACAGCAAACAAATGCCTCGTCTATGCATCTACTAAGGGTGTTCTATGAACCAGTGGAGGAGAGGAGATTACAGGATATGCAATGACAAGCTTGTACTGACTAAAGTCAAGCAACTCAATTACATGTCAAACAAGTTCGATGGTAAAACTAGACTATTAAAATGGCCAATAATAGCTTAACAAAGATCAGCAACGTGCAAAGCCAATAGCTTCTCATCTCTGAGTCTAGTCCAATTTATATTCCTTATGCTATAGTAACTGTGTGGCTAACAAGCAGCAAAAGCAACAAGCATTCAAAGTCATCCTTTTCATAGTTTCTCTTCTTGTCCTGGGTCTAATACCAAACGAATCAATTCCCACCACTTAACAAAACTTCATGAGCAGACTCTTAAACATTCCAAGTTATTGTTACAATCCTAGCACAACTAGTGGACATACAGTTTCCAATCACGCTAAACTCTCCACATATGGACTAAGCAGTAGCTCAAGCCGTTATAGTTTCAAACTTGGCTTTGATTACTACTACACTTTATCTTTGGCCAGCAACTTCAGATTGTAACACGAACTGGTCAAGAAGCCCCAGAAGCTGCAGCTGTAGCATACATGCTTGGTTCCTGATTCACTGGCATACCATATCCATAGCCTTGCCCTCCAAAATATGCCCCATTCCATTGATTACCATGATCCCCACCTTTCCACTGTCACGAATCAAATATACAAAAGGATTTACTGATAAAGGGCAACACATTGAATAACAATGAAAATCGTGAAGATAACACCTTTAGAGAAAACTAGAAGGTAAAGTCATTTCATGCTTTAGTCAGACGAGAGAAAAAAGTAGTTCTAACTTTCCATTAAAAAAATAAAAAAGAAAAGTAGTTATCCCAAATTCCAGGAATCAAGATTAAATAAGTTGCAGTACCATATAATAAGTTTGCTACATGCTAATGCTATCGGCAGCATAAAGTACCTCCCTATACCAATGATTGGGGATCAAAAGAAAAAGAAAAACACCCTGGTGTATCGGGTATGGATGTTGTTGCATATGCTTTCGAAATAGCACACTACTTCATGCAGAGACAAATTTACCTGCTTGTTTGCAGGAGTACGACCCCAAGAAAGGCGTACTGTCTGCCTGCCTATCACAGTTCCATTTAAGCTCTGCAGTGCATCCTCCGCATTCTTTCTGCAATAAGAAATACGTGCAATAAAAATCAATTCAATCTGTCACATCAATAATCAATAAGGTCCCAAAACAAGATCCTGAAACAATATACATATGTTGATCCCTTAGTAGACATTAAATCACTTACAAAAGATGAGGAAAAGTTTGAGATATGGATACCTGTTAGCAAATTGCACAAAACCACATCCTTTTCCAACTGGTATTTTCACCGACACAACGTCACCAAACTGAGAGAAAGGCGACCTCAGATCTTCATCACTGACATCAGAGTCAATTCCTCCAACAAATATCTGCAGCATCGCATGAATGAGGAACTCACAGGATTGAACAAAGCCAATGAAACAAGAGCGAGCCTAACTCACAGTTGTGTTGTTAGAGTCACCATCACTTTGGGAACCTTGGGCAGCCGCACCATTTGATGCATGTCCACCAGCCAACACCAGAGCTAGTCAAAGTACATATGAACTATTTCCATTACAATTCAGATTGATAACATGAAACATAAGGAAGTCACAATGCAGTAACCATCAGTTCCAAAAGCTAAAGGTAACCGGAAATAAGTTTAAAGAGATGATATGTTAAAGAACAAAATGTTGCAGATAAATGAAAACCAAGAGTTCAAATGACAACAAAAATATGAAAAAGCAAAATGATGGATGGTAAACAAAGTTATTATAATTCCACTAGCAAGTTCACCTTCAGATCCATAATATCCATAAACAAGGCAACTGAAACATGGCACTATGTAACAAACAAAAGTATATTAACAACATATCAAACATGGTAAAAAAGTAAGATGCAACCCAAATATATTGCTAAACATAGCGAGAGGTTTTTACATCGCTGAGCATCAAATACAAAAGCATGTCTAAAAATTTGGGGATACAACATAAACAATTACACCCAAAGGGCTTCCAAATATAAGCTTGCATCATATCAACACATAGGACAACCAGAACATAAGAAAACAAAAAGAAAAGAGGTAGTAAAAGCTTTAGACATAAATAACCAAAAAGAAACACACAATCAGTTAAAGATTTTGTACTTTATTCTCCTTCAAAGATTCATTGAACATTTTCATAAAATAGGGAACGTGAAAGTATATCAGCATGGTGAAGAAATGCAAAACAACCAATATCAAGTGACAATTCTTCCAGCCACTTATAGAGGCAATAGTAAGACCAGTAAGGCCAGCAGGCAGTAACAAGTCTATAGTAAAAAAGCTCGTAAAAGTAATAAATCGTAAATTTTGTCAGTTTGCCTTTCCAACTCCAATTTACAACCACTTTCAGCACTACTTCCACTACATGAGCAGCTAAATCACCCCAACAACTTCCTCAAACAGAAACATGAGAACAAAGAAGAAAAGGAGTGCAAGGTAATACAGAAGAGAAAACGTGAGGTGATCACCCCCAACCACAAACAACAAACTTTTGCAGCTGTTAGGGATTCTACTCAACAACAGCTAATGCAGGCATGCCCGCAAGGGCTTAAGTATATGCAAAAGTAAGTGTCTTTGAGACCAAATTTGCAACAATGTGGATAGAAAAAAAAAATCACATCAAACAAACTCTAGTAATGTCATATAATAAACCTAGAAAAATCCTAATTGGCAATGCAGTAAAAGGGCTGATGAGGCAGGTAGGAAGTGAGAAATTTACATAATAGATGTAAAAACCAAATGCTAGTTAATATACCTTGTGAAGAATAATGTTGTTGATATGCAGATGATTTCTTTGGCGTTGCCACACCTATGCGCATAGGCCTACTTGAACAATAAACTCCATTCATTTCCTCCATAGCCCTAGTTCTCTCATTCTCATCGCCAAACCTAACAAAACCATAACCTTTTGGTCGGCCAGTATTTGAATCAGTAACAACTTTTGCTCCCTTCACAGAAGGATATTTGTTAGCAAAAGTCTCCTGTAACATATTATCAGTAACATCTGCTGCCAAATCACCAACAAAAATGGATAAATCGGAAGCAGCCTCCATTTTTCTATCCCCTGAAAAACTTGCCCAGTTGAGACGGAAGGGCCGATCAGAATTTGGCATCAGAGCACCGCTGTAATTTTGCAAAATTTTCTCAGCTGTTGCGTGTGAATAAAACTCGACAAATCCGTAACCTTCTGGTTGTCCAGTTTGCTTATTGCGTATAATCTTTACAGAGGAAACCTGCATTTAATTTACAAAGCCATCATAAATCCAGGATAACATTAATTATAAACAGATAAAACAGGTTCCAATAAATACTGTGCAGATAAAAATAGCCGACAGGGTGAAGCATCTCAAGCAACTGGCTAAATTCCATGTTCCTTGTAAAGAGAAATGGGAAGGGAGGCCAATATATGGGTGATCCTCTATCTCAAATATTTTCAACTCTCTGTTTCCTTCTCTAATCAAATAAAGCAAGAATGTCGGGAAATTTTTAATTTTAACCTAATTCCCTCCAAAATCTAATCTTAACTTGATGCAGTAACTAACATTCATCTGTGTGAATATAAACCAAGAATGGGAATCCTTCCATTTCTGATATTTGAAAAGTACCACAATTTAGCAAACATACACTACAATGCTCTTCCATTGTGTAAACTGCCTTCAGTAAGATTTATACCTGTCATAGAAACGAACCGAAGCAGATGGGCAGAAAAGAGAGTAATTTTGACAGACAAGGTATCCAGGAGAAACTTTATTTTAAAAAAGACACAGTAAGTGTAAGCTTCAATAAGGAACGCCTTCATAAAGCGGATTTTAGTAAATCTAGCATTGCATCAGATGATTCAAACGAACAATGTTAATGACCTAATGCTCCCCAAAAGAAAGCAAATTTCTAAACAAAAATTCAAGAGAAAACTTTCTACAAAAGGCAACAACCACGACAACCCACCTCCTCAACTTAAACCGATTACATTCACCGAATCTGAATCTATTAACCAAAGATCCGGACTTTATACGATAGAAACGAAATCCCACCAAAACCCAGAACTATACTATCTAAAGAAAACTGATAAAAGGAAAAGGAAAAGAATCATCACCTCGCCTGTATGAGAGAAACAGCTATGCAAATAAGTCTCATCCATCCAATGAAGCAAGTCACCAACCCAAATAGTCTTAGCATCCTCAGGAGACATAGGCTGTTGTTGCTTGTGATACTGTTGTGGAGGGTGTTTCTGATATTGCTGTTGTTGTTGCTGCTGCTGTTGATAGTAAGCTGTCATGTACTGAGGGTGATGATGCTGTGGAGGGTACATCATCATCTGCTGCTGCATCATCACCATCGCCGCCGCAGGATATTGCATGGCGGCCATCCATTGCTGTTGCTGATGCTGCATGTGTGGCATCCATTGTTGCTGCTGATGCGGTTGATGTTGTTGCTGCTGCTGTTGGCTCAGATCAGAACCGTTGGTTTGCTGCATCATGATCCTCTTGATCTGAGCACAAAAAGAACTCACCTTTTCTCCACCTCCCTAAAATATTAGCAAAAATAGCTCAGGCCTCCACGGTGGTTGTGGCGGCGACGGTGGCAGGGAGGGGGTGGTGTCGCTTAGAGAAAGAGAGGGCTTACAAGCTAAGACTTAAAGGGCGAAAGGGAAGCCGTTTGTTGTGTGCATATGTGCTATATAATACTATTTTCTAATTTTGTTTTTATTTTAGCTTTTGCGAGGGTTTTAGAGTTTGGAGGTGACCAAATCCTCGATTACAACGTTGGTGTGCCGTCCGATCGAGTGGTGGGACCCACGTCTGATTGCCTCATGAAACCGGCGGTCCAAGAGGAGGAGAAGATAGAAATAGAATAGAAGCTTGGCGGTGGTTGTTGGTTCTTTTTTCTTTCGTTTGGTTTCATTCGTGTCCTGATTAATTTAATACTACACTTCGGTTGGTTCATAATCATATTATGCATACCCTTTTTCCTAAAAAGAGTTTGTAATTGCGCGGAAAGAAGTGGTCAAAACAGGCCCTTTGGGCACGTCCTTGAGCTGTTGGACTTTGAATGCAAAGGGCAAAAATTGGATTCCCTTTGAATTCTTCTCCTAGCCTATCTATCAAAATGTTTCTTTCTTGTGTTATTTTATATATATACATATACATACCATCACTTAGCTGTTCAAGAACAAAGATACATATAATGGCTTCAACACCATAGATAAAGCTTTGAAAATGTTGCCACTTCATCTGTGGTGGATGAGATAATCAAGAACAAATAAAAAATATACTTTTTCATGCGTCATTCAAAATTTCAGAGGCGGTGGAATTGTACATTCCCCTGTGACTGAAAAAGCGGGAACATAGGTCAAATTAGCTGCATATGATGCTATTCACACCACTTCTATTACTTCATTTTCAATAATCACCATGAAGGAAACTTTCATAGTATGTTCCTTTAAGGGCCTTTTGGACTTCGTCCCAGTTCTCAATCTGATTAGATATTGGTCCTTTGTGTATCTTTACTTGACGGCTCCTAAGATCTCTACGTGGAACCTTCAGAAATTCTTGAACATCCAATAACTTCTGCAGATCCAAAGGCAAGAAAGCTATATACCACTCACTCCGTTTATAATCACATTAATGTAGTTAAGCAAACGATAAAAATTAATAGCCAATGTCAACTGTTTCCTTACAGTGTGATTCTTTACTATATCTTCATAATAAACAATTATGTGTCTAGTGCTCTTGAAGTACTCCAAGGCTTTGGCAGTCATGTCTTCTACTTGCTTCAGACTAGGTATTAGTAACCTTGCATTGATGGAAGGCTTGTATCTAGCCAGTATCTCTGCCTGAAACCATTTATTGTAGATTAAGATGTTTCAGTGGAAAAAAGGGGTAAAGGAGGTGGAAAAAGTAAGATAAAAAATAATAACCTCATGAGGTGAATGAACATGAGACTTGTGAGTCCCATTTTGTAGTTTAGCATCTCGATCATAGGAGTTGGCTAGAACTGATATCATCCTGCGCAAGAGATTTCTTCGGAAGAGAAAAATAGCTAAAACACCCCTAGTTTTAAAGTACTCTACTATCTCTTCATGATATTGTGTCACACCCTAAGGCAACATAAGCAAAAAAAATTGAAAATCAGAGAGAGATACGAAAAAGCGAGGAAAGATGGATACAGGAAAGCCACATTGCGCAGAAATCGATTTAGATCTAAGCAAACTCTGAATTCAGGACAGGGAGTTTGTATCATCTAATCACAAATATAACTTATACTCGGATCTTGACTTGTACTGTTACTGATAGCAGCATCATCAACTTGAAAGAACTGGGTATACGTTCATCCATTCAGCGCAATATAACCCGATCTGGAGAGTGCTAATGACAAATTTCAGTGGATTCACAACCAACAGGTTTCCACAGTTGGTGTTCACCTGCCCTGGTATAAAGCCATTCAAATTGAACATGATTGCACTTAAAGGGTGTTGATATATTCATCATCGTTGCCTAAGCTGGTATTGAAGAAATATTCATATTTCTACGTCTTCTGAATTTTGCTTTAACGTGGTGCAGATGAACAATAAAAAGAGTAGATAAAACCTTTTAAATTTTGCTGCTCCCTTCTCGTTGGATTGAAAATTGAGAAGGGAAAATGAAAATGTTCAAAAAGCTAAAAACTTAAGTGTAGAAGCCACTTAAGGATGTTAAAAGTAACAGTTGAGTTTAATACAACGGGAGACTCTTAACTAACAAATTTCGCTTCTTCAATTGCCATTCACTCTAAACATGCATAAGTAAACAAGATATGCAATAGCATTCTTTCACTTTACTTCTTTTCTGTACCCTTTCTCTCTTTCGTTTCTCCTCCATAGCTCAAGAAAAAAAAACGAATAACAGAATTCAAAACTTTCAGAGTCATTTGTAAATATAAAAGAATATCAACTAGAATAAACCATACCATTAATATTCTTCCATGGAAACGAAATGCACTAAACCAACAAAAAGAAACTCTTTCCTAGCCGCTCTTTCATATGGTAAGTTCACCCATCAAGAGCCATAGAACCGTTATCAAGGACAAAGAGTCCTCTAGAGAATTATTCCCCTAAACTGTTGAACAGGATCAAATGGCAGAGAATGGGAATTTCATAAAGGGAAACTGTGTTACGTAAGAAGTAATAACCAGTTACATCAATACATTAGTATTCTGAACACGGTTTTCAATAAACTAGAAGGCATGTGGAAATAACCAGCTACATCAATACATTAGTATCCTGTACACGGTTTTCAATAAACTAGAAGCAATGTGGAATTTGGGATAATAATAAATATTAAGTAGATCTTAGAAAGGATTAATTGACCAGGTAATTAATGGAAATGCTACCAAATGCATAATACTAGCCATCTGGCATACTTGGTGAATAATGCTACTTGTAAATCAGCTTATGAATAACATATCCAGAATAAACTATCACCTGATTGAGCATCCACTTCAAGCCAACTGCAGCTGTACATTCATTCCTGGAAGCGCTACTTAACCAGTCCAGATTGTAAATTTTGTCCAAACTGTCTACAATCATTGAAATATTACTTCTCCTGACTTTTACAGAGAAAATCTCACCATTTGAGCTTATGTTAGTGTGGTTATTTAATAATGACTCGAACCATCCACTCCCAGATCTCTGCATTGACAGAATGGCAAAATACCGCACAGGATTGCACGCACATTCTACCCTGTAACGCATCCAAAAGCAATCGCATCATGGAGACTCGCATAGGATTGCAACAAACGGCCAGTATGTATTGAAGAGTTACCTGCTATACGATTTTGGCTTTGGGTAGTGGACGTAAGGGATTTCCCAAGGATCAATGTAAGGTTCAGGACATGGCTTTTCTATCACTTCAACGTTCAAAATTTCATTATTGCTGCTGAAACTAATTTGTTGAAGACAAACTGTGCACATGTACACACTACAAACCATTACAATGACCAAGACAATCATCCTACACATCAGTGGAGACTTCTTAGGAGCCTTTAAGAAGAAGCCATCCTGTAATTCAAGGATTACCCACAAGTAAAAAATTTGCTAAACCAAAATGATAAATTAAGTTGTCAACTAAATTTTCACCATAATAGCCTAAGGCTTAAAAAATTCAGATGCCAATCTAATTACATAACTAATGAGGTGAATCAAGAGAATCTAGCTGAGCAAGGTAAATCTACATTTTCTGATAAAAGAATATAACTGACACACAGCATTAAACAGTTCAATTAAATGTGAATTGGATAATCAACGAGAACAAGCCCCAACGAAAAGGGCAATCTGGGTCTGCATGCACATTCAATAAATGCAGGAAGACAACATTCAAACAAACAAAAAAGCCCGTATCATAAAACATCACAAAAAACACATAAGATCAGAAGAGAAAAACAAAACAACGAGAGAGTTAACAGTAGTAAAGCACCAAAAGAGACAAACAAAAAGATAAGGGTATATACAATGAAGATCATCAACAGACCTTAGAGAAGAAGCAGATATCATCAGCTGCCATGGTTTTGAAGAGCTAAAAGAGGAAAAGAAAGTTAATGAAAAGGCATTGGGCAGCTTTGCCTCTCGCCCACTAACACTCTGCAAAACAATTCAAAACGAAAAAGAAAAAGAAAGAGAGAGATTAACGGTTCTTTCCCGTGGGCGTGAAGAACAAAATCATTAGACCGTTGCACGCTCCATTGTTTTTGTCTACGCCGTTTAAAAAATATTTTTATTCTTTTTTCTTTTTGTAATAAAGCCTCCCACGGCGCTAGGTAAAGAATCAAAGCAGAGGAGAATAGGTGAAACTAGCAAGACGACAGTGCGTTTAAATGAGATCTTCGTCTTTTGGTGGAGTTGCACCCCACGGCCAATAGCCAACACTCCAAAACCCTGATCAACTTGACACGTTGTGTCAAAAGATAAGTGATTTCTTGATTTTTATTAAGACCTAAACAATCCATGTGATGATTACTATGTAGGAATTAATGATCCATATGATCATTATTATTTTGTAAGAATTAAAGATGCATGCTTTATATATTTTAGTTATTTAATTGATAAATTTTGTATTGGAACATAAACATTCCACGTGGTATCTTGTAAGCATTAAAGATCCATGTTTTAGTAATTTTAATTGATTTCTTTGTAATATGTAACGAAAGCTTAGTTACACATCCATGATCAAACGTGAAAGGGCAATAAACGAAAAAATGCAAAAAATACCTAATTTCGGCTCCATAACTTTAAATAAGATTTTCGAAGCTGAAACGAGCACGAATCTATCGCCGTCTTCACAGAAAGTGCCCACCAGGACACGACTAACGTCTTTCTACATTTTTCTCAAAACGTAAACTATTTTAACGGATCAGAGAATCCTTATGCTTACGAATAATATGAGTAACTGCAAGAGACCTTAAACTTTATATATAACATCTATGTCGGGCTTCCCTATCACAGGCCCGATATGGGTCAGGTTCACAATTATCAGGATTCATTTTCCACCCAAACTTTGACCAATTGACTTAGATCATTTATTGGGCCACTTTATTATCTTTATTCGGATCAAATTATGTAATTTAATTGATAAGTTATTAAAAAATCGAAAAATGCAATTAAATGTTGTTCAACTTTATGGTAAACGTAAAAAAGTCCAACATTCTTCTCCTTAGACAATACTTAATTGCGGTATTGAATTAAGTTTAAATGTAACATCTCATTCTCATATTAAGAGTTAGAACCCAAAAATACGGTACATGTGAGATCAATGAGAGATTAAGAAAAATGCATTTTCATGCTCATGTATATTGTTAACATCCACACACGTGAATTTGAATTTTTGTACACATTAAAATGACTGTACATATACTTATTGACATTTTCTGAGTATAATTGAATTGTAAATGTGATTATATTAAGAATTGTGGTTTATTTATATGCTAAAAATTGATTTAGAGAGTGTATTTATTGATGTGAAATTTTGGTGAATTTTGAAAATTTTCTGAAATTATGAGTATTACTGGATTAGGAAAAATGCCATGTGGCAAGTTAATTGATGGATAGTAGTAGAAATAGGAGTCATATAATATTGAAGAATTTTGGAGATGACTTTAGAATTTGTGAGAAAATGATATCGAAAATTTAGGGACAATTGAAGTAAAATTTAGAGAAAATTTGAACTAGTTAAATGAGAAACTAGTTAAGGCTTTAGAAATTGGACAAGTGTCTAAGTCTTAAACCACGGTTCTTTTAATTAGAAAGACCAAGTCAAGTTCTTGTAACTAGAGGACTAAGTTACTGTTCTTGTCTAAAAATATCATTCGCTATGACTTGTCTAAAAACATGAGTTGACCTTAATATCATGATTAGTCAACTTACCCTTGCAACAGTTAGCACATGTTTCCAGATCATTATAATCTATAATTGAGAAATGCTTCCCTAGATCAATCTCTCAACCCTAGTTCTGAAAATGTGGCTTAAACTTTATGACACACCATGTATGACTTCTTTATTCATCAGGTTTCTTCATTTCATAACTTGTTTGGCAAGATACGAAGAAGCATATATCTAATTCGGGGTAAGACACATTCTATACAGATCATATGACAAGAAAGTTGTATCATCATGTTTTGCATTAAACAACAACTGTATAGCAGAAGCATTAAATACAAAACATTAACCCTTTTTGTCTAAATTGATCAAAAGATCACATATAAAATATGTCGTGTAAAACCCAAATGAACCTTACAGCAAGGTTCAGTACATACATTCGCTATAGATATTACTTCTACTTCTTCATTGCCATCAACCATCAGTTACTCCTTCCTTTATTTGGCTTTATTCTGGATATGAACCCTTGCACTGTGAAAGCACCTTGATTAGATACTCCACTATCTAGTCACCAAGTACTTAATGCGACTATCATAAATTAGATTCATAAATTAATAAGCCAAGGAGTTACCTGATGGTCATAGTCTTTCCTTCTAGGCCTTATACTGCTAGCTTCTTTATGTCCCTAGGACCTTTACCAACATTGGATTGACCAGTGTTAGCATGTGGAGAAGGTTTAGTCTTTCTACCTTTGATCTTAGTGGACTTCATCTTTGCCTTTACTTTAGTTACTTCAAGGGTTGTAGGAGTAGCAAGCTTGAGTTTTTCGTCCTCAGCAATGCAATGGGCAATCAAAGCATTGAAGTCCCATTCCTCATCCAACGAGTAATATGTCATCACCAGATTACTAAACTCTGAAGGGAGTGTATTCAGATTCTAGTGAACTATGAAGACATTAGGAAGGGGAATATTTATCATCTTTAGTCTACTGTGAAGATGAATCATTCTCGATATATACTCCATTACTCCCCCTTCTCTTGTATGTCTTATGGAGAATAATTCTTTTATCAAGGCACTTGTCTCAATATTAGGTGAGACTATGTACCTCTGGAAGACATCACCACGAAACTCCTTCGTTATGTCTGTGTCCGAAAGTCCACTTAGTAGATGGTCAAGTATGGATCTCTTAATGGTCATCAGATATAATCTGTTAGATCGATCCCAGGCTTCATAGGTTACTTTATAAGCTCTCGAGCTCATGGATGTTAGTGGAGATGGCCTATTTGTCCATATAGCCATATCAACCTTAACTATCTCTATAGCGTTCAATACATCCTCTATCCACTTCTTCGTATTGAAACTGGTCAGGATTTCCATGGTGACATTGATTTTATTGATAAAAAAGGTAACTGTAAAATGATAATGTTTAAATTAGCACAAATGTAAGACAATAACGATACTCAAAGGCATTAAAAAGTATCTTTTCTAAAAATCCAGTCACACATATTATGAAACACCTGTGGGCTGAATACATAATATATGCAACTAGACCTACACATAAAACCGATCAGAGTACAAACCTTCAACTCTCATGACACAACCACTTGTGGGCAAATAGATCATTCAAGCAACAACTTTCCTCTATCCATTGCCTTTACGCACATCTCAAAATCTCATGTAAGTTTAACACCTATGGGCAGAATAATCAAACATGAGACTAGAGACGTACCCTAATGTGTGAGCCGAATAATTCAAAATACTGACTCGAAAGGCCACTGTGGTGACTACATCCTCATCAGCACTCAAAAAGTCCACAAACATAAGGGATACGTCTTTATGCCATCCTCACATTCTTTACAGGCATATTGTATATGACAATGTAACATCAAATCCTCGTGTATTAGAGTGACTATCGTGCGTCATCGGACACTGAACCGACCACTCGAGATATGAAATCCTCGTGTATCTCCCTTATGGCAAGTTCGTTGCATGAAAATTCACTCAAAAATGGCTTCAGAATGTCTTAATTCATTTTTCGAGTAATTATCATACAATCCTGAATACTAAACACGAGACCCAAGACATAAAAACTTGAAGTATCTCCCTCATATGATGTCCAAAGCATGAAAATTCACTTGAAATCGAATTCAGAATGCCTGGATTCCTATTATGGAGATAAACTTCAATATATTACAAATGTAATAAATCCACAAAAATGGAAAATTCACTTTATAAATTTTTTGGGCCCAAAAACTGACCAAGAACACGCCGGGACACCCTTACAGGAAATCTTAATTTTTTTATTTTTTTAATAACACTGTAGCATGACGTCAGCAGTGCATCAGCGCATTGTAGTGCTTACGTCAGTTGCGTGTGGGGGAGTTACGACACGCGTATCACACATGTCGCAGAGTGACGTGCCTTCAACTTGTATGGTGCACGCACCAGACGCGCTCCCACAAGAGCTTATCGACAGATGCATGCGTCACACGCGCTGACACGTGGCTCGTTCCTATCCACCCACGTGTCGAACGCATGCACGTGCCAGACGTACCGCCCTACGGGTGATACTGTTCACAGGTCAGGCGCGTGTCCCACACGCACCAATGGTCTCTGTTGCCCATTCGAAAAATGGTAATTTTTGGCATGTTTAGGAGCAATTTTTTGGGCTCCCAGGCTCATTTTCAACCCATTTCTCATGGCTAAACACATTTATACTAATTTCATGCAATAAAAAGCAAAAAAAAACTAAGAAATGTAAGTTAGCTCTCCGAAAACCTTATGGAAAAAAACTAAAAAATCTTAGTTTTAACTACCCGATCACGTCACTGCTCTAATACCACTTGTTACACGTAATGATACCTTAGTTACGTATCCCAGATTGAACGTGAAAGGGCAATAAACGAAGAAATGTAATTAAATGTTGTCCAACTTTATGAAAAAAGTAAAAAATATCCAACATCTCATTCACACATTTATGTAGGAGCCAAAAAAATATGTAGATGAGATGATATGACATAGAGTAGGAACAGGTTAACCAAAACAAAAGATATCATCCTGAATGATTCATCTTTCAATCTAGAAGAGTTTTGAAGTGAAACTCATTAATGATAAATTCAGTAGCAACCAAAACAATAAAGAGAGTCGAAAGTTGAAGGGGACTGTCTCATTCATTACAGAAATGTTTTGGTAGACATACTCAAACAATTACATGTTTCTTTCATTTTCACCAAGAAATAGTGTTGGCACTTAGGCTCGGGCTCAACTTAACCCGAATTGGTGTTAAGAAATAAAATTTGATTTAATTGAATTTTGGTTTGAGTTTGATCTAAATTTAAAAAGAAATTATACTTTAGGCTGAATTTTAAGTCTAGGTCTAACTTAACCTAGCCTGGTCTAACTTGAAGTCAATAGAATATGCCCAAGTTTACCGAGTTTTCAACTAGGTTCGAGCTACCTAACTAGCCCAGCAACCTGAAGCCTTAAAGTTTTAGGTGAATTGACATCATTTTGAATAAAAAATATTTTTAAAAAATTTTAAATTAAAATATTCAAGTCAAGTTTGGACGTGATTGGGCTTCAGGCTATCCTACCTGTATTGAACTCAAGTACGAGCCTCGTTCTCTAGGCTGGATAGGCCCGAACCCAAATCTAATGTTATCTCTAACCCAAACTCGATTCAATGCTATCTCTAACCTCAACCTAATCAATATTTGAAGCACCCACTTTTAGTGTGTTTTGAATCAATTTAAAAAAATCTCAAATAATGAAACACTTTAAGAGTTAAACCATTCTTAATAAAGCAAGAGTAGTTATTGGGTCATCTCAAAACGATAAAAGAGTAAAGAATGACAAGTCCTCTTCGATGTCATGGAGCAGTACTTAATGCTCTATTCATCTACTTGACATTATCCAGCGTGTAATTTGTAACACACCACTACTATAGAGCATATGGTTTAACATCCAAAGGACATTCAAGAACATACCCTATAAAAATGACATGTTAGAGCAATCACGTTAACTTATTATGGCATCATACAGAACATAAGTATTTTCATAGATCAAAACTCCTCGTTTCATTCATAAAATGAAACTTACTTACATTGTCATTACATTTCATAATCCATGTTTATACATAACATAACATTTGGGAGTTTAAAGTTCTATACAAAATGTTAAGCGTAAAAGGAGAAGCTAAACAAAAGTATTCTATCTAGACTCCACAGGTATCAAGTGACTAGACCTTTAAGCCATTATTGTTTCCAAAATTGACACTACAATACTTCTATTATATCACCTTAAAAACTAGGTCGTTGTACCTCAAAATCAACGTTGTAATTTTGATGAGTTTATAAACTCAATGAGTGAACAATCATCAATGTGCTCACTCAAGTCAAAACACAAATATCACAAGTATAAACCAAATTTCAAGTGTATTTCCCAATTCAGTAGATGTATCACATCATTCAATATTAAATACCAGATCACAATATACATCATATTTCAACAATACATCATGAACTACAAACATTTTATATATTCATTTTAGAAAAATCCAATCATTTATCTCAATCATTCATATCATCAACATGTACATAAACATTGCATATCACTATATCAGAGCAATTAAGTAATTCTTCACAATCATTCACATAATACATGTAAAGATATATATATAAATGCAAATCCACATATGACTCCACTTTCTTTTTTACTTTGTTGTGACTGAGTACCTATTTATAGTCCCGTATCTATTGTGGACACTGGGCACATTTCACATTCTATCCCGTACCCATTGTGGATACCAAACTCATTAATAATTGAGCCTGTGGCTCTTTGTGCACATTTCTAAGCTTTAAGTTGTTTTTCACACCGGCCACTTCGGTCATAATTCCTTTATCAGATCATACATAACAATGTGATAGAATGCATCAATTCATATAATATGCTATCAATAACTTTCATTCAATGTTCACAGTTACTTATCACATTCATCAGATCTAAGTCTAGCATTTAACATTTAGTTAAGTACACATTTTTCGTATTCACAAATAATTAGAAACCACTTCTAATATGATTCTGAATATTAAACTGCTCGGACCATCAATGTCCAAAATTATCATAATCTTATCAATAACAGTTCAATATCTAAAATTTAATTGAAACAATTTATTTATAGTAAGAAAACATCTTGGTTGACTCGTAATATACTATAGATAAGCTATTGCCTTGATGACTAGGCAATGTCTAGATGCTAATGATCAATTTATTAAGTTGATCAATCATATGAATATTCAATCATCCACATATATATGTGTCATGTTTAATGCATGCTCAATTGACCTGTCCAGGCGTGTAACTATTCATAAATCTTGACCATTCAAACATCATATTTTGTATACTACCATTTTGCAATCAGGTTTATACCTTTAAGTTAGCTTGATTTACTCCAAATTCATCAACCATACTTTACACTTATCCTTGAACATTTTCAGGATCAAAAGCCTCTTATAACACACACATAATTGATTCTTTAAATTTGGAATTCCAACAAGCTAGATCTATACATTCAGCAAACTTTTCCAGCAATATGTATTCATACATTTACCCAATTCTCGTTCATAATTACCCATGTTACTCAATGTTCATTCATCCATACCTTATACACATTATTTATGTCCTTAAGATCATGTTTTCATTAAAAGAACTCATTTATTCCTTTAACAAATCATAATTTCCATATTTGAACTCAACCACATCAAAATAGTCCATTCTTTAGATTATGACATCAATTAACTACATAAACTTATCAAGCTCGTAACCAATTTATCAAGCAACCATCTAGACTCATTCCTAGCCTTAATTAAGTCCATATATACCAATTTAGAGTGAAATTTCTTTGCTGGTTCAACAAATACACAAGGTTTAAATTAAAATTCCATAATTTGTCGTCAACATCACTAATGTGTGTAACTTTACTACCTTAAATACTTCACAAATTTTACAAGCTTAGTGGCATCACTAACACCTGAAATTTTCCATATTTCATGACCTTTAAGGTTACTTCATGTCAGATTAATTTAACTTCCATATTGGATACACTAAGGCTTAGAAAAATTCTTCTCACTTTTGTCATTAACTGTCATTTTTTTACAAACACACCTACAACTCTAATTTTCCAGATTTAAAAACACCTTAATCACACCTATCTTTAGCATGAATTCCTCATCAATTATACTTCAAATGCCAACTTAAATCATCCATGCAATAGCCCATAAACTAATATTTTTCTACATGCAAAAATAGAACAGAAAAGTACCCATTCATTCTCCATTTTCCAACACATCTTGAACATTAGCATAATCTTTCTATTATAACACGCCATAAAGAACAACACTTTACTTACTTGTTTGGCTTGAAATTCCAACTCAATTCGTCAAGTCTACCAAGCCCTCCATGCATGCAAGATCATCCTAAATTCAAGGTGGAAATTGTATGGTTTTTAGCTAAGATAAAAGACAACAATAATCTGGTTCTTTTGCTATCTTGTGAAAGGTAAAAGCTTGTATTTGGTATGGTAATTTAGCATAGCTCAAGCAAAACATAGGAATGGTAGGCAAAAGAAAGTTTCGGTGGTGAGAGATGAAAAGAGAAGAAGAATAAACAAAGCCAAAACTACTCCTGCTTCTAACTCGTTAGATGCTAGATGTCACCATGTTACATTGACATATGTCCCTAAGCATGTAAGCCACTTATCCCCTCCATAAACTGCCAAATGTCACCTAGTTACTATTCCATTTTTCACTCAATCATTGCTGCCATTTGTCAATTAATTACCCATGCCAAATGTCACTCATTTATTTATGCTATTTGTCACTTATTTCATGGGCTTAGTCATCCTAATTTTCCATGTGTCAATTTTTCTTATCATTTGGTATTTTTCCTAGTCTAAATATACATTTTAATTCATAACTCTTCTAATGGTAACAATTAATTCCAAACTTTCTACTTGTAATCATTTAAACCAAAATTTAAGACAAAACAATACACAATTCACATCATGATCATTTTAAACCTTTCATCCCCAGAATTTGTCAATTGAGTGCATATACTATCTTTGCAATATGCACAAAATTATAATTCATGTGTGTATGCTAATGATGTGCATGTGAATGACATGCATTTCATGAAAGCTAAAATGATATGACTCATATGCAATAATCTAAGGCTCTAACCCTTAGTATGGAAAACAAACTATTACATGGAAAGACCTCATGAAGCTAATGAGGAGTCAACTGATAGTGTGGTTAGGAGAGACCAATCAGTTTCAGGTCCTCATGAGCCTCTAAGAAGTGTGTGACAAAATGTTATTAGTAGATCAACTAGCCTATGATATACATGTGACGAGACCATTGGGTTATATTGTATATGTGAATAGAGCGCATAGAAATTGTCTTATTATGATCCATAGGAAACAGTTTGTAGCTGTCTGATAGAGCTATTCGTCCATTAATTTTACTTGATCTTGGGTATGGATTGGTTCTCCAAATGCCAAGCTATATTTGATTTTGGGTCGAAAACAGTCGTGCTTAAAGATTTTGATGGTTTAAAAATAGTGGTGCATTGTATTCGGTCTTGTCCTTTGACTAATATAATATCAGTCATGCAAGTAAGACAAGTTCTTAGAAAAGATTGTAAGGCATATTTGGCTTTAGTACTTGATTCAAAAAGGGAGAAGGTGAACTTACAAGACATATCGGTAGTAGATGAGTTTCCTAACGTGTTCTCATAAGAGTTACTGAGTTTGCCACCTGAAAGGGAGGTAGAACTATCTATTGAGATTGTTTCTGGTAATGCTTCTATTTCAAGGGCACCTTATAAAATGGCTCCTATAGAGTTAATAGCATTGAAGGTTCAATTACAGGACCTTTTAGATAGGAGTTTTATCTTGCCTAGTATGTCACCATAGGGATATAAGTATGAAGCTCGAGGACTAAATTGTTTCTAAAGGAGAGACATGTAAGGACTCAACATATGCCCTAGAAGTATTATAGTATGTCTAAGGCATATTAAGAAGTTAACATAACGAATTAAGTGCATCTAAGTGTAGTAAGAGACATAATGGTTCGTAATGTAAAAGATATGGGTAAATGGGTAAATTTTTCATTTCGGCATGAACATTGATTGAGCCTAAGTTTATCATATAAATTGGCTACACTTTCATGGCTTTTAATGTACTTTTTGACTCTTAATTTGTGATTTTGTGCTTAAATTAGTCCCTTGCGGTGAGCTTATGTTTTATGCAA
>JANKOE010000206.1:65403886-65418032 GCA_026284465.1 Erythroxylum citrifolium | reverse complement strand
GGAGAGGAGCCAAAATTTCTGGCAAGAAAGACAAGTTTCCAGAAAGGACAAAAATGGGTGGGGGTAAAAGGGTAAAAAGTTTAGTGTAAGGGCAGAGTAAAAAGTTTAGAGAGAGGGATGTCAAGCCTCAAGTTAAATCCAAGCCAAATAAAAAATTTTGGTCTCTTATTTCATATTCCTTTTTTCCCCTTCATTCATTATTGCTTTCTTCTTTGATCTCTCTGTAAGTGAAATCTTATAACCTGGATAACAACTTTATAATCCATAACAACTTAGTCCATTGATAGAACTTTAGAGTCTCTTGTAAAATAAAGAACACATAATGGTGGCTATAACTCTATAGAGGCTTAAAAGGTATCATATTGAGAGTTGAATGAAGTATAGTGTTATATTACCATTTAACTAAAGTCAACCAATAGCTCTATTTTAATGGATAGTACTTTGTCATGCAATAAAGGTTTGTCTCTAGTCACTTTCAACATTTCTATTTTTTCCATCTAGTTGTGGGTGATATAATATTAATAAGTACATCATTACTCTTTTTTGACAATCTAATTCTTCTAGAATGAACTAAAGAATATACTCAAGAATATAACGCCTTAATTGTTAGCAATTTTTTGGAGTTTTATAAAAGTTAAAGGCATTAGTAATGGAGAACTAAGTTACCATTTATGTTGTGTAATATGGAGAAGGGTTATAGTAGCACATCATGGTTGTGTTATATTGATTTTGCTAACCTATTTCACATATTCCATGATTCAAAATTTTGACATTATTGTCACAAAAAAACAACTTTTACCAATTAATCCAAAGGAGCAACTTTTTACAACTCCTGTGATTAGTGATTTGGGGAATTGTGAAAATGAAGCATGCATAGTTGACTGCTTATTTGTGATCTAGCTAGTAACTTTTCAAATTTCTAGGTGCTTACTATTTTAGATTGATTGAGAAGACCACATTTCAAAAGTACCTATTTTCTATTGTGAGGAGTATGAGTTGTTTTCTAAAATTAGGAAAGAATTCCTCTAATATAGAAAACTAGTGGACTCTTAACACTGTATCACATCCTTCTATTGGTAATAACAAGATATCAGTAATAAATTTAATCCCTTGTAATGCCCAGTCAAAGTTTTTGAATAACTATATACAAGGTAATTATGATCCTCCTCCCACTACATAACATTATTGACATTCATCCATTCGTAATTTCAATTTTTAATTAAGGTCATATCCACAAAATTACGAGTGCTACCGTTGTCTATCAAAAAATACAAAGATTTCGTTATATGGCACCCCAACATTCTCATTTGTTTATACCCTTTTAATAATACTTTTGACATAGCTTATAGAGAGATTAGATGTTTTCTGTCTTCACCACTATTAGATAAGCTAGCTTCAACTATCTTTAGTTTAACTCCTTCCTTATCCTATACCATAAATAAGTTCCACTACTTCTTCCTGCATTTATATCCTGTGAAATTTCTCATCACACTAAAAACATTGTCCTTTTTCCTTTTATCTTCATATTCCCTGCTACTAAATATGTTTTTTTCTTAATTGTTTCAATAATAAGTGTAACAATCTAAAGGTTATAACATGTTTATTTAATGGGTAAGTTAATGGTGAAGCAACTGAGGTAGGGGTTGTTTGTTTTAAGGTCCCTAATATGTTCAAATAAAAGCAATAACTGCTTATGTCTTGGATAGAACATATGCTTATTACAATATCCGAGGAATCAAAAGTTTTACATGTAGTTCAATTTCATGTTTCAACTCTTCAAAAACAAAATCAAATATAGAACAGGAATTTGCAATTTATTATAGTACCTATCAAAGAGTGCATAATACTATTGAATTATTTTTGTTTGATGGAAACCATTAAATTTGCTCATTAGATCCTTAAAAAGTTTCACTTTAAAATATGTTAACAATACAATGTATTCACCCTATATTGGTTGCACTATTGTCAAAATCTTACCCCATATATAATTGATGGTATTATGTCATAATTCCTTTAATGCACACAATTACATTCTTAACCTTTATTTATGAAGGTGTTCGATTAATCTAAAAACTTATTCAACATGATAAATTTAATTGTGGATATTATTCCATCAAATGCAGGGAACTATAGTTTGCTAAACTTGGTGGGAACCATATAATGTTGATTCGTTATGCTTGAGTCTTCATTCTTTCCTTTTATTGGTGTATTTAAAGATTGTGGCCAAAAATGAGCATTACATATAAACACATGTTGTTAGAACCCCGCATTGAGCTTGCTCATCTTTTGGCTCTGTTTCAGTTGAATATCCTAGAGTTTCAATTTAGAGTCCTAAATTTCTTTTTGCATCCACTACAATAGACTGTTCTATTAGTTACATTTGTCTTGGCAATGAATTGTAAATCGTCACCAAATGTCAACTTTTGGCAAAGATTTAAAAATTTGTCACCCATAGTTGAGGTTTTGGCAACGTTAAAGAAAATCTTGCTAAAGTAGATTCTTTGGTGACAATTTTTTTGAGTTTTAGCTAAAAGTGCCTAATTTTGTGAGGATTTACTTATATCATTGCAAAAAGTCGAGCGTTTGATGACGAGAATTTGAAACTTCTCGAGATATTCAAACTTTTTGGGGCAAAATATATAATTCGTCACCAAATGTAAATTTTTGGCGATAAAACGTTGAAATCATCACGAAAAGTCTAGATTAAAGAATTATATATTAATAAATTTTTAAATGGCAAGTGTGCTTAATAATCCTAAGGTTAATTATAATTGACATATATATATATATATATATATATATGATTTTTCTTATTTCTGACATGTTTTCTTTATAAATTTGTTTAAACATATAGTTAATGCATTAAAACTCTATAAATTATCCTTTTGGATATAAAAAGATAAACATGCCTAAAATTTTACATTTTAATAAGATAGAAAATACTAATTTTAAGTTGACTACTATTCTTAATCATTAATATTTATTAACAATAAAGTAAGACATAAAAATATTGAAAATTGTAAGCAATATAATATAATGATATATGCAGGTAAGGAGTACAAGATTTTAATTAAAAGTTTAACGATTCTTACAAACATACAACAATAACGACGACAACAACAACATCAACATCTAGTATGAATCTTGTTGATACGTGGGATCTTGAGAGGTCTAATAGTTCTCAGTTTTAACCCTAAATGGTAGAGAGACTGTTTCCAAAATTCATACAAACATAATAATAAATAAAGTTTCATGCTTATTCCATTGAAAGGAAAATGAAATAATTATTTTTTGGATTCCAAATGATAATAGAGTTGGTAAAGGTAAATGAATTTGCTATGTATTGATTCCCAAGAAGGGTCCATATACGTAGAAGCCATCAATTAAAAACGTCAAAGATCTTCCCTCAGGTGTTGGGTTATTGACATCTTCTTCCAACCACTTATTGGTTATAACTAAACTTACAAAGGATACAGTGAACGAACCCCTAGATGCAATATAGGTCACTAAACTAGATGAATTATCAGTACGGTGCATTTCACCTAAAACACAATTAGTATAGAACTTAAATAGTTAGTTAAGTCAAACTGTATAATGAAGCCGAATTTGAACATATGTATACTTGATTGAATAGACATAGTAATTAGAATCAACGATTATTGAAAAAAAATCAATTGCTCTAATCTTGTACCAACCATCGGGACATTGCTGCCATTTCCATTTTCATCTATGTTCTCTTGAAGATTGGAGTAAGCTTTACACAAGACATAGTATATACAATCAAACGTTCATCTGATAACTTACTATGATGCAAATAAGATTCAAATAATTAAGCAAGAGAATTAATTCAGTTGATACTAAAAACCTTGAAGAAGACGATCGGTCATGGAAGGCAAGCAGTGATTATTGTATGAAGAGGAAATTTGTTATGCATCGATTTGTTCTGCACTAGGTAGAATTTTTCCATATTCCTCGTAATAGAGCTCATTTCTATCATCGAAAATGGGTCACCATGTCGACATTCCTTGATGAATTGATGTTAATAGTTTAACTATGAAAAATCAATTTATCATAAAATTACTATATTTAATAAAATTCATTTGGTAATCAAATCCACAAATTCTACACATGGAATGAATTGATGCAGTAGACACTTTTTGCATTCCATATCAATGTGATATGTTATGCTAGTTTGTCGATGATAAGTCAAAGGACTACATTTCAGTAGTGGTATATATGTGGTGTATAAGGAATCATATAGTAAATGTTTTAAATAAACATTTATTACAAATTGTGCCTTGAATCTCTAACAGACCTTCCATTCAACAATTAGTAGAGTTTCCTCAAACAATAACCAGAGGTAGGAAAAAAAAGTCTACCCATCATCATCTAATACAAAAACACAATTCACCATCATCCAAACACAAACAGAAGTGAAAACCCATACACCATTTGTAAAACACAAAGCCCACATTAACTTTGGGACATAGCAGAAAAATAGAGCACAATAAGGAGGTAATAAAAAAGAACAATACGTACCAACACAACACACGATGCTTTATCAACGTTAAGGACCATAAGATAGCAGATGACCACAAAATAGGAGATGACGCTTCTTCGATAGATTATGAAGAGAAAATATGATGGCTAACACGAAAACGAAGACAACTTTGTTTTCGTGTTAATAGCCTAGTAGAAAATAATGTCGTTTGTTGTTAAGGTAAACGATGTTATTTCGATTAAGCCAGAAAAAATTAACTATTTAGTGAGGATTCAAAAACCCATCGCCAAATGGTTGCCATTACTATTTTTCTTCACCTTTGGCTAACATAATTATTTATAATATATAAATTATATGTTATAGTATGGAATTTTTATAACACACACACACACACACACACACACAAGTAAGATATGAAAAAACTTATTAATTATGTAATAATTAATAAATCATTATACTAGTTACAATTTATTATCTATACATTCATATTACATTATATTAATTACTGTATATGATAATAATAATAGCAATTTAATTAAAAATAACATATAGGACTTTTGGCTACGTTTTCATTGGCAACGAATCACAATTTTAATGTTAATAAGATAAAAATATCATAAATTTAAGTTAACTACTATCCTTAATAATTAATATTTATTAACAATTTTAATGTTAATAATACAGTGAACAAAAATGTCATTTATAATTTTATTAATTTTTTTTAATATATATGATTTCGTAATTTAATGTGGTCTCGCAAATCTATATTTATTATTTATAATTTCTGTAGTAATTTATGTTTATGATATATTAAAAATGTTAGTAAAATTTAAAAATCTATATAACAAAGTATAGTATTGGCGACGATTTTGTAAATTGGTAGCCAAATATATGACTACCAATTTAATATTATTCACAATGATTGTAAGTATAAAAATAAATATACTTAACAACAATGTAATTTAAAAAATTTATACCCAAAATTTATGCATATTACATTTATTTATGCTTTTAATTATAAACTTTTAATATATATGATATGAAAATTTTCTGTGGTCTCATAAAACTCTATTTGTTATGCATAAATTCTTTACAATTTTGTAAAAATGTTAAATTTAAAAAAACCAAAACTATAAAATTTAAAAAATTTATGTTATTGGTGGCGATTATGTAAAATTGTTGCCTATTATGTAACATTTGGCAATGAATTTCTAAATTCGTTGCCAAATGTAACCATTACCTATTATGCAACATTTGGCAATGAATTTTTAAATTTGATAACAAATGTTACTGAAAAAAAGAGATGAAAACGATGTCGTTTGTTCAACGATAAACGACATAGTTTTGTCAATGTTACAATCCTCCCATCCGACCCCCTCCTCTCCATTTTGTTTTGCCTCCTCTTCTCGTCTATTTTCCTTGAACATTTTTTGGGTGAACCTTTGTTTCACATATTGTCTTCTCTTTGTCCGCTCATCATCTTTGTTTCATCTACCATCGTCCCCCTGCAATTGTAGTCGAGGTAAGTAGTTTGTTTAATTTTTTAGTGAGTTTTATTTTTGCTTTTAATGTTGTTGTTAAATGGTATATTCATGGTAAATTTTTGGGTGAACCTTTAAGTTGTTTACATATAAATGGACTGTTAATGTTGGTGAAGAAAGGGAAAAGACATATTATTTGTTGTTAGTTAGGCTTTAATTTTTTAAGCCTATAAGGTGTTCAATAAAAGTCCTCTTATGTTTTTAGTGTTCTATTTTGATAGGGAATGAATTACCTTTCCATGCATGCTTTGAGTGTACTATTTTTAGTGTCCAAAACATTTAAGAAATGGTAAACGTCGTTTACAAATAAAGAGACATAAAAGAACTTATGATACATATTTATATTATACTAAAATAAACAATAAATGTATATTGAAGTTCTCCTTTAAATGATCCAACAATATATGTTAATAAACATAATTGTTGCTCTTTCCTTTATCATGTAATTAGTAATTAAATATAATCTCTCATAAAGCATTCACCTTCACACAAGTATTTAAGGGTTGCTCTCATTCATCTTCTCATACATGTCTCTTACCATAAGCTTGCATCTTATCTATTTCTCCATTACTCCCATCTATGGCATATCCATGAATCAAAAAGGTCTTTATTCTTTTGGTTGTAATGGGGCTAACTGGTAAAGTAAGCTATGAAAGAAAGGATAGGGATTAAAAATATTCAATAATTAGTAGAGCAAAAACTACAAATATTACAATCATCATTGGCAAAATTTAGCAAGAACTTGCCCAAACATCATAATGCTATGAAACTCCACCAACTCTATTAACACAGTTTCCATCATTCTTTCACCTTGAAAACTGAAGTGAACACGCTTTATTAATTATTATCATTTGTTTTTGTTTTTGTTTTGTTTTGCTTTCTTTTTCTTTTCTTTTTTAATTTTGAAAGCATGCTCCTTCAATTACCATAGAAAACACCCCCCACACTTCTTCCTTTGTATACCTATTAATAAGAAAATTGGATGTACAATGTTTATAGCTCTACTAACCATTGAACAAGGATGATTTTTTTTCTTGGTTCAAGGGTTCTTTGGGATAGGTTTACAAAGAACAAGGCTCAAACTTAATCACTAGGTTCAAAGGGTTCACTAGGAGATTGATGCATAAAAAGGGTTTACTATTTGGCTCAAGCTCAATCCTAGTGCCTTTTATCACTTTCATAATAAAAAGGGTTTACTATTTGGCTCAAGCTCAATCCTAGAGCCTTTTATCACTTTCATGAACATACCATAATATGATTATGTATCCTCGAAAAGATGCAATGCAAGTTCTAGAAGTAAAAATAAATAGAAGAGAAAATTATATCCCTCATAAGAAAAATAGGATTGAGTGCAATCCTTTAGGCTCAAAATAAGTCGTTCAGTGATTTTTACTCATTCAATAGCATGCTCATTCAATTAATTTAACATTATATCCTCCATTTGTGTCAAGGTATGTAATCAATTTAGTCATATTATGCATCTTATTTTAGATCAATCTTATTCATAATGCAATTAACTCATTAAATTGGATTATAGCGATAATTAGAGTATGAAAGATGTACTAGTTTGCAAACATACCTAATGAAACTATGCATAATTAGTTAATGCACTTTTTAAATGGAAATTGTAAGATAATTCAATGCAAAATAGCGCATACATGACCATCAATTTATCCTCCCCCACATTTAAAATCAACATTGTCCTCAATGTTAGGAAGATAAAAAAAATGTTATGCAATTAACGCAATGTAGAGTAAGAGTAGAGAAAACCCCCTAAAATAGCCGATTGACATAATTTTGCACCCTTTAGGATTGAAGAGTCGTGATCACGCTATGCCTCATGCTAATAGGAGGTGTCATTGAGATGCCTTGTAACCACTAGCCCTATGCAACACATAACAAACTAGAATAAGAAGATATGACAAAAATGAAATTAATAAAATAACAAAGACAGTTAGAAACGTTGGGTTGCCTCCCAACAAGCGCTAAATTTAATGTCTTTAGTTGGACTCAGCCGTCATGACGTCAATTTTGGAATACAATGGTGAAAATACACTAACCATTTCTCCCTCAAAATGGTGCTTGAGTTGATGTCCATTGACCATAAAGGGCTATTGATCATCCATTCTAATCTCCACAACTCTATATGGGTATACTTTTGTCACTACCATCTCGATCGCAATTTCCCTGGAAACAATTTCAAACGAGAGTTAAATAACAAAACTTTTTGACCAGGTTTAAATTCTCGCCAAATAGTGTGCTTGTCATGGAAAGCCTTGGTTCTTTCCTTATATATTCAAGCATTCTCAAAAGCATCTAGTCAATATTCCTTTAACTCATTCAACTCCATCAGTCTCCTTTATCTAGCTTCTTTGAGATCATAGTTCAACTTCCAGATTGCCCATAACGCCTTATGCTCAATTTCAACCAAAAGATGGCAAGATTTCCCAAAGACTAATCTATATGGAGACATGTCTAAGGGGGTCTTGTATGTTGTCCCGTACGCCCAAAGAGGGTCATCAAGCTTCAATGCCCAAGTCTTTCTTGAGCTATTAACAGTTTTCTCCAAAATTTGCTTGATTTCCTTGTTAGATACCTCAACTTGCCCACTGGTTTGAGGGTGGTAGGTGGTTCCAAACTTAAAATGACACATATATTTTGTCAATAGAGAATTGAATTGATGATTCTAAAAATGTACCCCATTGTCACTGATTATAGTTCTTGGAATATCAAATCTTGAAAATATGTACTTCTTGACAAATTTGACAACACCAACTCCAGTGTTATTTGAAAAAGATGTGGCTTCCACCCATTTGGATACATAATCGACTGCTACAAGGATGTATTCATTACCGAAGGATACTGGAAACAATTCCATAAAGTCTAGACACCATACATCAAAGACTTCAACCTCTAAAATCCCTAACTGAGGCATCTCGTGTTTCTTATCAATGTTTCCTATTCTTTGACACCTATCACATGTCATGACAAAAGTTCTAGCATCCTTAAAAAGAGTAGGCCATTAAAACCCGGAATGTAAAACCTTCGTCGCCATTTTGTTAGCCCTATTATGTCCACCATAAAGAGAAGCATGGAAATGATGCAGTACTGACCACATCTCCTCGTTAGTTATACATCTTCTAATTACCCCATTAGCACATCTTCTAAAGAGCAATGAGTCTTCCCAAAAGTAATTCCTCACCTCATATAAGAATTTCCTTCTCTTATGGTATGAATAATCACCAGGAATAATGTTAGACACCAGAAAGTTAACATGGTCAACAAACCAAGGAACATTTTCCTTAATAGACTTTAAATTCTCATCAGGAAAGGCATCATTGATCGGTTCCTCTCCCATCTTGTCACCTTGCTCAAGTCGTGAAAGGTGGTCAACTACCAAATTTTCGGATCCTTTCTTGTCTCTAATTTCTAAATCAAACTCCTACAAAAGTGGAATCTATCTGATCAATCTTGGTTTGGCATCCTTTTTTGTAGGTAAATATTTCAAAGCAGAATGGTCAATGTAAGCAATGACTTTGGACCTAACAAGGTAAGATCTAAATTTATCAAATGCAAAAACTACGACTAGCAGTTCCTTCTCTATAGTAGCATAATTAATTTGAGCATTATTAAGAACTTTGCTAGCGTAATAAATAACATGTAATTTCTTATCCTTCTTTTTGTCTTAAGACAATCCCAAGTGCATAATCAGTAGCATCACACATCAGCTCAAAAAGGAGATTCCAATTCGGTGCGGCCAATATAGGAGCTGAGGTAAGTTCATTTTTCAACCTATTGAAAGCATCAAGACATTCATCAGTAAATTCGTAAGGGACTTCCTTTTGCAACAAAGCATATAAAGGTTTAGAAATCTTAGAAAAATCCTTAATAAATCTACGATAAAACCCTGCATGCCCAAGAAAACTCCTTATTTCTTTAACCAAATTGGGGGTGGTAATTTATTGATGATTTCAATTTTCGCTAGATCCACCTCTATTCCATTACTTGAAATTTTGTGCCCTAGGATGACTCCTTCTTGTACCATAAAATGACACTTTTTTCAATTTAGCACGAGATTGGTTTCTTTACACCTCTGTAGAACCTGTTCTAGATTGAACAGGCATGCATCAAAAGAATAACCAAAAAAAATTCACCCATAAATACCTTAATTATACTATCCACCATATCAGAGAATATGGACAACATACAGCATTGGAAAATGGCAGGAGAATTGCACAAACTGAAAGGCATCGTATGATACGCAAACGTACCATAGGGACAAGTGAAGGTGGTTTTCTCCTAATCCTCTAGGGCTATCGAAATCTTGTTATATCCTGAATAACCATCTAAAAATAATAATAATCATGCCCCACTAATCTTTTCAACATTTGATCAACAAAGGGAAGAGGGAAGTGATCTTTCTTAGTTGCTGCATTTAATTTTCTATAATCGATACAGACCCTCAACCCTGTCACAACCCTAGTGGAAATTAATTCATTACTATCATTAGATATGATAGTCATGCCACCTTTCTTTGGAACCACCTGCATAGGACTTATCCCAGAGCTATTAGAAATAGGATAGATAATTCTTATATAAAGTAATTTGAGTACCTCAGATCGCACAACTTCCTTCATGTTGGGATTGAGTCTCCTATTATTTTCCACACTAGGTTTGTGGTTTTCCTCCATTAAAATTCCGTGAACACAAATAGAAGGGCTAATTCCCTTTATGTCAGTAATATTCCAAGCAATGGCCAAGTTATGTTCACGTAACACCCTTAATAACTTCTTTTCCTACGAGGAATCCAAAGAAGAAGAAATAATAACTAGATATGTATTTGATTCTCCTAAGAAAGCATATCTCAATAACTGGATATGTATTTGATTCTCCTAAGAAAGCATATCTCAAATGAATCGGAAGCTGTTTTAATTCAGGTTTTGGTGGGCTCAATATGGAAGGTAACAATTTAGGTTTAGAAGGGCCTAATTCATCAATTTAGGGTCTATACCTAAAACTATTACCTTGCAATCTTTATGCATAGTCCACTAGCTCATCATCCAATTCATTCTCATCTATTCCTAATGCTAGGAATGTTTCTAAGGCATCATCATACATCAATTTAGGAATAGATTGAAATGTAAGAGAATCAATTACATCTATCCTATAGGTGACTTCATCAAAAGAGGGACCCCTTAAAACCTTGAAAATGTTAAACACCTCTTCCTCATCACCAACTCTCAAGGTTAGCTTACCATCAGGAACATCAATTAATGCTCCCCCAGTGGCCAAAAATGGTCTTCCTAAAATTATAAGAACCTTCATATCAAAATCCATCTCAAGCACAACAAAATCAGTTGGAATTATAAGCTTACCAACTTTCACCAGTAAGTCCTCAACTATACCAATAGGGTATCGAATTGATCTATCAACGAGTTGCAATGAAATTGTGGTTGGTTTGATTTTACCAATTCCAAGCTTGTTATAAAGAGACAAAGGAATAAGATTAATGTTGGCACTAGGTCACATAGGCATTAAAATGTAGGATTCACCAAATTGACCAGGAATAGTGAAACTCCCTAGATCCTTTAACTTAGGGGGTAGTTTATTATGCAAAATAGAACTACACTCCTTAGTTAAGGATACCGTAGCAAAATTATCAAGCTTTTTTTTGTTGGAGATTATTTCCCTTAGGAACTTGGTGTAAGCAGGCATCTCAGCAAGGGCTTTAGCAAAAGGGATGTTGATTTCGATCTTCCTAAAAAAGTCAAAGAATTTCTGAAATTTGGAATCATCATGCTTCTTCTTGACTTTTTGAGGGTATGGTATGGGTGGTACAAAAGAAAATTCTAAAATTAGTAAAAAACTCTTTCATTGGTGTGGTTTCTTTTAGCTCTTCATTTTCACCCAAATTCACACTTTCAGCATCCTTGGCTTCATTTTCTTTAGCTTCCTTCTTTTTAAGAAGCACACCTTCTACCACCTTACCACTTCTTAGAATGACTGCCATACAATCTTGTTTCGGATTCACTTGGGTATTGCTAACCAGCTTCCCTTCACCTCTTTCACTCACCTCTTTTGCCACTTTACTGATTTGCACCTCTAAATTTCTGATGGCAACTTGGTTAGCCTGAATGTTCTGCTCCATTATATTCATTGCTTGAGAGCTAGATTAAGTAATGTGATCCATCTTACTCATAAGTTAAGCAGACATATCTTCAAGCCTATTCACTTTTTTCTCCCAAGGGGAAGGGAATTGTTGTTATATAGAAGATGAAGGAGGTGAATATTGCAGTTTTGGTGGTGCTTGGAACCCAGGTGGTCCCATTGGTTTTGTAGCCCTTTGATTTTTTAAAAGTTCGGATGAAAATTCCAACCTTCATTGTATGTGTTCGAGAAAGGATCAAATCTCTGACCTTGTCTACCATTGTTTACTTTGTTCACCTCTTCCTCTATCATTGTTGCATCAATATTCAAATCTATGGTGAGGGCATCGATCCCATGCTTCATGAAAATTTTCTCCTTCTTTTTGTGAGAACCAATGTATCATCTTCCTGAGTTCGAGAGTTTTGTGGGCTAGGTACCACTTCATTATGAAAGTCCCTATTACTTTGTCCCAAGTATCGATGGAATCTACCTCCAAGCTCAACAACCAGTTTCTTGCTAATCGCTTCATGCAATATGGAAAACACCTTAGCCTTAACTCATCTCCAGACAATCTATATAATGGAAGAGTTTGAACTGTCGCATAGAAATCTCTCATGAAGGCTAGATAAGTGAAATCTCTCATGAAGGCTAGCCTTAACTCATCTCACTCGGCATCCCATTAGCATAGATAAGTGAATATGTTGTAGCTCATAATTTCTTGCTGTCGTAGTTAATCGAATGCAGGAGGGGTTGCCAGTAATGAATGACATTTGATAATCTCGAATTCTTCTTACTGAAGGATTAACAATAACTGGTTCGGCTTGATTTCCTTCACGGATTTGTTCGTTCCCCATATCTTGTTCTTTATGTAGAATCAGATTTTGATTATTGTTGGCCATCTCTCTTCTTTTTTTGGCATTGTTCCTTCTGCAAGTGCGTTCAATTTCAAGATTTGATTCAATAAGCTAATCGTTATTTGAATTTCTTGAATGCCTTAAGTGCATGCAGCTCTTGAAATCAAACAACGAGAAAGGGTTCAAATTTAATTAATGGAAGACAACTTAAGGTAGTAAATAAATAAAAAAATATAACTAGAATTAATGGTAGCAAATATAAATTAGTCCTCAACAATGGTGCTAAAACTTGGTCGCGACAATCTGCAAGTGCAAAGAGTCGTTCCTAGTACCTATAAATTGAGTATTCTAAGGTCATCTCTCATAAGGACTAAGATACTCACTATAGAATTAATCCTGATTACTTGAACGAAAGTGACAATAAACTTAAAAGATAATTGGATTTGGGTAGACGATAAATTGTAAATACTGGAAATAATAAACAAGGATAATTTCATGATTTAGAATTAAGGCTTTGGGGTTCACCAATTTAAGAGATTGATCAAAAAATTATGAACTTGATTGAATGATAGGTTCTAATAATCATTGCATAACTTTACTCATATACTCTCTCAAGATATATAAGAATACCTAACTAGTTGATTACCATCTCTCAATATAAAATCTAACTAGTTATATTGTACCACCCCACTCCCGCGTGACCCGAACCCGACATCACTGGTGACATCCGAGTCTGTGCCCCGCGAGGGTGGCGTGCTACATCAGTCAGTCAGATGAAACTCAGTATAAATATTTTTTTAATACATTCATTCGCACAAAAAACAGTAGACAACTTGAGCCCACGGTAAAAGGAAGCATTTCCAGTTATTACAATCAGTCAACAATACTTTACAATAGTCATTTAAAGCACAAAAAGCCATAACCAAAATTGGGCTCACTAAAAATACAGAGCATTCTTTTACGGCAATTTTGAAAAACAATTTTCTACGGAACACTAATGCAGACACGAACTGATCCCGACCTCTATCTTTCACTTGCCTGCAGTAGGCATACTCCCGTGTCTAGCGGGGTACTCTTCAAGGCCTGAAAAATAGATGCAAATT
>JANKOE010000206.1:65286513-65302692 GCA_026284465.1 Erythroxylum citrifolium | reverse complement strand
TTCAAGATTTGTGCGTGGGTGTGCGACTCGAACCCAGAACCCAGGGGTTTTGTTGCGTTGAGACGCACGCCTCATACTACTGAGCTACACACCCACGCACAAATCTTGAACTTCTCCCCAGGAGATAATACCTAGCCGGTGAGGGTACCGGCCCAAACCAAATATATAAAGAGAGATTTAAATAAAACAATATATAGAGTATATAGCTACAGTTAACAATACCACAAAGTATTACGTGGAAGCAACCCCTCGATGGAAGTTTGCGCATGACTTAGAAAGTCCAATTTATTTTAATTACATAGTTACATCAACACCTTTTGATGAGATCTAGTGGGTCCAAAATTATTGCACTTGTGAAGTTTGTGAATTAAAGCAAGTGTTAGCAGCTATACCAGAATTATGGATATAGATGTCGACATTCGGCGGCCATCAATATAATACTGTTGGATAATAGAGATCGAATGCAGCAAGAAATGATACATCCACTTTGCGAAGATGGGTTTTTAAATTGCACAATTGTCAGCATCTCATTAACATAACTGGTCAAAGTGAAGAACCACTGATCTATAGCTAATTCTTCTGCAGATGTTCATCATGCATTTTCGGAGCAGACAATTCAGACAGAATTCGAAAATGATGATAAAAATAATATACGCTTAATGAATTTAGGTTTTATAATTTCACTTTCAATTGTTAAAAAGTAGTTACGAATTTGAATTTCATTATAAAATATATTCTTTAAAATTTTATAGAACTATTGTAATCATTAAAGATGGATTAAAAATAAGAAAAATAACAAGTATCATCTAATTTGTAAAAAAAAGGTATTAATTGGTAAGTGATTAGTTTCAATGATGTATATAATAAATCAATCAGGCTATTTATACTTGATTTTCCTAAATACAGCATTAGAGTGAGTGAATATGAATCTTGATAATATTTAATATAAACTTTCTTGTTTTTATTTTGATAGAATTAATTTGATGGATATAATATTATTGACAAATAAAAAGAGACAAGACTTAAGTAATTTGGACATGTTAATAGGAAACACCTAGACGCTCCAGCGAGAAGGTGTGAAAAGATAGTACTCAACGACTGTAAGAGAAAAAAAGGGAACGTCTAAGAAAACTTAGGGGGATGTAATCAAGATTGATATGGTAACGTTGGAATTTACCGAGGACATAATTCGTATTCCTTTATAAAGAGATTTTTATAATTCGTATTGTAGTCAGCATAAACTTGTAATAGGTAGTATTTATCTCTTAAGGATTTAGCTTGATTATTTATTTATTTATGTATTTATGTATTTATTATTATTATTATTATTATTATTATTATTATTATTATTATTATTATTATTGTTGTTGTTGTTGTTGTTGTTGTTGTTGTTGTTGTTGTCACTATTATCATTATTATTATCTTTCTAATTATTAACTTTTGTTTATGATTATTACTCTTATTATTCTTAGTCTTGTTATTATACTTAATATTAGTGTTATGACTATTAGAGAAATGCTATAAAGGCAATCACCTTTAGCACTTATTGTACAAATCTTTATGATTAATAAAATGGCATTTTTGTTAATTTGATGTTCATGTTCTTTATTTTTTTTTTGAATTTTAAGATATTATAAATTACCAAAGTAACATCGAGAACAATGTACAAAGAATAGCAAACCTAGAAAGACAAAAGGGTCTTCCAGGCCATATTCACAAATGCGCTAGCAGGACAGGAAAGGCAAGAGGAAAAAAACAGAGCACATGATACAGCCTCAAACTACAGTTAAATACACCAACGCCTTCTCATTGCCAAACAGAGTTGTTCTTGCTTCCCATGACCTATTATGACCTCCTGAATCAAGTTAATAATGCAGTCTGCTAACTGATATTTATGTTGTTCCATTTGCTTATAAATACACCTGTTTCTCTCCCGCCAGATGTGATATAGAACCATCTGAAAAGAGGTTCTAAGCATAACACAGTTGTGCCTCCTGTCAGCATGAATAACCTCCTCTAGAGCCTCAGTCCAGTCATAGGTGAAGTTTAGGAAACCTATCATAGATAAGATTCGATTCCACACTGCTTTGGTATACACACATTCAAAAAATAGGTGGTTTCTACTTTCATTGACTAACTTGCACAACACACAGATGAGGTCATAGGTTTCGAACCACCTGTCCTTTGTGCGTAGTTGGTTTTTAATTGTGAGCCACAAGAAAAAAGATGCTTTGGGGCATAATTGTTCATGTTCCTTATGAATTAATAGTGATCTTAAATCGAATTAATGAAGTCCTTGATACATTACATAATATGAAGGAAATCATAATGAGATCATGATAATGAAATTCTTATCATGTGTAATTATGTTTGTTGGAGTTATGTCAATATAGTGCCCTGGAAAGCAAGTGTATTTACATACAACTTAATCTTCTTTAGTTACAATTTTGTAATGAAAATATTTATTATTAATAAAAAAGAGTTTGGTTTTATTTGTATAAGCATAATATAACTAGTTATAAGGAACCAAGATCCATTTGTTAATAATATACATATACATGAAGATGTATGGGAAACATGTATATTATTATAATCTAAATTAATTGATTCACAGTTGAATAATCAAGTTAGTTGCTTGATTATAGTTTAGATTGTGGTGTTGCGATTTATCTCCATGTAAGTAAAGGAGTTTACTTCAAGGGAATGATGAGTTTCATATCATGATAGTAGTCGACTATCGATAATGACACTATTAAATGAATTTGGAATCAAGTATATTTTCAAGAATAAAGTAGGTCGTTACTTTAGTCTTAAAACATACATTTTAGCATTTGCTTATTATGAACCACAATCTTGATGAGTGTTGAACTCATATGTGTTTCATTATAATTCTTGATATGTTCGGAATGGATTTTCACAAAGTAGTAATCCAGTGTCTACATGTTAGAATTATTAATTGAAATATGCATCAGGGAACATTCACTCAAATAAAGAGTTTATAGTGATATCATCACTTTTAGATGTTTTATGGAGATTGGTGATTAAACTGGCACCAGGAGTTTGATGGACTAACTACTCATCAAGTCTTAACACCAAGATGAGATCTTGTGTGTTAATCACCATATAGAGTAAATTAGGAGATATAAAAGAAAAAACCAACATAAGGGCAAAATGGTAATTTTACCCTTTATTGTGCTGATGGCTATAATAAGGTTTATAATACGGTTTGCAATTGGACAAATTATTTGAAATATGTGTTCTCATAATATTTAGTAATTCAAGAGTTCAACTAATTGTCTTTAGTGGAATGACGTTTAGTTAATAAGCTAGAATTAATTCTAATGAGATTAAATTAATTCTGGGCTTATTGGAGCTTGAATTATCTAAGTTCAATAAGATTCCACACTTGGCTTCAAGGAAGGTTATCAAGCAAAGTAAAAAATATAAATGGATGTTTTAAAGCCCATGATTGAATGTTGGGCTTGCATTAATTAACGGTTAATTAGAAGCCCAAATGAACATTTAGAAATGGGCTATACTTTGTTTTAATTTAATTAATTAGATTAATTATATTAAAAAAAAATTCTTAAAGAAATGAAAGGAAATTTCGGTTTTTAATGGCTGAATATGCAGCTGCACATTTAGCATTGAATTGCTAAATAAAGATGGCATTTTTCATGCATTATCATTATTAAATGGAGTAATGATCTTAGCATTAAATGATTTAATGGTTGTCTTTTAATGATGGCATGTAATGTAACCTTTTTAGCAACCATTTGATTAAAGATGAAAGAGTTGTATTGATGGATGATCTTCCTTCTTTCATCACTAAAAAATCGAAATTGATATGTCGTTTTAGGTTATTGTCTTTTCATATAGCCATCTTAAAACAAATGAGAAGGGTCTCATTTAATGGCTTCTTTATGTTTGATTAAAGAAAGGAGTGATACATTGGATGCTCTTCTCTTCTTTCTTTTCATGTATAACCGAAATTGACAAGGTGAAAGAGAGGTGCTCTTGCATTTTTTGACTCTCTCTCCTTTCTTGCATGAATGTGCCGAAATTTGCATGATAAGTGTCTCCTTTTTTTGTTCCTTTCTTCTAAGAAAATCTCCTTCAAAGTTTTCTTCTCCTTTCCCACCAAAGGATCTTGTTAACCAAGTTGTCCAAGAAGAACAAGTGGTAGATCGGTTTGGTTGAGGATACAATATCGAGAAAAGGAAACATTAACAATAAGAAGAGGATACATCATCTTGGAGAGGATACATTGCTGAGGATAGGAAAGCACAGCGAGGAGTACATCATCTTGGAGAGGATACATTGCCGAGGATAGGATAGCACAGCGAGGAGTTAAAGCTATAGCGAAGGAGTTGGTAATATAATCTCCATCTTATTCTTATGTTAAATATTATCCTTATACTGTATCATGTATGGTGGCATGTTGATTTGGTTATCTTGCTTCCGCTGTGTTATGATTTCTAAAAAAGTTTTGAAATATATTATTTAACCAAATCTTGCATGTTTTCTTTTCCGATCCAACAACACACAATCGGAAAGATTGATTATAAGAAGAAATTCTCATTTGTTATAAAGCTTACATCATTTTGACTAATTCTAGCTTTAGTAATTGGAATGGATGTTAATATACATCAAATGGAAGTATAAACTACATTCTTAAACGCAACATTAGATGAAAGAATCTATATGGTATAACCACTAGGTTTCATTCAAAAGGGCTAAGAGCATTACAAGCTCATATTGTTAAAGTCAATATATGGAGTAACATAATCTCAAAGTAAGTGGTATATTATATTAGTATTATAATCACGTCAAATAAATTTAGTATGAATAGAAAAGACCATTTAGTACATGTTAAAAGATTCAATAATAAATGTGTAATTTTATCATTTCATTTGGATTATAGTTGTTATTAATTATTGATAATAAGTAATTTTTAATTAAATAAACAAGTTAGGTGTCAACCATGATTAAAATAAAGAATATGGCTAAGGATGCATACACCTTTACGGTTAATATTGCTAAATGCCATTCAAATAGACATTTCTTAATATTATAAGCTACATATATATCGACATAATACTTGAACATGTTTGTATGCAAGATAGTAAAGCATATTTTCAATGCCTAAGGTAAGCATTTAATATAGAATCCATGAATGTCACAGGAAGAACAAGAGATAAAATCAATAGTCTTATGCATGCTTTGTTGTGTATAAATAAGTAAATTGAAAATAAGTACTAGAGACCTCAAATATTGATATCAAATCAAACATATAGATATCAAGTATAACTATGTCAAAGATAGAGTAGCATAAAGAGAAATGAATATGTTTGGTGACTATTATTAATACCTACTATCAACAATGATAGTTTGTTCCTTATCAAATATTTGATGCAATATATTTTTAATCGAGAATTAAAAAACATTTTCTCGAATGAATTTTAAATGAAAATTAAGTTCTAGAGATATAAGAATGCTTGAATTTGAATTAAGCTTTCTATTCTAGAATAAATGTTGAACATTCATTTCTAAATATAAAAAAGTATGTTGGATAGATACGAGATGCCTTTACACACAGGTAATTGCCTATATTATTTTGTAAGAATGGAAGTGAGATAAGTTTTAAGAGATTTATCTACGTGATAAATGAGAGCTCAGTGCTTAAAACACTAGTATGGAAATAAAGTATATTAAAGGGTGGAAGAAGTTATTAGTAATGGTATAACTTAAAGAAATGATATGTTCCTCCAATTTGTCTTAATATGTCAGATATGAGTTCTAAATGGTGGATTAAGTAAATAAACAAAAGAACTCAAATTAGATATTAGCTATACCTAAACTATCATTTGTGCTATATTTAAGAAAAAACATACGCTTTAATAAAAGAGAGTAATATTGTAACACATAAATCATACCATATGTGCATTTTTGTCCAATAAGGATAACATAAATCATATTGTTAACTTATATTGTGCGAGGTTTCTTTGAGATTACATGAACCTCAAATTTGAGTACTCTTTTTACAAGATTTCTAATTTTAGAGAATTGAATTAATGCTTATTATCTTAGAATGTTATTGTAAAATCATGAATGATTTGATATATTGTGACGTTCTAAAAGACTGACAATTTGATTTAAAGAATTGAGATATGAGAAAGATCATTTCAATTCTAAATTTGCGTCAACATATATTCAAAAGGGCCTACCTTCCTTATAGAAAGCACTATGAATAAAATTATTTACATAATGAGAATGAGATGATCATTGATTCAATAAATGATCTATGGTATAATATACTAAATCTATTTACAGATTAATTAATTAGTTAAGAAGTTATATATTCCTAATAGATGTATAACAATATGCTCTTGTTGTATGTTGATTCCACGGGTTATTAGGAAAATATGATATAGAAATCTTATTAATTAAACCGATTATGTGTGAGTTGGAAATGACACTAAAAGGACACGCTTATGAATTTAAACGATGTGCCTTTTCGTTATCATTAGCTGTTAAAAGTACAGTTAATAACAATATGCTGGCAGAGCTTCAAGCTATCTACCATGAGTTGACTCTTGCCTGGTCTCGTGGATACAAAAAGATTTTGCTTGAATCGGATTCGTTGGATGCTATCAAGTTAGTTACTCATGTATGCCCTCCATCTCATCCTTATCTGACAATTGTTGAGGATATTTTGTTTTAGTTACGGAAGGACTGGGCCTGTTCTATTGCCCATGTTTTCAGAGAAGGCAACCAATGTGCTGATTATCTAGCGAAGTTAGGATTTTCTTCTTCGTAGCATTGGCATATGTGGGAGATGCCTGCCCCGAGTCTTCGACCCCTTCTCCAGAATGATGCTTTGTCAGTGGCGTTCTTGTGACCTTAGGCCTCCTTGTTTTGTGTCTCCTCTTCACCAAAAAAATAATATTATATAGAAGTAATGGATAATGATCAATTAAGATGGACAATTGTAATCTTCTTAAACACTTAAATATACAAAGAGATCATTTCTGATAGGTAGAGAAAAATAATACCTTTCTTTTTTTTTTTGTCTCCTACTTTCCTATTGTAGGTTGCGTTATGGCCAATGTTAATATTGTGTGATGCTTTTCAAATTAAACTCTATCCACGTGTTCGTTTAAATTTTAAGAAAAAATCTAAAAATATATCTAACACATTGACATTTTGTTATAGATGATAATTTTTTTAAAAATAAAATTTTAATTACAAAATGAAATCCATGTTTTTCTTAAAAGTTGACCTTTCAAAATGATACTTACAAGTTTTGGCTTCACAATTGAATCGATCAGCTGTTTAAGCTAGTTTTATGAGTGTATAACAATCTCCAAGTGTATAAGGTTTAGCATTAGATATGACAATGGTTAAGATTTGTTGTCAATCCAACTTAATCTTATTCTTAAAACGTACAATTTAAGCTCAATCCTAAGTCTTTCTAAGTTATATTGCACGTACTTGTGTCTAGTCATAGACCTCCTAAAATAATAACTTTATGATCAAGGTTGGATCAGCTCCTTATATTTGAATCCGATATGAAGTTCAGTCAAATCGAATTTAATTTGTTGACTTTAATTCAGGTCAAACTCTGTTTAGCATAATTCTCTTTGCTTAAAGTAGTAACTTAAAATGCTTAGTGTTAACCTACAAGTAGACTAACATAGAATTCATTGCAGAATATTATTACTTGAATGAACCTTTTATTCTCTCTTTTACTTTGAACAGTTCAGAATTTCCAAATTTCTCTGCCAATGAAGTCACTAATGTGAAAATTTTTGATGATTTCTTCTAGAGAAAAAGCGATCACTTGAACTGAGTTCAGAATGAAAATCAAGAGTTATTGGTAACGCGGCATTGAACATATAATTGTGACATTGAAAGATGGGATATTATATTTTGGCCTGCACTGCACGTCAGGGCTTACGGACGCAAGAAAAAACACCAACCGTGTCATGTCATGTCATGTCATGCAATAATCCAAGTTTAGGTGGGGCTCCAGAATTTTGTCCTCAACACTGTTGGATGAGCAGGACGTACGACGTGGATCCCAAGGCATCCTTCCTTTTTCCGCATGAAATGGTTGAAGTCTTCAGATTCAAATTAGAAAAAGTTGGTTGCTTTAATTGGTTTGAAAAACAGTTCAGATCTTTGTCTAATATGATAGTATTTTATTGTGTTAAGTAAATTTAGTTATTTATTTTTGTAAGTTTTACGCGTGTCTCATAAAGTAAATAGCTGGAATTTTACGAAACAAAATAAGATAGAATAATATTAAAATTTAGGCCAACAAAGCTCCTGTAAGAATGATGATATTTAAATACCAAATAAATTAGCACACAGTAGGAATATACAAGGTAATTTCCAACTGTCACAATTTGATAAGTTTCTGATTAATTTGAGACGTTGATAATAATGAAGACAAAATTTCGTTGTGTTGGTATCATTGTAAATATGTAAAATAAGAAATAGTCAAACATCAAGTACAATTAATTATATTAATTATATTGAATAAAGGAAAGTTATTTTAAGATTATATAAATAATTATTTTAATTATTAATATTACTAAGCATAGACAATAGCATTCATGACGCAGAAATGAATTTCTTCCCTTTGATTACAATTGATAGGTCTTGTTGTCATGTTATTTAAACAACGTTCAAATGCACTTTAATGAATTACGCTTCTGAGGAGAAAGACTATAAAAGTTATATTGCAGAAAAAAAATTCCAGCGTAAAATGCATCTAAAACTAAAGAATCTTTTTGTTAAAAATTTGACTTGCAGAGCATGCTTGAAAAATTAGTACAAATCATGCGAGTGCATGTTCCACTCAAAACGAATGGTGCACGACTTTTCAGTTCATGCTACGCCAATGAGTCGCGTGAAGATGCACATAATATATTGTAATATGATTGGTAGGCATTTACTTGCAAAAGACAAACGTGTAATCGCTGACTAGTATCACTGTATCCTTCTTTCTTCGTCCTTAGCGTTCTCTTCCATGGCATCCATTAATGATCCTGAAGTTGCAGAAGATTACCTCCCCTTCCTTCGCGTATACAAAGATGGTCGTATAGAGAGACTCATGGGCACTGCTACTGTGCCACCTTCTCTTGATCCTCAATCCGACGTTCTATCCAAAGATGTTGTCTACTCACCACGGGAAAATCTTTCATCAAGACTTTACCTTCCAAAACACATTGCAAGTACCAGCCAAAAGCTTCCTCTCCTAGTTTACTTTCATGGTGGAGGCTTTGTTATCGAGACCGCCTTCTCTCCCACTTACCATAATTACCTTAACTCCTTCGTCTCGAATGTTGATGTTATCGTGGTGTCTGTCGATTACAGGAGAGCCCCAGAGCACCCTCTCCCTATTGCGTTCGATGATTGCTGGTCTGCTCTCAAGTGGGTTGCTTCTCATGTCGATGGAAATGGTCCTGAAGAGTGGCTGAACTCTCATGCTGATCTTGGTAAGGTTTTCATGGCTGGAGATAGTGCTGGTGCTACTATAGCACACCAAATGGGGATGAGATATGGTCAAGATAAATTATTTGGGCTTGATTTGTTGGGGATTGTTTTGGTTCACCCATATTTTTGGGGTGAAGAACCAGTTGGTGATGAGGTCAAGGATAACAAGTTCAGAGAAGGAATGAGTCGTTTTTGGCGACTTTCATGTCCTACTACTGGTGGCTTCGATGACCCTTTTATCAATCCCGTTGCTGATCCAAAATTTGCTAACTTGGGGTGTTCTAAGGTTCTTGTGACTGTTGCTCAGAAGGATATATTTAGAAATAGGGGTTGGTATTACTATGAGAGTCTTAAAAAGAGTGGATGGAATGGTGAGGTTGAGATTATGGAAGCAGAAGAAGAGCCTCATGTGTTCCATTTGTTCAAACCTTCTTGTGACAACTCTGTTGCTCTGTTCCAGAAAATGACTTCTTTCATGAACATCTAACCCAGGGCTTGAGTGGCTTTGTCTGGAAGAACAAAGGTTTAAAATAAGCTTTGTGACCTTTACCACTTTTTGTTGATTGTATCTTGAAAAGGGCATCGATCTGTTTAGAACTCATGGTCTCCATTTTAGACGTTTAGTATGAAACAAAGATTGAAGCTATCTTGCTCAAAGCAACAGATCACATTTTAGTCCACAACTAGATGGAAATTATGTGTCAAGCTATTACTCTGCTACTTAGTATCTACTCTGTTTCTCCATATTCATTAAGATACCTACTCTTTGTTTCACTGGTACTTCCTGTGTTTCCCTGCACTGGCTCGTTGAACTCACTTAATGTAAACTCCCACCCTTTCCAAGTAGTCGAAGTAAATCGTAGGGAAAATGAAGAAAACTTATCAAGACAAGATGAAATTTGCAAATGACGAAGGTGAAGCAATAACTGAAATGGAAAGGAAAAGAAAATTCTAGGCATTGTCATGATTCAGGAAAGTAAAAAGCTTTCCTAGCATGGCCTTTGAGTCCTCAGACTCACTGTACAAATGGAAACAATGATCATCTGCTTTAGACTCCAGAATCGCCAGAAATATATGGTTGTGATTTTCTCTTAATGGTAAGGAAATGAGGCATTGTTGTAAACAATTTTTCAAAAAGTTATATTTGTTATAAAAGATAGAAATAATATGGTGTGCCACTAATTGTAGATGCACCATTTAATAATTAGTGTACGTTATTGGTTTTGGTTTTACCTAACACAATAATACATATGGATTGGTTTGGTTTTACCTAACACAAGAATGGAGTAGGTGGTTATTGGTTTGGTTTTACCTAACACAATAACACATATGGAGTAGGTAGTCACATGTGTATTAGGTGTTTGCAATGTACTATAAATAGAAGGTTTGATGTAAGAGAGATATGAATGAATGAATTTATAAGAATAAGTCTTCTCTCCCAAATACTCTGAAATTTTAATTTTGGTTTTATAACACATTGACCAATGTTGCCTCCTAAAAACTACCAAAACTGATATCTAGCAGTCCTACTTTGTGACTCATGCATCTTCTTAAGATGCTCAATGATCTGTGAAGGATTCATACCTTCATGTTGCCTTTGGAGGTTAGAACTCATTGATGCTAGAATAATGCACTTGGCATTAGCACTTTGTTCATTGTACTTAAAATATGCATCCAATGCATTAGCATTATCAATTCCCTCATATGGCACTTTCTTCATGGGTTTATCAATCACATCGATAAGTTTTTCATACATGAGAACAATTCTCAGATTGCAACATCAATCATCAAAATTATTACTCGCTAGCTTGTTAGCATCAAGAATGCTTCGCAGTGATATAATAGACATTTTGAGAAATCTAATACAAAGAAAACATCACAGTAAGAACACAATTATATATCATTAAGACATGGACTTTTATCTAAACGATATAACATCTTTAAAACATGAATGAGTCCCTTAGTTGTCAAGTCGTTACTCGTGCATAATTAAAGAGTGATAAAGTTTCTATTTTACCATATAAAATTTTATAGTAAGCTCAATACTATATAGTCCCCTAGTTATCAGGTCATTCCTATTAGTATAATTTAATTTATCCATCTAAGTGACAGAGAATTAATTAATATTATACGTCATAGGTAATCTAGGCCAAAAGTATAAAATTAAGTAATTTTTCCTCACGTATGCATCATATGCAATAGAAAATATTATTTATCTATGAACTACAAGTTACTTGGTTATCAGGTCATTCCTTATAAAAAAAATAAATATTATTATCTTTTTGGGTGGAAAATTCTTTTTGATAAAATATCATATATTATATCAAAATAAATTAAATAATTTTAAAGGGTCAAGATTTCATATTATTAAATAATTTTAATAACATTAGTGATCATATCATATGTTCAAAACAGTATTTTGAAAATAGGACCGAACTGGCCAATCAAACCAAAAAATCTGTGACCCGGAGCATAAAACGGTCCAATTTAACCCTTATTTTTTGTGAATGATTGGCCTGCTCATTTTGCGGTCTCCCATCACCCGAGATTGAGGTGCTCTTTCATTGATGGTATTAGACAGCTCCATAAATGAACATATAATAGTTGTCAATTATAAATTAACGTATTCTGTAAGCAGATTTTATATCAAAATTAAAAAATATATATTTTTAATTATTTTTTAAAATGTTACAGAATTATTTACTTTTTTTATTATGATGCAGGGCAACACAGCATTCTCTTCTGTAAATGGCTAGTCATGTAGCTTTACGAGAGAGTGAGTAATTTTGGACATCGTTCTTTGCTTCCTAGTTTAGATTTTTTTTAATCTAATTTTACCCTGTTAAATGTTTAAAATAATTTTATTTTAGCTGTTAAACATAAATTTAGAGACTATCCAACTCTAGTGGTCATTTTGGACGTTAAACGGACTATATAGTCAAATATAATCGATGAATTTTACATCCAAAAATTTGAATTCAGATCTTCTGTCTAATATTATGGCGTCTTATTGTGTCCAATAAATCTTAGTCATTTATTTATGTGGGATCTGCATGAGACTCGCATAGGTCTCGCAAAATAAATGGCTGAGATTTTATAAGACAGAGTAAAACTGGACAGCGAAAAACTGGACAGCGGATCTGGTTTCGAAAAATCCCCATTCGTTGATGCCGTTCCCTCTACAAACTTTTCGGTTAAGTGAATCAAGTAAAAGCTACGTATTTGTTCCGGAAGGCTAAAATAGACACAAATCTGATAGGTGATAACATTAATCCCTTAAACGCCCCCTTATTGATTAACATAAGCAGATTACATCTCAAGTGATACAGTACAGGTAAAGCATTCACATATAAGAGAATGACAAAATCCCAGTAATTCTAGTCCTGGGGACACAAACCAGAGGCTGAGCCCTAGGAAGCGCTAGTCCAGGTCCCTCTTGCATGTCTACAATAACACTACTTTCTCCAACACTTGTCTTCCATTCAAAGCACTGCACCAAAGCAGCGAGAGTTGTTGGAACAAACTGTAACGCCAATGAAGCACCAGGACAGCTTCTTCTTCCACTCCCAAATGGCAACATTTGATCATGCTGTCCTCTCACATCAAGCATGTTACTCTTCACATTCCACTCTTGTTCAATTGTAAATCTTTCAGGCCTGAATTCTAGCGGGTTTTTCCAGGAATTTGGGTCTCTGCCCAGTGACCACACATTGACAAACAATCGTGTCTTGGCTGGAATATCGTAGCCAGCAATGGCGCAGTCTTCGATTGATTCTCTGACTATTAATGGTCCTGCAGGATGAAGTCTGAGTACTTCTTTTACAACAGCTTGGAGATAGGAAAGGTTGGGTATATCTGATTCTTGGACTAGCCTGTTAGTTCCCACCACAGAATCAATCTCTTGCCTTAACTTCTCCATCACATTTGGGTGGTTAATCAGCTCTGCCAGTCCCCATTCTACTGTAATGGAAGATGTGTCTGTACCAGCTCCAAAAATGTTCTGTAGGTGCCCAAGAATAGTGGAGGATAATTATAATTGGTTTTTGTTAATATATCTGGAGAGCTCTTGTCTAATAATGTACATATTTGCTTGAACAATTTAAAGGATTTAAACTGGAGCAGCGCTTTACATATAGTTGTCCTTTTTTTCCAGTATATGATCCTTGAGTGCTTGTTTGTAACCATACGTTGGCAATTTTGCAGATGGGCAATTGTACTTCCCTTTGTTATGTATTATCTTTCAACTTAACTGCTCACCCTAAACAGAACCACTTGGCCGCTTATCTCAACAATCTATAAATTTGTTGGGCTGGGAGGTTTAATCATTAAACCATATGAACCACTCAATATAGTTTTCAGGTGGAGTCACATTGGTTTAAAACGGCAAGGATTTATGGATTTGTAAGCTCTAATGTATCAGCTTAACTAATCAGAAGCCTAAGTGAATGAATGAAATGGGATATGGGAATTCTATGGAGGATGCACCTGCTTGTTTCTGTGTTTTTCCTAGTACCAAAGAAACTTATCAAGTGTGTGTGCTTATATTGTTGTGTAGAGAGTAGTAAGTATTACCATGATGAAAGCCTTAATATTTTCTCTGGTTAGTCTCATCTCTGCATTCTCATCCTCGTATATATCAAGCAAGATATCGAGGATGTCCTTAACTCCGTCACCTTCATCGCCAATGTCCATCCTCTTTTTCCTCGCATTTTCATGCTCCTTCATGATCTTTTCCATCAAAGCATCGTACCTGTCTCGAGCATCTTTAAGCCTTTTCTTGTTTCCTTGCAGATCCAAGTACTTGCAGAACCATATGGTGTCCGAGAGATTGAATCGTGATCCCAGTTCATTCAACTCTTTCACCAACTTCCTCACCTCGTTAGCCTCGTGTTCATCGTCCGAACACCTTGTTCTCAACATCATTCTTGAAATTATGTTGTTTGTCAACCTCTTCAGCTCTCCTCCAACATTTATCTCCTCATTAACCTCAGCTTTCTTCAGTACATGCTTCAAGAACCGTTTTATTTCTTCGTTTCTGATCGGGAGGAATCGGTCCAGGTTTCGCGTTCCTAGGAGCTCATTCATGCATAGTTTCTTCATGAACTTCCAGTATGGCCCATAACGTATGGTGGCAAAATCGGATGAGCCATAGGTAAGATAATCAAGGTTGGCAACTTTAGGGCGGTTCAAGAAATTGGCTTCTTGGGTTTTAAGGATTTCTTTTGCAAGCTCTGGGGTGGAAGCGAGAACACAAGGTTTTGAGCCGATGTAGAAATAAACAAGAGGTCCATACTGAGTGGCAAGTTTGTGGAAAGCTTGGTGAGGAAGAGGACCAAGGAGATGCATGTGGCCGATGATCGGCAAGGCCCTGGGCGTGGGAGGAAGACGTGACTTGGAGCGCGGTTTAGCTAAAAGGGTACTGAAGAAGATTATGGAAGCTAGAAAACCGAGTAGAAAGATACATTGCTCCGTTTCCGCCATAGTTGTCAGCTCGAGATTGCTTTTGACAAGGTGTGGTTTCAGGGTAAAATGCTTCTTATTATATAGAGTTCTTTTCGATGTCATGATGTCATTTTTGCAAGTGACTGACTTGGAGAAGCTCGTATTGTGAATTAGATTAAGAAAGTTTTGATCTTTCTTTCAGGCTTTATTTAAGAAAAGTTAAATATATCCTATACTAATTTGAGATTCTACACACATAATATCTAAAGCAGTGACTTATTTGTCATTGATCTCATGAGCATTGCAATTATTTGTGATTTGTACATATAGAAATGAGTCGTACTTTTATAGATTATGATTTACGGAGAATTCACATTATTTTTATAAACAACACGAATAGACATATCACCAATAATGTGAATTGGTCTCCATAAATCATAATCTATAAAAGTACTAAATTATATATAAAAAAAAGGGTGGTCCAACTGTAAGATTTAATAGAATCCAACGCATAATATGACGCTAAAAAGATAAACTTAAGGTACCACATTATTTGTAGTGACACCCAAAAAAAAAAAAACTCATCTTACATTTTGGTGGAGATACAATTGAAATCTTTCACGTATTTATTTTGTATATATATAATATATACTATATATATACTAAGGACGAGTTCATGACAACCACGCAGTCTATCAACTCCGTCCATTTCATCTTTTCATCTGACGGTCACGAGACTCTCGAAAACAGAGACTCTTTGGCATCCCCTAAAAGAAGTTCTTCATCAGTATTACGGCTCTCACGTTTCTCTCGTCGTTCACCTCCTTCCCATCTCGTTCACCTTCTCACGGTTCTCTTCCTCTTCCTCATCAGTAAAGCTCGACTCTTTCACCGACCCATTCTCTTTCTCTTTCTTCTTCTGATTTTTTGATCTCTTATCAGATCTGCCAGACATTTTCCTAATTTTTTCCTATTTTATTCTTTATTTCGTCGGTCTCTACGATACTCCGTCCTCCAGCATCTCGGCTCCTCAGCTCCACGCTCGCCTCTACCAGGTTATATCACCGGCCCATTCTCTTTCTCTCTCTTCTTCTGCTTTTTTGATCTCTTCTCTATCAACTTATTTACAAAATCCCTAATTTTTTCTGCTCCGTATTCATGTTGCTTTATATCTGATAAAAACCTTTTTCTTCTTCTTTTTGATCTGTTATCTTTTTTCGATTTACTTTTTTT
>JANKOE010000206.1:65017288-65053044 GCA_026284465.1 Erythroxylum citrifolium | reverse complement strand
ACCACCTCCCAAAGAAATCAACAATGCTGTGAATCCTGAATATACCTCTTGGTATCTGAACGACCAAATTGTGTTGAACTAGCTTTTGGGCTCTCTTTCTGAGGCAGTGCTTTCTCAAGTTGTTGGAGTTACTACTACGTCTGCTGCCTGGTTAGGTTTGCAAACCACTTATGCCTCTGGTTCTAGAGCACAGATTCGAACTCTCAAAAATGTTCTTCATGCTTTATCTCGAGGTAATGATCAAATCACCACCTATATGGATCGTGCTAAGAGAATATATGATCAGATGTCTGCTCTCGGTGCTCCTATCACTGAAGATGATCTTGTTGATCACATTTTTGTGGGGTTTTGGTTCTTACAGACCCTTCACTCGCAACATTGAATCTCAGTTAACTGTTGTTTCCCTTGACAATCTGTTTGGCTTGCTTCTCTCTGAAGAATTGCAGTTTCAAAGTTCAATTGATTCTCTTAACCCTCCTGTTGTGGCTTACTTTTCTCGTCACACTACCACTGGTGGAAATTGAGGCAGAAGTCGTAGTAATCGACATGGAGGTTCTCAATCTACTTCTAGCCGTAGTCGCTCCACTTCCACAAACAGGGATCCTTCTTCTCTAACTTGCTATAATTGTGGTGGGCAAGGTCACACCTCAAGACAATGCACAAGTCCCAAATTCAACAACACCAATGATTATAATTCTAAACCAATGTCCAATTACACTTCTTCTCCAAATGCTTCTAAGTCGTGGGTCGTCAATTCTGGATCAACTCATCACTTCACCTCTGAAATGGAAAATCTGGGCATTCATTCTGAATATTCAGGCACTGATGAAGTTGCTCTCACCAATGGTAAAAGCTTACCCATTACTCATATTGGTTCTAATCATATAACACTTGATTCTCATCGTTTTTACTTAAATAATATTCTTCATGTTCCTCAGTCTAACACCAATTTGATTTATGTGCTTAAGTTTACTACTGCTAATGATGTTTCCATTGAAGTTTTCCCATCTTATTTTACCATTAAGGACCTCAAAACGAAGTAGCTGCTCCACCGGGGATACATTAAAGATGGACTTTATCAGCTTGCATCTGATCCAATTCCTCCTGCCAGTCATTCCATTTCTTTATCTACTTGGCATGTCCATTTAGGCCACACTTGTTCTAAGACTGTTAATAAAGGTTTATCCTTAAATCAGTTACCTGTTTGTTCTCCAGTGAATAAATCTTTATGCAAAACCTGCTGTGTCAGTAAATCTCATAAGTTACCATTTTCTGATTCGACTTATACGGCCAAAACACCATTAGAATTAATATGCTCAGATTTATGGGGCCCTTCACCAATTGCTTCTTCTGATGGTTCTTTGTACTATGTCATCTTTTTTTATCGTTTCACCAAATACACATGGATTTATTTTCTTTGTCAAAAGTCTGATGTCTTTAATTGCTTTGTAAAATTTCGGGCTATTGTTGAAAAAAATTTTAAAAGACCAACAAAGTGTTTTCAATCAGATTGGGGGGGTGAATACCAAGCCTTACGTCATTATTTAGCTGAAAATGCAATTATTCAACGTAGTTCTTGCCCGCACACTCCTGAACAAATGGGTGTGCTGAACGAAAACACAGACACATTACTGAAACTGGTCGTGCGTACTTATATCATTCTTCTGTCCCACCAAAGTTTTGGGATCATGCCTTTGCCACTGTTGTTTATACCATTAATCGTTTACCAAGTCCCAACCTAAACCATAAATACCCTTATGAAATAATTTGTCAACGTAGCCCAGATTATGAATCGTTACGAATTTTTGGCAGTTGTTGTTATCCTTGGCTTCGTTCTTACACTAAGAATAAACTTGAACCTTATTCTACAAAATGTGTCTTTCTTGGTTATAGTCTACTCCAAAAAGGGTACAAATGCTTGTCGTTATCCACCAATAAGATTTTTAACTCACGCCATGTTTTGTTTGATGAACAGGTTTTTCCATTCAAAGAAAGTGATGGTAAATCGTCCATTCTTGGCGCCCCACCTCCACCTCATTTTTCTCTTGGCCAGCCTATAAAGTCTACTCCTTCACCATCGTCATCCACCCCACTCCTACCTTTGCCCATTACTACAACGCAAGACTCACCAATATCTCCTACTTTGCCACACTCACCTTTGCCCATTACTATAATGCAAGCCTCACCAATATCTCCTACTTTGCCACACTCACCTTTGCCCATTACTACAACGCAAGCCTCACCAATATCTCCTACTTTGGCATCGACGTCCATGAGTGATCCCAATGTCTCCCTTGTACAAAACCTTCATCCTATGGTTACTAGATCAAAAACTGGTCATCTGAAACCCAAAGCTTACCAAGTTTTTTCCACTGTTCTCACAACTCCAACGTCTTACACTGAGGCAACCAAACTACCAGTCTGGCGATAAGCAATGTCTGAGGAAATTGATGCCTTAATATCTAATGGTACATGGGATTTGGTACCACGGTCACAAGCTTCTAATGTGATAGGTTGCAAATGGATTTTCCGTATCAAAACCAAGCCTGATGGGTCAATTGATCGCTTTAAAGCTCGATTCGTGGCGAAAGGGTTCCACCAGTGACCAAGTGTAGATTATATTGAGACGTTTAGTCCGGTCATCAAACCTGCTACTGTTCGCCTTATTTTATCCATTACAGTAAACTCTAATTGGCCGATTCGTCAATTAGACGTGTCCAATGCCTTTCTACATGGCACACTTGAGGAGCCGGTTTATGTGGAGCAACCACAAGGCTTTGTTGATCGTACTAAGTCTAACCATGTTTGTTTTCTAAAAAAATCACTATATGGTTTAAAACAGGCTCCACGGACGTGGTATTTTTGTCTTTCACAAGCATTGCAGACTATTGGTTTTAAAGGCTCTAAAGCCGATAGCTCACTCTTTATCTATTCTTCTGGGAATCAGCTTGCTTATTGTCTTGTGTATGTGGATGATCTAATTTTAACCGGCTCCTCTATCCAACTCATTCAGTCCATTATTCATCAACTTAGCGTGCAGGTTGCGCTTAAAGACCTCGGACCTCTCACATACTTTCTCGGTGTGGAAGTGACTTGGCTGAAAAGTGGACTCCATCTCTCTCAATCTAAGTACATCTTAGATCTTTTGAAACGTGTAAATATGCATGAGGCTACACCTGTGTCTACACCTTCTTCTCCAAAAAGTATCTTAGACACTGACAGCTCACATCACTTTGATGATCCTGCTTTGTTTCGTCAAGTTGTTGGTACCCTTCAATATTTAGCTCTCACTCGACCTGACATCACAATGGCAGTAAACAAAACAGCACAATTCATGCATGCTCCGTCTGTGAATCATTGGCAGGCTGTTAAACGAATTCTTCGATATCTTCGAAGCACAATTGATCATGGTCTGCTTCTTCGTTCCTCACAATCCAAATGTCTCTTTGCTTTCTCTGATGCCGATTGGGGAGGCGACAAGATAGATCGTAAGAGTACCTCTGCGTATACTGTCTTTCATGGTTCTAATCTCATCTCATGGTGTTCAAAGAAACAGAAAACAGTTGCAAGGTCCAGTACTGATGCGGAGTATCGTGCCTTAGCATCTGCAGCTTCGGAGGTTTATTGGATTCAATGTCTTCTTCGGGAACTTCTTCAACCACTTCCAATTGTTCCTAAAATCTGGTGTGATAATGTTTCTGCTACCTACTTGGCAGCTAATCCAGTGTTCCATTCTCGTTCAAAGCATCTTGAGTTGGATTTTCATTTTGTTCGCGATCAGGTTCGTCAGAAAAACCTTCAAGTTTCATATATACCGACTGAAGATCAGCTAGCTGACATCTTAACCAAACCATTGTCCAAGCAACGGTTTCTTACTTTGAAGACCAAACTGATGGTTGTCCCTCCCATCCGTTTGCGAGGGGGTATTAAGGAAGATCTGTAATATCTGTATTATGCTTCTGTATCTTATCTGCAAGTATTTTCTGATTGTATAATCTCTTTTTGTATTTGAATTTGATTGCATCAATCCCTCATCTATAGGGATTTGATCTTCACTCTGTATCCTATAAATAGTTCAAAGATTAATACAAAAGTGTGCAAACCTTTTTCTCATCTTCTGCACTTAATCTTCAGTTACCATATCTTTGAACAACCAGAAAGGAGAATCTTACTTATTTCACAGCTCTTTAGGGTGGAGATACAACTTTAGAGCTCTCAGAAGAGGTGGGTCTGAGGTGGAGGGAGGGTGAAACTTAAGTTTGTCAAATATTAACTAGAGAATCACCAAGAACTTAGCTCTAGGTTTTCCTTGAAGCTAATGGGAGTGGCTCGGGGGTGTTCTGCGCTTCTGGAATTGGAAGGGTGTTAGCAACAGGGGGGAGATTTCACATTCTAAGGAATTTTCACAGAGACTAGTAAAGTGTCCACGAGTGAGAAGAAGAAAGTTCATGTATACTCCAAAATATATCATTAAGAAAAATTTATAAAATTTTTTTAAATATATACTAAAAATTTTAATTATTTCTTAAGTAAACTATATTGTACATATTCAAGAGGATCTTACTTACTATAGAAACTTTATCATTTCATTTAGATTAATTAAATAGGTTAACTTAATGTAGAAAGAAGGATTTGATTAAGAAACTCATAAGAAGTTAAGAAGAAAGGTTCGATTTAATGATATTAACTTCAACTTATAAATTGAAATATGTAAATTAAATTACTAAGTATGATAAATAAATGTGTTCTCTTTTTTAAAAATGTTCTAACTTCTTTGTCCCTATTAAATTTTTAGGCATTGTAATTTTAATAAAAAATTTGTCTGTTCTTATTTATTTATTGATATAGTGATTTTTTAATATCATAGATTTATATAATTTTAAATTTTTATTTATTGAAATACTATTGATTCGTAGATCAATTAATGTTGATGGTTTTATGTCAGAGATTTGTCGAAAAACATGTTATAATTGCAACTTTTAGTAAGATATCTTTATTAAGTTTTATGGCTCGTCCTTTGGCACGTGATCATGTCTAAATAGTTTTGAAGTTAGACGCTTTGATGAAGAAAATACAAAAGTCTCACTCCCATCACTTCTTTTGAACTCTTTGCCTTTTCTTTTTGGAAGTCAATTCTTATAATTCCTAGAAATAAATCAAGAATTATGACATTCCTCCTCTTCCATAAATGATTTTTTTTTAGAGAATGTCATCCTCTTGTTAATCCTTACCAAATGTTCATTAAACACATATCTTCACTTATTTTCAAATTCATAATAATTCAGTTTATAAAGTCTTTTTTTGTCAAAAGTTTAAAAAAATGCTAAAATTTTAATATAAAACCTATAATATGAACTTGGATGAATCCTCTAGTCTTACCTTATTCCTTAGTGAGATCAAATTGAATGAAATTAGAATTTAAACTCAAAAAATCCTTTATACTGTAGCATTAAATCATAAAAATCTATAAGATATGTCTATAATCATAAGTATCCATAAAAACAAACTTTCACTAAACTAACATATCATTAAATGACATAAAACCTATATGAGTAGTATGCTCATGAAAAACCCTAGGTGGTAAACCTTTAGTTAGCATAAACGTAATTATAGAGTTTTTCCCAATACGTTCTATATACATTATCTTACTACTCCGAATTCTATCTTTAATAACCAGGATCTTAATATTAATACGCTTCGACTTTGATGAGCTCTTGTTATTATTAGAATATAACACTACTAACTTATTGTCGTAAAATAACTTTAATGGTCTTTTAATGTCTTCTATAGGTCACAACCTAGTGATAAAGTTTTAAAGCCATATCTTATGATTAGGCCTCAAAATATGTTATAAACTCACAACCATGATAGAAAAAGCTATGATTGTCTACTTCGCACTCTTCCAGGAAATAGCTCTTATAGTAAACAGGTAGATATAGTCTGAAGTAGATCTATAATTATCTTGGCATCCCAAAAAATTAGAGTTTGAATAACCAATCGTCTCTAGCTAAGTGATTCATTCTCCTATTTGTTCTTGTAAGATACCATATAATCCTTTTGACTTCTTTCCAATGATCCATCCCTGAATTGCTCAAATATATATCTAACATTCCAATAATGCACACAACATCTAGATGCGTACATACCTAAGTATATATTATACTTCATATAATCGAAGCATAAGAAATCTTTTGCATTTCTTTTGTATCTAAATCATTCTTGAGGCATTGATTGATACTAAATTTGTCTCCTTTAGTAATAGCGATATCAAAGGGTGGTGGAAGTTTGGCATTGATTGAAGCTTCATTCGAAGATTCAATGGTAGCAGATTTGCTAATAGCAACAGATTGGGAGATATCAAACTCTGTGGTACCATACTCTTTGGCACCAAAAGATCATACTTTTCAATCATTCTACTCAACACCTAGTTTACTATCTTACATGCCAAATCTTTTAAGTGCCTTATTGATATGGTTATTTTGTGATAACCTAAGAATACCTCGAGAACAATCTCAATGTACTAATTCCCTAATGCAAAAAGGCATCAATAAGATATTTTATCTTAAAAGTTTTTATAGAAATTTCTTAGTTTTATAAAATAAGTCTATGTCGTTGCTGGCAAGCAATGTGTCATCAAAGACATATCTATAATTCAAAAATATTTTATACTAGGATTTCTACACATCTATAATTCAAAAAATGTTTTAAATGTGAAAATATTTTATACTAAGATCGGAATCGGTAAGTTTTGAATAATAAAAAAGACTTAAATTTTCATTTCTAGAAGAACAATAATAATCATCATTGCCCAATAGAGAAAGAAAAACAAAATTCTATTTAAAAGATGGTATAAGATAAGTCTCTTTCAAATCCAAATAATATCCAATCCTAGATGACAACCTAAAATTCCCTATTACCTCAACTTCAAATATTGTTCCATAACCTACGTAGATATATCTTTCACCATTACTATAAAGACATATTTATATGAGTTGTAGCACTAGAGTTTAACAACTAAATATGTATAGGTACTAAAATCAAATTAACCTGAAAAAAAAACAAAAAATGAAGTGTAACTTTCTTTACATGCCAATAATGATATTTGTTACACTTCTTTTTCTTTTGAGAATTAATTTTAGAAAAAGTAGCAAGCAAATTCCTCATCTTGTTACTTTTTAAACTTATACTACTTTTATGGTACAGTACCTGTAACTTCTTCATTTTTTTTATTGTTGCTCTTGGAGGTGGAAGCCAAATGAGCAAGCACTTTTAACGTTATATTGCTTTAATCTCTCATCATCTTATAAATAATATGAAATGAGCTCGTTAATAATCCATTTCTCCCTATGATAGTAGTAACTAACTTTGAATTGACTAAATTGTACAGGAAGAAAGATCAAAACCAAATGCATAAGTCTCTAGAAAATTTTAACTTTATTACCTTTAATTTTGAAGCAAGATGAGACATTTATATATTCACTTTCTAATGTTCCCATTATCCATATACCTCATGAAACAAGACCCGTTATAAGAATGCTTATTTTCTCCTTTTCATTTTTAACAAAATGATGTTTAAATTCTTTAAGGAACAATTTGGTGTCCTTCTCTTTGGACATTGTGTTGTTGAGTATTTCTATAATTGCATTTTTCATCATCATAAGACTTATATAATTTAAGGGTTCCCACTTCACCCAATCCCTCTTATTGTTAGAGGAACCTATATATGTGATTGAGCCCAAGTTTATATTATTAATTGGCTGTATTTTCTTAATTGTTAACGTACTTTTTGACTCTTAATTCGTGATTTTGTGCTTAAATTAGCCCCTTGCGGTGAACTTATGTTTTATGCAATTTGTTAGTAAAATTGTGCAATTTGTCATTAATTGCATTATAATTTTTCTAAGGACAATTGATACTGCAAATTGTTATTTTATATTGCAGGAGAAAAAGGAGTCAAAAGATCAGAAAGTCAACAGGGCGTGAACTAATTGATGCCGCAGCGAATCACTTCGCAGCGCATGAAGAAGAACGCACGTCGCGACGTCCACCAATTAACTCGTCGCGGCGTATGAAGAGAAGACACGTCGCGACGTGTGGCCATTCCTACGTCGCGACAAGCAAGCAAGGATAGGCGTCGCGACGTGCAGACGGGTCCCCGAACTTTAAATGGATAAATCTCTCACTGTAGCGACCCGGCCTGCGACCATCCTTTAAAAGGTTGCCGGATTAGGTTAGAAAAAAAGCTTCATCTTATCTTTTGATCGAACACCTTCGACGAGAGAGGGAGAGGAGACCGACGAGAGAGGAGAGGAGAAAGGGAAGCAGTTCACGACCGCGTCACCCAAGGTTCCCTTCGGGGTTCCCTGGGAATGATTTCTGTACAGTTTTGAATAACATCCGGAACGCAATGTAGGCTCATCATCGACTGGAAGTGCTGCAAATAATCTAGGGGATCGGTCTTTTCAGTATATTTTTCTGGCGTTGGTATTTTGGTACCGACCGATGGGAGGCTGTTCTGGATGGCCGAGATGAAAGGAGAGCTGTACTACGTTTATGGGTGAGCCGGTCGGAAATTCATGGCCATATTAATTCGATCGTCCACGATCTTTTCTAGGGTTTCATCAGGATGGCAGTCAGCCATCACACCAATTTGCCGAGCAGGGGTTTGTTGTTGTTCCGGTTGAGACTGTAGGACTTGGCGAATCAGTAGATCGGTCGCTTCCTCTATCTGTCTTCGTGTGAGGGGTGTTTGTTGTGGTGCAGGAAGATTTGTGTCCAGGGGGCGCTGGGAGTTAAGGTGCGAATCAACCTCGGCGTTGTCCTCCAGGGCTACGCTTTGTTCTTTTTGATCTTGATTTTGAAGCTGCGGTGGATCATTTGGGTGCGAAGATTGAGTGTGAGACTCGTGATGTGGTGGCGGGTGAGTGACGGGTAACTGCAAACCCATGCGTTGCAGCGCAAGTGCCGTGACGGCGGCTATATCACGATTAGCTACTACCGCCTGACTAACTTGTGTGTTTCTGAACGTGGTGCCCTGATGTCGGGCCCCACGGTGGGCGACAACTGGTTCTGCCTGAATCTGCTGAGGCTGGACGTTGCTATTCGGATCCATGATTCTGTGTAGCCTTGACTGCTGAATATCTGCAAAACAAATAAGACACGTCGGGGGTTGATTGCCGACAGGCCCCTCCGATGCTCAAGTTAGTCTTTTTGGAGAAGTTTTGGTCGCTGAGAACAGAGAAGAAACTAGGGTTGTAATCTCATACCTGTATCATGGCGAAATAGTACCTTATATATGGAATAGACGCTAGGTTTAGGTCTTTACATAAGTCTTTACGTTTGTATGAAAAACTAACACCTACGAGTGGGCTGTAGACATGTGGACCTGGGCCTGAGCCTAGCACAACCGACCTAACCAAATATCTACAAGTATCTTGTTGTCTCCCTGTAAGAGTATGCATTTAAATACTGTTATAAGGTTAACCCATAGGTTTTTTTTCTTCTTGTTTTTCTTTTGGGTCCTGGGTCTAACTTCTCCTTCTAGCAGATGATCGTGAAAGTTGAATTTTTAGTTAGTGAACCTTTGTTTCAATCATATTGAGTGAATGCGTTTGGTAAGAAGTATAGGTAAGCCATGTGTACACAATGACCTCTTTTACTACAAAATTTCAAGTCAAAACTTCGGCACCTTAACACAGTTATCAGTTAATTTATCTAATAGAATATTTGATACTATTCCCTATAAACAAATATGGAGCCGTGTCTTCAGCTTATGTTATGAGGGGAATTATAATCTTGTAGTATTATATTGGTTTTGAGTTTCACCAAGCTCAGCGGAGCCATACTTCCTAGACAATTAAGACGAACCTTGAACTCATTATCTTTGACTCCTAGATCGTGGGTCTCTTGCATTGAATAAGCTCATGTACCCAAATGCACCACGCATACATACAAGTTAGTTAACTTAAAAGCTCGCAGGGGTTGGAAAATTTCGTGGAGAACCATTTTCTACCCAACAAAGAAAACGGGGGAAATAGTTATTTTGGTTGCCGTAACAATTTTCAATTCCAGGAAAGAAGTCGACTTAGGTAGGCTCTACAAATTTCACGCCAATCATGGATGTTAAGAGTCCTGTGCTTTAACTTGTTGAATGGTCTGCATCAAAGTGCTAATTAATATTCTAGCAGAGACAGGCTTTTAGTTCAACAGCTTTCTAGGATCTTCAATTGTAATAAGTAGGAGGGTGGCATGAGTTTGGGGGAGCATCTTCTATTGGAGGGATGAATGATGGGTTTTAAGTATAAGCTTAGTGTTAATCATTCAAAACCTAGACAGCAAAAAGATATTATGGTGACTAGTTTCTGTCCGGAGTCTGAAACCTTTGAAGAAAACAAGAGTGGTTAACAAAAAAAAACAACAAATGAGCCTGTATTAAATTTACGAAGGAAAATCCCACAGAAGAGATTTTTCTTTACCATCTACAGGTCTCTCACGATTGTTAACGGTTTCTCTACGACTACCCTTACTACATTGTTATTCTTTCTTAATTAATTTTTTTAAAAAAGTTAAAGTGACTAAAATTATATTTAATTGGGTAGTTATTAATATAATTGAATAAAATATAATATTATTTTATCGTTTAAAAGGAAAGTTTATAATAAAATGGAATGAAATAGGACGAAAAGGGAATATTTTATATTACATCAGTAAAAATAAATTACCTCCGATTTGGAAGAATTAGAATGGAGTGTAATATGATAAACAACATTTCACTATATTATATTATAAACTTTTCTTCCAAACAACATTTCACTGTTACATTATGAACTATTTTATCCCTTCCAAACAACAATTTTTTAATATTACATTCATTCACATTATATTCTATTATAAATTATTTAATTTTATCTCATTAAAGACTTTAAATCCAACCAAATATAGTTGAAGCTGTCAACCTCACTTGGCCTGTTTCACAGCACGGTCATCTGCTCAGCTCCGAATTGGGCAGAGGCTGCTAAAATTGGGTGCAATTTTTAGACATGACTGTATGACTTAACGTAAAGTAGGTTGGTTTCCACATTTACTTGGGTCTATTAGACTTCAATGTAAAATCCTATCCAGAAGATACAATAAAATAAAAAAGCAAATCTATATGTTCACGTATTTGCCTGACCAGTAATAAAGGCCCCTCATAAAATGAGAATTTGACCATTCAGGCACACCATCATGAGGTGGAACCTTCCTGTAAATATAGCAAATGTAACAAAGTGATTAAGATACCAAGTGGTGTAAAGAGTTGCAACGGGCGGGAAAGATATATGTGACAAAAGAGGAGCGAGTCAAAACCAAGATGGAAGCAATCACATTCACATGGGGCTTTGGAGACTTTTACCCTCGCCCCTATGCTTTGTTGTAATAATAACCTCCTCCAAATTGAGTTTATGCTGGTAAAAAGTTCCTGGGACCAGAGATTTTGGACACAGGAAGATTTCTTTTTGACCTAACAAAGGCTTAAAAAGTTGATGAGAACCCACCAGGAAGCCTTCTAATCATACAGCCATCGCAAAATGAAGCGAAGAGGCACACAAGCTGCAAAGATACTTCAAGGGAGAGGAATAGAGGATGGTACAGTACAACTACAGGAATATAACCAGAGTTTACAAATAAATATTTACCCAAGGACCATGTCCAGTTTATAAAGAAAACTCATCCTCTCAACTCATTTGTATATAGTGTGAACGAGCACAACACATACATACTCAAAAGTGATTGAAACTTGTTTATAATAAACATTAGCACTCAATCAAATAAACGTATCTGCTACATATCAAGAAGCACGTCATATACGAGATACTAGTGACATCAACTGAGAGACTAGTAAGCTCATCTACCCTGACCTTCGTCATCAACTTACATTTCCTTTCGATATAAAGTACCAAGATGCAGAAATTTGACTTTTACAGCAATTAAGTAACCACCAGCAAACATAAACAAAACTAGTAAATGGCTTTTTAACTCTTGTTGTTGGGCAGGTTTAGTTTCCCTTTCAACTATCGCTGCTATATGCATTCAAGCAAACGAGTTAGTAGAACTATAAAATGTTGAAACGGTTCTGCTGTATGCTTCACCATCTTCATTTAGACAAAGGAAGGAAACCTAAAATCTAGCCTCCGTTCGCTCCAAAATCCATAACTGGAAGAACCGAGCACCAATTCCCTAGTTGGATTCTGATTTGAGAGAATAAAGATTCAACGCGGCTCGGTAAGAACCACTGAATGACTATACTCTATTTTCAGACAAACAGAGGCACATTTCCAAAGTCTAAAAAATTGACTTGAACTGCTATTTTTGTAACTTCTAACGGGTTAATCAATTAAAACTAGCTAACATTATGAACAATTGCTCTAATTAAATCCTACCCTCAGTTAGACCTCCATCTTCCATAGCATGTTATCCATGCTGTTATCATGTGATTTCTCCAAGGCTACAACTTTTGCTCGATGTGCGGCTAACAATATCGCACTCTTTCCCCTCTCACCTTGAGGAAGCTCGCAAGCCTCACTGATAGAACCTGACCTTAAGTCTGCTGGAGGGATAAAACAATCAAGTGAAAGACCTGGAACATTGAATGCAACCTCTTCAATTGTCCAAACTTCCTCCATCTTTGTCTTGGTATGGCTCATAGCCATCTCACCAAATCTGTAAAGGGTGACCACAGATCGGCCTGAGTGAGCAATCATGATCCCCTCAACAGGCCTATAATCATCAAGGAATGAGTTAATAGTGGTTTCCCAGTACACAGCATCACCACCGTTGGATTGGATGCGTGTCAGATGTGAATCCTCCATGTAAACAAGAAGTCCAGTCTTCTGACTGAAGTAGCCAAATAAGACATGCCTAATGATCTCTGCTGGCCCTTCACTCCTAGCCTTCAGTGTCTGAGGATCAGCACATAACTTAAGTATAAAGCAGTCCTCACCGTTGATCTTTTTCTCTCCTATGCACCTTGCATCAGCAAACATGCTGGCTGTAGTTCTCGGATCAAGACCCTAAAATGGTTCGAATGAAGTAAATCAAAGACTCGAACATTAGATGCCAAGACAAAGTGTACACATAATTTCCAAAAGAAGTTCACCTGAAGCGCACGACGCAGGGGTCTGACAGGGCCTTTTGCGGTGTGTGCACCAAGCCAAGGCGTGTGCCTCCACACAAGTTTTCCATTACAGCCTGCATGAACCTTACTACCCCCAACAGCAAGCTCAACGTACCACATATCAGGGTTCATCTGCCAGAGAACAAAACCACCAGACTCGCCACGTTGCGAGCCATTTCTGTTCTTCACCACCCTTGTTGGGGTCTCAAATTCTGAAGCTACCATTTTAACCTTTCCCATTGCGTACGCATTTCGAATCGAGTTTTGCAGCTTCTGGCCTCCAGACGCCGCTGTGTACTGCTGCAATATGTATTGCGCCGAGGATGTTTCCTGTAATTACACACCCATATCAGAGAGCATAGGAGACATGATATTACAGCTAATCTTGAAGCCTTTAGATATCTGAAAATTCCTAACTTTTACTGAACCCCAAAGCAGAATCAAGCACTTTAGACAGTGAAAGAGAGTGTGTTATTACAATAGGAGTGTCTTTAATACTTAAGTGAGGCAAAGGGTCCATGGCGCTAACGTGCACCGGGGCGAGCGGTGCGCCCATTACCCCAAGCACCAGCCTAAGATTAGAGCTCCTGTACGCCGCCGTTCCAGTTACAGACGGAGTCCTGGACAGCTGCCCTTTCATCCACTGCCCGATACCTGACCCGACCCGTTTCGACTCTCGTTCTCCTCCACTAGGATCAGGACCTTCCATCAAGGGCGTCAGCATCTTCCCAGGCCTCATGCTCCCCGATCTCCCGATCAACGGCTCTGGCTGCGCCACGTAAGCACTCCCACTAGTACTTTTCTTCCTCCGTAACAGTAAACTCGATAAGGGCGAAGCTGCTCGTCTGGGGCTTGCCGACCGTGATCGCGACGGTGAAAGACCCCGAACCACGGAGAAGAACCCTTGCTTCTTTTCCATTATTCGAAAGAAGAATGAAAACACAGAGTAAGTGAGCGAGTGAAGAGTGAAGGATACTAACGACGTTTCGTTGGCTCAGTGGTAGTTTTGCTTCGCGCTCTCTTCATAGACACACATGTATGGTTATCGGGTACTAGCTTGCTACAAGCACCGTGGCTCTTCACTCTTTCCTTTTAAAAAGACACTGGATGGTGAAATGTAACGGAGGGTGAGGAATCGTCTTCCTATAGAGTATCTCTGTGTGCGTTGCACAGGATCATAGTCGCCCAACATTTCTTGGTTTTTATTTTGCCCTTTGCCCTCAAATATTACAACCAACCAGATTTGATTCTCTACTGGCACCAACACTGCACCCCCCGACGTGGTAACCGTAATGGGTATATTATATATACCCATATTATTTTTTGGTAAATTAGTTGGAAAATGAGTTTAAGTTTCAACAACCATATAGCTTCCGTATTGGCATTATGCTGATTAAAAAATCGAATTAATTTAATAGATTCAAGCATAAAAGTTTTAAATTATTTAATTTATCGCTTTAGTTTTATCTTAATAATTTTATCATTAAATTTTAATTAATTAATTAATCAATTTTTATAAATTAAAATAAACTAATTAATTTTTATATAATAATTTACTTATTCAATCAAACTGTAAAGATATTCCCATTCTTTAATTTTTTTTTCAAGTTCTTCATTTTTTTAAATCTTTATTATATCTTTATTTTATGACAGTATATATTAGTTAAATATTAGTTTCATTTTCGATCTATTTTTAATTTAATTTATTGTTAACTAAATATATATTATTTAATGATTTAATATATTGATAATTAATAAGAATTATGAATAATGTATTATTATATGTTTAATTAATTAAAATTAATTATTAATATAAATTATGAATCACTTAATTTTACTTAATAATTTTATTTAATTTCTGTAATTAAATTAAATAAAGTCAATTTAATAACTATTAATAAATCAAATTAAATTTAAAATATCTTCAAAACATATTGATTTCAAATAAAATTTGATTTAATAATTAAAATAAATATTTTTTAAATAAAAAGTTAATTTTAATAAAATAAAAATAATTTTATTTATAATCTATTAACAAAAAAATTTTAAGAGATTAAATAAATTGATTTCATTAAAAATAATTTATCTTTAATTTTATCTAATATATAATTATTATTAATGATAAAAATATAACTATATTGACAATAACAGTCAAATAAAATTTTGCTTTTATTTTAAAGAAAAATATAAATTGATAACAAAAACTAAAAATTACAACAAAAAAATGAAAATGAAATCCTTAAAAAAGAGTTCTTTTTTTAAAATCTACCTTCCTTCTTTTTATAAACCAAAAAAAGAAGAAGCAATTGCATGGAAAGAGAAATTGCACATGTAATCACTAATCACAGTTCTTTTTATTAGTGTCAATTGTATTACATTAATAATGAAAAAGAATGTATACGTGTTTTATGTGATAATCTACCTTCCTTCTTATCTTATGTTATTTAAGAACAACTGAAGAAGACTTGAGATATTATTCTAATGAAAAAGATGAGAGGGTAATTAATAGTTGAAAGGGAAATTACTACCCATTTCCTGATTTAAAGGACAACGTGGGTCCCCCTTGTAAAAGAAAGCAAACCATCTAACAAATAACAATACTTGGGTTTCTTTTGACCATTTTATGCTCCTTCGACCGAATGACAGTTCATTAAGCCAGACCTTATGTGCGTGCAGCGTGATTAAGTCTCCCACGTGTGGCACGTGGGGGCACTCATAATTTCTCTCTTCTTTTTCTTTGTTGCATAATTTGCCCGTCCAAAGGGAAAAAGACCAAAATTTAAAAGCGAGAAAAGCACATCCAAATCTAAGAAAGAGTTCAGTAGAGTGATTTCCAAGTTTTGGACTAAATCAGATTCAGATCTTCGAAATACTTTTGACGGGAATGGCTCACTTTAACAAGAAATTGGGAAAATAGAATAAATACGAAACGAAAATTAAGGTATACAGATACTTTTGTGAAACAATTAGCCCGAATACAATTCTATAGGATAGACACAAATAAAACTAGAGTGTTTGGTGAAAAAGGAGATTACAAGGTGTGTAGAAACTCTCACAAAACTTCCTTTAGTCTCTCATGAAGGCCGACAAATTTACACACACTCTATCTAAAACATCCATCACATGAAAATTGAAAATATATATAAGCTGAGAAGGACAACAACGTCCAACACAAAATTGTGCTAGCTGCACAACAACTTCTGTAACACTACAAAAGGGACTACAAAAGGGACATATTATGTTAGTTGTATCTTGTATTATGCTAAGGCTACAATAAAGAGACATAATCTGTTGTATAATAGAAGGAAAAACTTGCTCAAACTAGCATGACATCAAACAAGGAGCAGGAAGATAATTGAGTCGTACTCTAACAAATCTCCGCCTTGACTCAAGTACTTAAAAAGAACATAAATGGCTCTTCATTCAAACAACTTAAATATCTTGAACACGAATAATGTCAGCTAAGTTCAAACAATGAATGAACTTAGCCAACAGAAATGGTTTAGTCAACATGTCAATGGGATTATCCTTTCTTTGGATTTTCTCCACAACAACCATACTTATATCAACAATATCCTAAATAAAACGATGCTTCACGTCTACATGTTTAGTTAGCTAGTGATGCTCGATACTTTTGCATAAATGCAGGGCACTCTGACTATCGCAAAACATCACAAGAACATCTTGCTTCAGGCCAAGTTCAATAATCAAGCCATGAAGCCAAATTGCTTCCTTAACACCTTTAGTAGCTGAAATATATTCTACTTCGGTAGTAGATAAGGCAGCGATATGTTGTAAAGAAGAGTATCAACTAATGGCCGAACTACACAAGGTAAAAATAAAAGTTGACAAGGACTTTGTCCGATCAAGTTCACCACCAAAATTAGCATTCACACACCCAATCACACCACCAGGATCAACTCTACTCTTATCGAAACAAAACTAACATTTATGGACCCTTTCAAATACCTTAAAATCAACATGACTCCTTCCCAATGTTCCTTATTAAGAGCGTGCATAAAGTAGTTCACAAAACTTACCGCATAAGCCAAGTCAAGTCCAATACATACCATAATATACATAAGACTCGCGACTGCATTATCATAAGGAACAAAGGACCTGTGAAATTTACCTTCATTTGACTAATAAAACATGAGGCTCTCAACTACACTATTATAAGGAACAAAGGACGTATGAGATTTACCTTCATTTGTCTCGGGAAATTGAAATGGATATGAGCAACTAATGGAATGGTGACTGGCTTACAATGGCTCATATTGAACCTATCTAGCGTCTTCACAATATAACTCTTTTGGGACAAGTGTAGTTTCCCTGCCTAACAATCCCTACTTATCCCCACTCCAAGAATCTTCCTTGCAGGACCTAAGTCCTTCATATCAAATTCTCTACTTAAATAGGCCTTCAACTTGTTGACAAGATCAATGTTTGGTGCAATAATTAACGTGTCATCAATATATAAAAGTAAATAGATAATTAACCCATCATGAATTTATTGAAAGTAAACAGAATAGTCGTAGTTGCTACTAGAGTAGCCTTGCCCAATCATAAAAGCTTCAAAGTATCAATACCATTGTCTAGATGATTGCCTCAAATCGTAAAGGGACTTCTTTAACCAGCAAACATGAAGCTATTTTCTAGGTACTGTAAAACCCTCAAGTTTTTTAATATAAATCTCTTCATAAAGACTACCATGGAGAAATGCAATTTTAACATCGAATTATTCCAGCTCAAGGTCATACAAAGCAACCAAAGACAAGAGAATTCAAATAGATGTGCGATGAACAACAAGAGAGAAAACTTCATTAAAATCAACACTCTCTCTCTAGTTAAAACCACAAACTACATATCTTGCCTTCTACTTTTTTTTTTCAACCTCAGGAACGTATTCCTTGACCTTGTAATTCCACTTGTAGCTAATGACTCGCTTGCCCTTAGGCAATTTGACTAAATCCCATGTCTCGTTCTTATTAAGACTCTCAACCTCTTCTTACATCGCAGCCAACCACTTATTGGAATCTGCATTAGAGATGACTTTCGAAATAACTTTTAGGTTCATCATAATCATCATTCTCCTGTATAACTATCAAGGTGTATGCAACCAAATCATAATTATAATCAAAAAATTTGGTAGTCATTTTTTGACTATTTGCTAGCAAGATCTCTTGCTATAGATGGTTGAAGTTGCTGCGGTGGACTTGTTTGAGTTGTCTCTTCCACTTGATCTTTGCTAGATTGAGAGGTGGAAGATGACAGAGTATCACCATCACGTGATTGGGCACCAATTTCAAACTCCACCTTTTCCCTGATACCCTCCAAATCACCTGTAATAAAAAATGAAAGACAAACATCTTTTCCATAAGACAAGAAAGCATTTTCATTCAAGGTTGCATCTCTACTAAGTATAACATTATGAACACCAAGGTTAGGGCACCATAAGTGATAAACTTTAACATTAAAACCATAGCAGGCTATGTACTTTTTAGCACGAAGAGATAGCTTTCCTTTATTGATATGAATATAAGCAGGACAATCAAATATTTTTAAATTAGAATAATCAATAGAGTTACTAGTCCATACTTCCTTTGAAAATTTTCCATCAAGTGAACTATAAGGCGAACGATTTACTAAATAAGCTTCAGTAGGAATAAATTCAGCCCATGGATCACATATATGCCATAGCCTAGTAGTGGAGAGCATACAAAGAGTTTTTTTTCTAGTAATGTACGGTTCATCCTTTCCGCAATGTCATTCTGCTGGGGCTTACTAACTAAAGTCTTATGTCTAGCAATACGTTCTTGCCTGCAAAAGGCTTTAAACTTATGTTCACAAAATTCAAGACCATTATTAATACGAAACCTTTTTACCTTTTTGCTAAATTAGTTCTTTACCAAGATCTTCGACTCTTTAAAAGTGATGTTTCAAAAAACAAACCCAAACTTTGCGTGAAAAATCATCAATTATGGTCATAAGATATCTTTTTCCTCCTAAGGAGGGAACCTTAGAAGGTCCCCAAAGATCATAATGAATGTAATCAAGCATGCCCTTGGTCCTATGAAGAATTGCAGGAAAACTAACTTTCTTTTGTTTTCTAAAAACATAATGTTCATAAAAATAAATATTAGTAGTGTTTTGGCCATTGAACAAACCACGCTTGCTTAAAATTACATGTCTTTGTTACCTATGTGACCCAAATACAGTGCCAAAGTTCGGTTACATCAGAGAAGAGAGTAGAGGATACAACTGCTATCTAGCATTTAATGGTAGAACCTTGTAAAATGTATAGACTACCACAATGAGTACCTTTCAATAACACAAGAGCTCCTTTAATTACCTTTAAAACTCCACCTTGGGCATAGTACTTACAACCAAGAGATTCCAGTGTACCAAGATGAAATTCCTTTTTAAATTAGGGACATGTCTGAGTTCGGTCAAGGTACGAATGACATCATCATGTGTGTTAATCTTGATTGTACCTTTGTCAATAACCCTATACTGAGAATTATTATCCATGAAAACAAAACCACCATTACATGGCTCATAGGTTAAAAACCAGTCCTTATGAGGAATTATATGAAATGTACAGCCTAAATCCATTATCCACTTGTTCTTCGAACTTTGCTCATTGTTAGCAACTAAAAGAACACCACCCTCAAAATCTGTGTCAACAATACTGGTCTCAGAGGAATTTTCTTGTTACTTGCCTTTGGCCTTATCTTCTCTCTCATTTTTCAACTTATAGCAATCAGAAATCTCATCCCCTTGCTGCTTACAATAACGATAGGTTTTACTCAAATTTTTGCTTCTAGATTTTGACTTGCCTTTCTTCTTATTCTTACCTTTATTTTCCCTCTCATAGTCCTTCCCCTAATAATCAAACCTTCACCTTGAGGCAATGATGAGATTTCAGTGTCAAATTTTTCCTTAAATAACAAGTTTATTTTGACATCCTCAAAGCACAAAGTATCACGATTGCCATACACATGATTTCTTTAAAATGCCTATATATAGGGGGAAGTGAGCAAACAAGCAAAGCAACTTTATCATCATCATTAATATTCACATCAAGATTTTTAAGATCAATCAAGATAGAATTGAAATCATCTAGAGGAGATTGGGCAATGGTACCTTATTACATTCGAATGGTGAAAAAACATTCCTTAAGATGAAGCTTATTAATGAGGCTTTTCCTTATGTAAAGTGATTCCAATTTCAACCATAAACCAGCAATCGTAGTTTCGTTAATCACCTTGAGCAGAACTTCTCAAGAAGGGCATAACTTAATTACCGAAAGGGCTTTCTCTTTGAGGTCCTCCCATTGTTCATCACTCATAGTGTCCATTTTTTCCATTCAAGACTTTCATCAATCCATGTTGTATAAGAACAACCTTCATCTGGACACACGAAATTGTAAAACTAATCTTTCCGTTAAATTTCTTAATTTCAAACTTTGTGACAATTGACATAGTGGACTACTCCCTGATTAAGATTAACGAGGCTCTGATAACAATTTATTGGAACAAATTCAGTTGAGAATAAATGTAGAAACACATTCAAAGGGAGCCATAAACAAGAAAATAAGAAATTTAAAGAAACACAGAAATTACGTGAGAAACCTAAGTGTCAAGAAAAAAACCGACGAAGTAAAGAAACAATTTCACTATGCTCAAAAAGGGGGTTACAAGGTTTGCAGAAATTCTCGCAAAACTTACTCTAGTCTCTTGTAAAGGCTGAGAAATTTACACACTCTCTAAAACAAATATCACATAAAAATTGAATATATATATATAAGCTAAGAAAACAACATCTAACACAAAATTATGCCAGCTATATAACAATTTCTATTACACAACCAAAAGGACATATTATGCTAGTTGTATCTTGTATTATGCTCATGATTGCTAGATGAAAAACAATGTTGCAATAGAGAGACACAATCTATTGTATAGCAAAGGGAAAAACTTGCTCAAACCAGTACAACATCAAACAGAGAACAAGGAGATAACTGAGTCATACTCCAACACTAGTACTACAAACTAATCTTCTTTAAAGATAAATTTAATTTTAAATAGGTTAAATGATAATGGTACTTTAACTTGAAGCATTCTCGTAAGATTTTAGATTAAACATTATTATTTTATTGATTGAATATGTTTTTTTAGATTTCTAGAATTTTTTATTTTGTTATTATACTTAAACCATAAATGAAATATTAAATTCTCAAATATTCAACTTCTCTTTAAATAATTAATATGTAGTACTTAGAAATTTATAAGATATTTACTTGTTTATAAAAAATAGTGATAGCTAATGATGCGTTTGCTTTCACTTATCGGACTAGTTATTTTATTTGTTGGACTAGTTGTAGCTTTAAGTTACTTAAATGGTTATATTTTCAAATCTACAAGGAAAACAAAGTGATTTTCGACAATAACACTCTGATGCCTCAGTTAAATTCAAGTTTTGGGAGAGTTTTAAGTGAAAATCATATATGTACATCTGCGACATTCTTCCCTTTTTATATTGGGGACAACATATGAAAAAATGACAGAGAAGATACAGGAACAAAAGGAGTAGGAGGAGCAAGTGCACTTGTAAGTCGAGGTATCTTCAAAATATAAGTAACTATTGTCATAAATACGATAACGTACGGGCTCTATCAATTCCCTTGGTTGATTTAACGATAGGACCCATACTTAGGGTTGGATCTTTAAAAACTCAATTGGCTCATATAATGAGCCATCATATATCATTTTCACTATAAGTTGTGAGAAAGATTCTAGGTTACATCGAGGCATAAGTGTGATGTTACCATTGATAAACTGTTGTGCATTAATGCAAAAGGCAAGAAGTTTGCTTTTTCAGGGAATTTTCAGTGAGAGGTCTCAAAAATTGCAAAGGTTTCATGATCTTAACCTTCCATCTTGCTTTGATCTGGATCATTGGTTACTCTATATAATCTCCTCGATAAGAATTTGAAAAATCACATTCTTATCATGAGATTTTAGTGAGAGTAATGTATAACTTGTAATAATTTTAGCTAGTTTTTAAATAACTTGCAACCTGCAAAAGGTATATGTCCCATTTGAATAGTAATGACTTTAACAGTGAATCCAGTAGTTCTTCAAGATCCTCATATAGTGATATATTTGGGGGCATAGAATAGGTTAACAGTAGATCTATAGAGAGGGAGGAAGAGCACACTTATCCTTTAGCCCTAGAGCCAATTTTAAAGAACATCGATAGTACAAGCCCGAGTGGTATGTGGGAAGGCTAAAGCTTAGAGCTTCTTACTAGGTTTAACGTTCCTTCATATTTTAGAGTATGTCAACCTTCCAATATGAAGAGAATAAGCTTTCCTAGGATCGAACACATTAATGCATACTTTGATAGCTTCAAGAATGGTATGCAATTATCTTTCCTTAGGCCATGTTTGGTTAAACGTAAGGTTTTTAATGGAATGGAATATAATATTAGAAAATTGTTGTTTGGGAGGGATGGAAGGGTTCATGATGTAATATAGTGAAATGCTATTTGGAAGAGGGGTTTATAATGTAATATATTCAAAAGTCGTTTATCATTTTACATTCTATCCTAAACCTTCCAAATCGGAGGTTTCTCATTTTTACTGTTTATGATGAAATAAGATGTAATATGAAACCCTCCTCTTCCATCCTATTCCATTTCATTCCATTATAAACCCTCCTCCTAAACAATGTAATAATATTCCATTCCATTCCATTAATAAACCCCCAACCAAACATAGCCTTAGTGTGGTCCACAATATCATCAATGATTTAATAATGTGTCTAATCTAACTGCATCCCCATTTATAAGAATAATCACTTGTTATGTGGTAGCTTGTCACCTTCGGGACGTTGTACCATTTAAAGTTATTATGACTTAAACATTAAGTTAGACATGCTGAGAATTATTTTGGGCAGTATCACCTAATTTTTTTGCAAAACATAGGGTTCTTCAAGTCTCTTGAAGGGAACATAAGTAGAAGAATAAGTTTTTTGTGTTTCTTAACCTAGAGGATATTGGAAACTGGTTTCTCAAATAAAGAAGCACATATATTGTCATCATTTTTCACTTGTATTTTCCCGTAGAATTTGATTCGTCAACTTTATTGTGGTGCAATAGATTGATTTTCTAAAGTTAATAAAAAGTGTTAACAAGAAAGGGACTAGAAATAGTATTATCCCTAAGAAGAGGAGGAAAGTAAATTCTTTAATCGACCAAGAGGTTATCCTTGTAAGTTCAATCGAAAATATTCAGCATGACAACATGAGGTAACGTAACCAACTCTCATTTCTGCCAACTGTATTGCATAGACTAGTAAGTTGAGAGAAGAAGTCTTCTATCTTTAATAAGATATGAAGATAATCGATTCCATCTTTAGCACTAGTGTGTTGGATTTTAGGTTTGTTACAATATTTTTCTCCCTAAGGATAGAAAGTATTTGAATGAGGGGGCATAAAAAACCCTCTACGCTTTAACTAAGCATACCCTCTACCCTTTAACTAAGCATAATACAGTGCAAGTAATATTATTCAAGATTAACCTTAATTTCTTTCTTTTTTTTAATATAATTTAATTCCATAACTTGAGTGCTCGATTTTCTTTTTTTGTAGATCAATCGAAACAATTTTAAGCATTCAATATCACAAAAAATAGATCTTTCAAGATTTTCAAGTATCAAACTAATAAATAATGTAAATAACCTTCAAGGTTCAAAAAGATAAGAAGACTTTAAAGAAAATAGGATAAAGGTTAATATGTGGGTAATATCAATGAAAAAGGCTAAGAGTCAACATAGTTATTCCTAAAGACAAATTTGAGGTAAGATAATTGTCAAAGAAATAAGTTAAGACAAATTGTTGAATTTAAATATCTTTGTCACTTCAATGCTTTCAACTTAACAAATGTCGTCTCAATATGTATAATAAAAGCAAGTTCTAGAATTGTTCAACTATGTATGATAACACACATTAAAGAAATAAAAGAGCTTAAAAATTTTGAAAATTTTGCTCTTAAGCTCAAAATTTCATAAAAAGGATAGGTATATATGTGTAAATAATATGTAATTGTCATTTAAATTGACTATTTTAATGAATACTAAAAATTATGACTTATAAAAGCAATTTTATTCCAACTATCATCTTTTTTCATACTAATCAAATCAATATTTAATAATGAAATACAATATTGATAGACAAATTTCAATTAAGTCAAGATATTAGTTTATAAAATTTAATAACTAAGATTATAATAAGCTTAAGAAAATCATGAAAATTGTTAACCCTTTCCTCACACTTAAAGTTGTACATTGTCCTCAATGTACACAATATGTGCATTTATGAACAAGTGAAAGGGTTGAGTTGGTACTTTCCTGAATAAGACGATTTTCTAATTTTGATCCATCCAATATTAGATTGACATCATTGCAAGATATAAGGAAAAAGGAATAAAAAGATAAAATAACAAAAAAAAACTAAGAAACATGAAAATAAATAACATAAAATAAAATCTATCATAATTCATGGGTTACCTCTCATGCAACACTTATTTAACGTTTATAGCTCAACGTACCCTATACATTACCCTCATCCTTGGTTTATAATCAGTGGCTTGCTTCTATCCAGTTCTCCATATAAAGGTTTTGTAGCTTATAAGTAAGCCACATGTTGCAAGATACTAACACAAACATATTTTTATCAAATTAATAAATCCAATTGCATGCATTGATGCACTTTTTAATGAAAAACTGTTAATAAAATAGGGAATAATGAAACTCTCTAAATCATCAGTTGATCAAACAGTTTGTCTTTGAGGAAGTGAGAACTCTTCATATTTAATGTGGCTACCAAGGCTTCATCAATTGTTTCCTTATTTGGTTCCTTCGCCAGCTCTTCCTCAACCACCTCTATGCACTCTTCTTCTTCTTCTTCTTCTTTCTAGATAAAGATCTTTGGCTCATCTTCTTCAAAACCTCCTGCCATATCTCTACTTCCTCTTCTTGGATAAAGGCTTCTTCTTCTTCTTCTTCTAGAAGCTCATTCCACTCCTAAGGGTGATTTGCATTCCAAGTTCTTTATGATCTGTTTCAGTAGTACTGGGCAAACACCCCAACAGCTCATCTAATAATATCTTTACTAGTTGGTCGATCCGATTCACCATATTTTATATAAAAGCCTCTATTTCCTAATGCTTCATGTTTGATTCTTGAATAAATTTTACCATTATATCTTTCAAAGTAATAGTTACCTCACATCATCTCTTCTTCACTTTGAGACATTAGAGAGCTCAGATAGTATGAGGTATTATGGTCATCATATTTAGGTTAAGAAAATCTCTCCTCGACTTCACGTTGTTTAGCTACATGCTCAACAAGGTATTCTATTAATCTATCGGTAGCACTTTCATATCACTGCTCTTTCTAATACAGTGATGTTATATATTGCGAAGACGTACCATAGCTCCCATAAGAGTACTGTCTACTCTATCCTTCCATAGTGAGTTGTGACCACCAACACACTGTCAATGTAGAGAAGTTCAAAAGATATTTAAATGAATAAGTCATATATAAAATAAAATAAGTACAAAACTCAATTAAAATAAAAGAAAATGTAAACAAAAATAAAACAGAATAAAATAAAAATGGCTATATTAATAAATTGAGATTTTCCTAATATCACTATCTCCAGCAACAATGCCAAAAACTTGATTGGGATATTTTTATACAATGTTTGAATTAACCACAAGTGCATAATGTAACTGCAGCTAGTACCGACAAGTACGAGTCGATTCCATGAAGACAATGATTACTAGTAATTACCTTTCTCCTATTATGTACATACTGGATTTTGGTTTTTAATTAAGAAAATAAAACTTAACAATTAAAATAAAATAGGTAGTGATATTGAACACAAAAACGAAACAAATCATTTAAAAAACAATCAATATCAAGAATTAGTGTCTAGGTAATGGATCCCCCTAAAACCATTAGATAATTACCTTTTATCATGCAATTGTTTTATTAACTATTGGACTGTAGAAATTTCTATCATATACTAATTGCTCTCTCGAGTCTACTCACAACTAATCCTAAGTTTATTGACTGAATTACTCAAGTTAAAGGATATAAAATTGCTTTATCAATTTGTGAATTATTCTATTAGGTTTGACCCTAATCTAGCGGATATATGTAGACCTATATCTAGATTTATTACAAAATCCTTTTAATTATAGTAGATCTATTTATACAGAGGATTTCTCAATCTCTAGGTTGTGAAATCAGATTATGTACTAATATTTCAGATTTATTATAACATATATTAAGCACATAATTGAACACAATAAATCAATCAAAACTATTGCATTAAATAAAAGAATCAAAACATATTATAGCACAAACTAGGGTTCATCTCACCTAGACACTAAAGATATTTAGTTACACATAATAAAAAAATCAAATGTAAACAAAAAGAAAAACAAATAGAAAAAAAGAGTTCATAATTTTAAATCTCCCTTTATCTCCTATCGAATGTTCTTAGTAGGTAGATGTTGATTTTTTATTCTATTAGATCTTTTGATGATTTTCTCATGTTCTCCATGTTCTAGGATCAATATCGTCCCTTCTAGATGTTCTCCACATCTGGAATCGTCTCCAAAAGTTTGCTCCTCCTATTTGCCTTCGTTCACTTCCTTTTATGGCAAATTCTAAGTTTTAGGAATATAAACGGTCTAATACATAGTTATGTATCTAACCGTGTATCTCCAAAAACACTTAAAATCATGACTTTACACATTATGAGAGATATACATGGCCACATACATGGTCGTGTATCTCTAAATTTCTTTAAATTTTCGGTTTATGCCATAATTTCACCTGAATCCCTCTCCTTTTGGCCCGTATTAGACCGTGTATATCCAAAAATACTTAAAGTCATGACTTTACACATTTTGAGAGATATACACGGCCGTGAATATCCAAATTTCCTCAAATTCTCGTTTTGTGCCACGATTTAAATTGAATTGCTCTCCTTTTGGCCCATGAAGGTAATTATCACATATGAATGCACTTAGAGTGAATTAAGTACCAAATATACAAGAAAACTATAAATATCAAGCAAAATATATCTACTATAGTTGTATAATTATAATCAAACTTGCATCTATTAGTAGATGAGAATAAAACTTTTAATGTAAGAAATCATTAACAAATATAATAATATTTGATTTAGTAGATACACATACAAATGTTAATACTTTAATTAGGGTTCAAATCTTTTGTTCCCATTATTCTGTTCCAAACTTGTTCCGCGCCCAATATGTCGTTTTGTAGTAAAACTACATCGTCTTATGTGCATAACCTACAAAATGATGTAGTATTTGACGCAGACTAGGGTTAGAATAGAGTTATTGAAGCCGAGGATTTGGTCCCTTTTAATCGAAAAATAATATCTAAAGGTAATTGTTCACAACAAAAAAAGGTATAATTATTGGACCAAACTGTAGCCCTTAATTGAGTCGATGAATCAAAATCAAATCTTTTTATGATTAAATTTGACCATTGGCATCAACAACCTGCTCATAACAGATGAAGGTCTCACTCATTGTCGTTAAGACACATGAAGTTCACATGTGGCTCTCTCAATTAGGAATTTCTTTGTCCTTATTTCGTAGTTTTTAAAATGACAAATAAATAATAAGAAGATAACATAAGCACTGCATTTATATGCCACCTTTTCTCAAAATACCTATAACTATAAATATGTTGTAATACATGCATGTATGGTGTGGATGACTAGGTACATGATATACTATTTATGTACTTCATTAATTATGTAGACTTATCCCCTCCCCTCTATCTCTTCATGTACTTACTTTATTACTTAGGCTTTTCTCATTCTATCATTGAATAACGTACATGTACAAGAGTCCTATATAAGGACATGGAATTTCACTTTGTAAAGACACACATTGATAAAGAATAGAAGTCGATTCGTACTTGTCTTTTCATTCTCTTATTTGTTTCTATTTGGATATTTTATTCACAATAAAATATGAAATCATTTGTTTTTGTCTTTCGGAGTTTCAGGTTGAAGATGTGAATAGGTTGTTTCCTAAAAGTTGAACAAGGTAGAATGATACAGTAGGCTAAACGTTGGAAAACTTCGGTGTTGGAGGCCCAAAACAAACGAGTTTTCAACTTTTTTTTTTCTATATTAGTAGTGCATTATAGCTAACAATAAATTAGTGAAATAATTTTGACAATATTAATTATTATTACCTACATACATAAGTTGCTTTTGATACCTGTAGCCTAAGTTCACAATTATAAATATTTAAACCATAAACCAAGGAAGATTGAGATTCCTTTTCCATTATTTTCCTTTTCATAAGGATACCCTTTTGCGTAGTCTCCATAGTATTAAAGAAAAGGAGGATCTACCCTATATTGCACACATTAAATTATGCAAATGCACATGGGATGCGTATGTAGTATGTACAGCTCAAGGACATTGATAAGAAAAGTTACGCTCTGGAGGAATATGCCCAATTTTTGCTATCTAGGTATCAAATTTATAGCAACAATTGTACAGGATGGTCCATTTTCAGTAAGAATTAGTAAGCACACTATATTGATTGTAATTTCCACTAAGGACCAAAGCGGCGAAATCTTTTTGGTCACGTAAGGAAGCAATTTACTGAGAGAAAAGACCGATAACTGTCTGCCAACCAGGTAGCGGTCCTGGTAGGTGAGATCATGGTACCATGTCCATATCTCATGTTTCGCCTAGGCCATACCTTGTTTGCCCATTGTCCAATGTTCCTGCTCTCTCTCTCTCTCTCTGTGTTTTTGGTGGCATTTTAGTTTTTTTTTTAATAAATCTGTTGCAAGGTCTAAAGTATAATAATGTTTCAATAATCTCTGGTAAATTAAGGTCCACTTTTCTCTTTTTTCCTAAATTGTTGCATAGTACTCTTTTAATTGGTCATAATCACTGGCTCGCCACAAAGGCTCAATGGTTAGTTGGAGAGAATATTACAAGGTTTATTGTTTCGTCTCTGTAATCATCATTCATTATATGCTAGAGCTAAACACAAAAAGGCATCCACTTGGCTTGTTTTTTAGTAACACAGTTTCAAAAGACAAGTTAACAGTTCCTACAAGATCTGCGTGATAGGATTTGTGTGTGTTGGCATCTCATGTATATGTGATACCTTAGAGATATATAAGGATCCTAAATTGCTCTCAAGTACTTGCATGTCTTGATTTGGAAATTCTTGACCCAATGAGTCCCATCATTCATGCAAAAGAAAACAAGACATCCTAAATCTCATTCGTTAGTGAAACCACCAAATTAAGCAGCCTCCACCTTTCTTGACATTACTCTACCCTACTGCTTTAAACACTCCTTATCACCCAAGTGTGGGGACATTCCATTGTCATCATATATTCTTTATATATATGATAAATAGTAGACAAAATCCTTGTTCCTTATAGACAAAGCCATCTCTTTTTACCCTTTCACTTTATTCTATTACCACAGCTCGGCACGAAAAAAGCTAAGACAGTGTACTCTTTAGGAAATAAACCTTTTTATGGTCACTGTAACTTCAAAGTATTGGCATTGCAATCTATTTATAAGGAAGCACTATTTTATATTTTTTAAAGCAGACTTGAGATCACCTTTTCTATTTATGGGGCAATTTGGAACTGAAATTGCTACTTGGTAGGCCAATTTTTTTATATGTGCCCATTGCAATTAGCGACTTAAGGTAACCAGTAGAGTTCATATCATAATATGCGTTAGTTAATAATTCTAGCAAAGTTGTATTATTATCGCAATGTAAGACATCAAAGAGAGTAATACAAGGTTATTAACTGTACATATGTTTTTAATGTATGAATTGTTAAGAGTAACAAAGATTTGGTAATTTGATGTTCATGTGTTTGTATTTATATTCCATAAAGAAGCTGGTAAGTGGAGTTTTTAGTGAAAAAGTTAGTGCACGTGCTTGGGAGAGTAAAGAGGAAGGCTGTTGGTGGTGTGTATGTGGAAAGGAGCATCATGGCTTTGGAGTTGGACCCAAGGAAGACCATGACCATGTCCTGTTGTAGCTATCATATCCTTTACAATTTTTTAACTACAACATTTGTTCAGTCTCACAATAGTCGACTTAATGAAAAGATACGAATGAGAAACAGAAATGAAGTAGGTTTGGCCATAATCTTTGTTAATGAATTGATAAAGAAGAGCAGGATGATGACTGTCGTCCTCAATTTCGCAGTTTCTGGAGTTGTCAATCTTGGAAGGTGATATCAGACTGAAGAAGCATTTGTTAATTTCTTTGAAAAGTTTCATAATTGATGCATTATGCAAAATAATCTTTTTTAGATTTTTATAATTTTGGAGATTTATGTGCACTTAAATCCAAACGTAAAGAGTTTGTTCTTAAGAGTTGCTAAGTGGTATGTCAACTTTTTAAAGTCATTACAAGAAAAATACCCCTTTTGTGACGAATGGTCAATAAACGTAAGAGAATGCTATTTGTGACGTTTTGAAAAACGTCAGAAAAAACGTCATTGAAAGTAGTGTAGGGAAACAATTTCTGCGACATTTTATGGAAAACGTTGCAAAAAACCTACAGATTCACCAACGTTTCGGAAAACATCATAAAAAGGTTATATAATCGACGACATCTAAAGAAAACGTCGTGGATTGTAACGGTTTCTGCGACGTTTATTAATGACGTCATAGAAACTATGAAGCTATCGGCTAGATAACGTCGCAAAATAGTTGACAATCGGCGACGTTTGGGAAGAAACGTCGTAGATTGTTAGTAAATTAATTTGTATAAAATAATTTTAATTTAATTAATTTTCAATTTCAAATAATTAAATTTTTCATTCATCCGGAAATAAAATTAAATTTGATAATTATTAAATTTGAATTTGAATTTTTCTTTAAATCCGAAAATGGTTTTAAATTTTAATAATTATTTGTTCTTTTATTTTGTTTCAATAGTCCGAAAATAATTTTAATTCAATAGTCCATTGATTTAATAATTCATTTTTGAAAACAAATTTATTAAATCTTATTTATTTAATAACTATTTAATATTATATATGAAATTTATTTATTTAATAATTCTTCAATTTGTTGAGTATATCATTAATTTGCGAATGATTAATCATATATAACAAGAATTTACTACATGTAGACATGAATTATTTAATTGCAATTCCCAAACATGTCATAATATAGTAATTAATATAAACAATATGTCATAAGTGTTTAATATATCAATATGAGTACTGATCTAATCTAAACGAATATTATGTGTAGTATATAAAAGTTCTTAGACCTTTTTTTGTTGTTCGATTTCGGTAGTTAATCGATCCTATTTTTCTTCAAAATTTTTGGTCAACTCATCAACTTTAGACTGTAACCCCTCATTAACCTTTTGCGACTCCTCTAATTCGTCTCGAAGTCTTTTTCTGATCGAAATCTTCCCTCGTGGTCGAGGCCCAATTCCTGTGCCAACAACGTAATCTGATCTAGTGCCCAAGACTTTGTCGTACACTTCATCCACTGTCATCGGGGGACCTTGTTCTATTGAATGTGTCAATTCGTGACACATTAATTCCTGAAAAAGTAAGAATTAGCAAGAATTAATTACAAACACAGTCTCATTTAAGAAATATTATTAAATGAACTATGTACTCACCCATTTATCTTGCATTCGGTAGTTATCCATTGACCTTTTCTTTCATCATAATGAGTGTGATATCATAGCTTCATCCGATCACATTCTTCTCCATCTCTGTCACTCTGTTGTATAGAAATATATTACTAGTAATATTTATTATAAATTTAGAAATGTCAATCAAAGAAAAATATAGTTAAAAAGATAATAACTTACAATCTCATGTCGTATCGCTACAAAGGCCTTGGAGCCTGAGTTTGGTCAATATTTGACCTGACTCCTAGCCAATTTGGCTTTTTGATTTTTTTTCTAATCGTATACGTAACAAAATCTGGTATAAAATGTATAAATCACATTTCATAAATACTAAAATATAATCAGTTGTCAAAAAAGTTGGGAAATTAAGTTTTTTTATCAAATAAACTAACATTTGTAACTGATTGCTCCCAATATTCACATAAATCCATCCATTCTGTCATTGTGACATTATGCGGCTTAACATCTTTTCTGTGCTTGATAAAATACTTTTTTAAATTATATCTTTAATCTTTAGACCTTAAAGCAAGAAACTTCTTCACAGCAGCATGTACTTCATTGTCAGTCATCATTCCCTTAACTTCCAACTTTTGCTGAAAAAAATTATAAATTATTGGTCAAAGCTTTAGGTATATAGAAAACACGTACAAATTAGATAGTTTTAGAATACTTACGTCAAACCTATCAAATGCAATGTCCAACTCCTCGTTAATAATTTTTTTCCAATTTATTCTTACAGGTAAGGAAGTTTGGGATACCACACTAATCTCAGGAGTTGGTTAGTCATCCTTCAGCAGGGGAGATCTCTATCTCCAATCTCTTACCTATCGCCTTATTAATTTTTGCCAATCCGTGTTCTTTTGTGACACCCCTTGTTTTTTTTGGATCAGTCGTGGATCCTAAAATAGGAAAGGAATAATTTTTAATTAGCATATAACATACTCTTAATTGGTTAGATAAGCAAAATAATTAAACTTAATAAATTTCACCAATGTGATGTGAAAGATCATACCTGCAGTGCTTGCAGAAGAATAGCCCACAGTGGGAAGAATAGTCTAATGTACTGGTGTGTGATAATCAAAAGCTGGAGGCATCACTTGAGAAGTTGATGGAGAACTAATATTGCATCCCATATTCAAAATTTGTTCATACTTATGTTTAGGATGAGTAATAGGCATAGATGTGACATCTCTTAGTGTTGGAGTAGGCTCATAAGGTGCAGGTGTCTGATCTTGTGGTTGTGTACGAGCAGATGGCTCATTAGCTACACTTCCAAGAAGCTTACGGTACCGCTACTGCAGTTGTGTCAGTACTAAGCTATTTGGTGCAGCCTTATTCTTCTTCTTGGATAGACTAGGTCCCATGTGAATCACCTGCAAAGAATGATGAAGCAAAGGAAAAAGTCGGTTCGAAGAGAAACTAGTAGAATAAGTACCCAATCAATTAAGAAAACCAGTAGTCTAAGTATTTAGAGTATAATAAAGCAACCTGATACGACAAATGCATAAATTTATAAAGGAAAAAACTCATTGACTGTAATTGACTAACAAGAAGCTAATGATCAAAAATACTATTTTATAAAACAAAGTGACTCTTGCTGGAATTGTTGAAAGTATAATGACAAAGGAGTATTGCAGGTCACTTAGTTATTTTCCATCTCAGTGGCAGATCATCACAAATCATGATTGTCATCTTAATGGTAGAGAACTAGTCTTATATGATTTTAATGTATTGATAGTTTGTTCGACTTTTACCTTAGATCAGATAATTCACCTCAAAGTTTATATGTTGTCTTTAAGTCAGTATCTATGCATCTCACTCATATATGCACAAAATAATGCATATAAGAAAAGTTTCTTATAGAACCTAGATTAGGGATTTAGCTAATTCAATTAATATGATTTTCATGTTATTAAGTGACTTTAACACTCTAATAAAGTTGGAAGAACAGGAAGGCTTGAGAGTAGTTTGCAATGCATGATAGAGCTTAGTAAATGTCTTGATGATGCTCAACTTCCAAGCCTAGAATAATAAACAAAATGGTCCTCATCTAATTAGGAAGAAATTGGACATAAGTGTTGCTAACTTGAGGTGAATGTTTGTTTTTCAAAATTGTTTCTATAAGTTCTCAAACAATTATCTATCTGATCATATACTCGTTTTAACCTCAACAAAAGCAATTACATCTTTTGACCTAAAAAATTATTCTAGTTAGAGCCTAACAAGTTTTACTCATATGGATCAGCTCTTTCTATTATCTAACTCTACAGATTATGTTCCTTCCTGGCATTCCATTCTTTTCTGATGTGAGTTCCAATTTGGCTCATCAGAGACTCATGAAGGAGGGACTTATGAAGGAAAGAATTTCAGTCCTATCTTATTTGAAAAATGATCATTAAGTAGATAAACTGTTGAAAAGCTTCATCCTATTAAGTTTCATTATGGGCTAAACTTATACTTACTAAAGCTATTTTGTTGTAAGAAGCCTAACTCACTACCATGTCTATAGTTGGCAATGACTGGCCTGGGCTCGGACCTCCGAAGACCTGAACCCAAGTTAGAAAATCTTCAATCAGGCTCCAATTTCTAAGTTTGGAGCAAATCAGCCTGATTTTCATGATTGATCGAATTTGTTTTCGGACATGACCTAATTTGTCATCTCTAACTACAACCTCTACTTGGTCGAGCTACATCATCCTTGACACTTATGTTTGTTTAGGCTTCAAACAAGCTGTTTAGTCCAATTCATATAGGTATTTAGGTCATAGTTGCATTTATTTTACATAATCATTCATTCATTTTAGTAGCATTTTTAGGCTAATTTATTTATTTTTATTGAGTTTGTTATTTATTTTATTTTCTAATTTTTTCATAAAAAAATGAAATCTGGCCTCAAATTAGACGTAAGAAGTTGTCGTTGCAGGTGAATAAAAAAAGAAGACAATGCCATCAAGCCATGAAAGAACAGAGACAACATAACAATAAGTCCATAACCATGAGGAAAACGACATAACAGCTGGGAACTCCAAAATGGCAACACATGAAGAGTCCAAAACGCAGCTGTCTAGATGACGTTTTGGAGGATAACAACGTTTAGGTTTTTAATTGGAAAATAACACACGACAGAGGGGGGAACATTAGGTTTATTACGCTGTAGCAAAATTGGTGAGTAGCGGCAGAATTGAATTAAAGTAGCAAATAGGTGGGGACTGCGACAACAACAGGTTGATTTAATTGAAGGGATTAACGAAGAGACCGTAGGCACGCCACACTATAGGATGCAAAACACGGAGACACCTGGATACCGACTCTCTAAGGCTAGGTGCAGGAGACGGGACACGCGCTGGATTGGAGGCAAGACGCACGTAGCACTCCAGGCAGCAGATTGACGCACACAACTGGACTGGAGACTAGACGTGCGACAACTCCCGTGTTCTGCATTCCTAATCCCTTAATGTTTATTTTTCTTGCTTTAATATTTAATCTATTAAACATGAACATGATTGAGTAGATTTCTTGTTAGGTTTCAAAGATGGGTAGTAGTTTTCAAATTTCTATATGATTTGATTCATGACTATTGATTCTTGTTTTGCGAATTATTGTGCTTGTTATGTGTTAGGCCTCACATAATTTGTGTCGAAATTATCGGTTGAAGAACTGAAAGGTGAAAATCGGTAGTGAAAAACCAAAATTAAGAACTTATAGGTTTGAACCTAGACATAGGCAAAAATCTGTGAGAGGAATCACCCACTAGATAAAATTCTTAATGGGTTTTAGTTAATTTCATGAGCCACGATAGTCGGGATTGATTTTAACTACGACACTT
>JANKOE010000206.1:64847356-64864824 GCA_026284465.1 Erythroxylum citrifolium | reverse complement strand
TCTTAACCAATTCTATACAATTTGTTATTATCAAAATATAAGTAGAAATCAATTTGTCAACCACCATTGGTCCAACATTGTAAGGCTGGAAATGGTGAAATGGCCTATTTATGATTTGATAACTCCTAATTAGATCTCCCCAAGCTCTTCAGTTTTGGAACGGATTTCCCATCAATTCCAAAGTTAACTCCATCTTGCTAATGGGCCAATGGAACATTCCATAGGAATTACAGTACCTCACTCCTAACTACCAACCAAACCTAGATAAGGAGGATATATTTGAATGTCTCAACCTGCCTCCAAACACCTTTAACATTGCAAGATTCAAAAAGTGGCAGAATCAGAACAACTCAAGTCAAATATGGTTTCCTATCATTTGGTATAAGTCACTCATGCCTAGTTATTCCATGTTTCTATGGTTTACTGTGCTTAATAAGTTTAGCATAATGGACAGAATGCACTTCATTACTACCAGTACTGTCTGTGTTCTATGTGAGATAGAGGAAGAATCAAGGAATCACCTTTTCTTTCGCTGCTCTTTTTCCCAGTTTATATGAGGGAAGATATAGGAGTTGTGTCTAATTTCTAATGCAGGTACAACCTTCACAGAAGCACTCGAATGGCTCCTAAAACTAAACCATACTACTAGATATAACGAACATATTTATATCATCCCCTTCACCTCCTCCTTCAAGGAGATATGGCAAGACAGAAATAACAGACGCTTTCGAAACAACGCACATTCCATAAAGGAGGTACTATATTCATTAATCGGTGGAGTTAGAGAGAAACTACTAAATTCTACCAAGTCTGAAAGAGTTAACCATAATCTAGCCTCTTCATGGAGAATCAATTAATTAACTTGCAGAAAGGGCTAATTAATGATTAAAGAGTAGATCGTAAAATTTGTATGAAAGTACATGCAAAGTGGAGTCCTTCCCCTTTAGATGTGTCTGTTGACTATGAACACTATGAGAATAGCTTCAATCCAAGACATGGGATAATATTCAAGAGGAGACCATGAATCACTCTTTAATTGTAGCTCTACTCCCAGATCCAAAGGTCACTAGACACCTAACCCTAATTTGGTAGGGTTGGGTGAATGGGGTAAGATGCGATCTGCGCTTAACCCATTTTTTTCAAACGATCCGTTTTGCTCTGTGCTTTACCTTTTATCTGAAGAAGCTGTGATTTTCTGAAACGTTGTTGTGATGGCTTACTTAATGCTCTTGATTAAACATTGTCATTGTCTTGTGTTGTTTGATATTCTTGTTCTTGTAAGGACCTCTTATTTTTAATACTATTCTTTACCTTTTCATAAAAAACAATAAAGGACATAAACAAAGATACTTGAGGTAAGAAAAACAACCCCCCCTAACAATGTAGCTTCTTCAACAGAAGAATGGGAAGTTGTCTACTAAGAAATATGATGTGAACCTTCAATAATATCACTAAGATATCCTATGCACAGTAGCCACAAAGACACCTCCAATCAACAAGCATTCCAACATCGAAACGTCATAAAACACAAGAGCTACAACACCTTTAAGACATCTAGAAATATTTCACCAAAAACACAATCTGTGATAGCCCAAAAAGTCACGCAACCTTTGAAGAAAAACATGCAACAAAATCTGGACATAATCACATAAATATCAGCTCACAAAAATAATTTTTGATCCACGAAATACCAACTGCTAAGTCAACATATTGTAGTCATTGTTCCCACACAAATTAGCCTAGAAAATTCACACTATAGGCAGATAAAATTAGTTGTCTAGTATAGATAAAAATCACCAAAAAAAATTAGCTACTTTAGATAGTCATTATCCCCAAAAATAGGCTATAAAAAATAATCCAAAAATCACCAAAAATCTATCAAGATATGGTGATTTGATTTCTCAATTAAATCCTATCATGACCAGGATTTTTATCTCAAATAAACCTCATCTTCAAAGAATCCTACATAAAGTATAATACTCGTCATAGTGAAATTTCACAAATAACCAAAGATGTCTAATTACAAATAATGCCTAAATGTCATAACACATATCTTAATAATCTCCCCTTTTTTGGCATTATTTTTCACATATTGAAACTCACCCTTAAGAAGATAATTAGACACACAACATCAAGTCCACATAACATATAGAAATTCCCTCTTAATCAAACATCGACTTCCAAATAACTTCTAAATAACATTCAAGTTCACTTAACTTCAAGTTCGTCAAGTTCAAGAAACATATAAAGAAACAATAATCCTAAATAAACAATTGCCCAATCATTCAAATTTCTCCCCTTTAGGACATAAAGATATCAAAAAACAAGACTAATAGTCACGGAGATTTCTTGAAATCTCTTCTTGAATTGAACAGCCACCATCAAAGCACAAATATCATATGACAATAAACAATAATATATCTCCCCTTTAGGACAAAATAATGTCAAAACGAAGAAGGTCTTTAATGCAATCAACCTCAGCTGATAAAGAGGCATAAAAATAAGTACTAAGTGCAGCGAAGGAATTATAAACACGTAGTGCAACAGGAGAAGGTCAAGATGACAATTTACCACCGATCAAAACACTAGCCAACATATCATTACTCACATCAAAGTCATCCGTATACGACTGATTAAATTCATAAATCCCAAAAATGCATTCAACGAATCATAATCAAACTTAATCAATCTCCTCCTCATATAAACCATATGAAAGCATAAAATTGTATCATCCAACACTCTGTTATCCAAATCACAATAAAATTTTCACACCAACTCAGCATCAAAATGTCATGGCAATAAGGAAGCATGCAACAAATTCCTTTTAGTCAACAAAGGATCCAAATTAAATTGTTTATACTCAGCTAAATTTATTGGATGATTAGAGACAAACCTGGTTGAAGCAAGAGTATTCCATCATTGTTAGGCTGAGCGGGTAGACCATTAATAAATACATTCTTCACATAAGTTGTGATTGCATCAATATTGTCAATGAGGAATCTACAAAAAAAACCTTTGTAGGTCTCTCAACTCCAAATAAAACATCCATCTTTTGAAGACGATATATAAGAATTATATCAACACATTCTCCTTATATCCATATGCACGGGAAGTTTTCCCAATGAAAACATATATCATAAACTCATACAACCAACAATATAGAGAGAAACCAAGACAAAACATAAAAAACCCAAGTCATAGAAAACCTGGATCTTCCTACAGATCTCCAACCAAGTATCAACATTTTCTTAACATAACTCCGTAAATCAAAATTCAGAAGCAAAACTCTCAAATCATCAAGCAAAGCGTCAATTACACATCAAATATACTATTCAACAAGTAAGGAAAACCAAATATAAACCAAATACCTAAACCTTAGAAAACTCATAAATAAAAAACTCAAAAATTCTAGACGCTAACTCTTTCAAACCCCCTTTTTTGTTTTTTGTGTTTTTTTATTTTTTTAATAAACAAAATCAACATACTTCAAAAGTGTAAAGCACACAATCCCTTTGCCCCTCGAAGAAATTCAAACTTGGTCTCATTCTCGTCACATTATCTCTGTCATCAACTATCTAGATGGTTTCTTCTTCCGAAGTAATCAATTGGCCCTCTATCTAAACAGTTTCTTTTTCAGTAGCAACTAACTGTGAATGTGGATAGTTTCTGATTTTAGCTTTGTTGTGTCTCTGTTCTGATTTTTTAGCCTGATTTTGAAGGTTTTTTTTACCACCAAGTTTGTTGTTAGACAACCCACACAAAGGGCCCCTCTTTCAATAACTATAGCCTTCTTGCCATCTCTAAAAGTAATGTGTCCATCCATACAACTTTGATAATCCATCAATTAGCTTCTTTCACCCTTTCTAACCCATGTATGCTTTGGTAACATTGGCTGCTACTGAAATTTCATTGAAGAATGTCTAGATTTTCAGTTTTGAGCCCTCTGAAATATCATTTGTAACAACTTGTAACAATGTAGCCTTATGTGCCTGTTTACCCCACAAAAGTGACAAGTAAGTATAAATTTTCATTTCCTTCTTGAAGTTTCTCCTTGGACAGATCTGGTCGTACCATTTTTCTCATCATTAGACTTAGAACATTCACCTTTATAGCCAATGCCTTGAAGGTCTCTTTTAATTTTACCAATTTCTAACAACTTTTCGGTACTTCCATTTAACATTCTTATCCATTTTTCTATACTGACCGGCTTTAACTTTGTTTCATCAACCTCATCTATTTTAGAAAGTGTTAACATATTTCATTTGTACATGTCTAAAGCCTTGACGTTCATGACATTGAACTTTCTTCACCTTTCTTTCACCTTTTTTAGTTTTAGTTTGTTGTTTGAAATTATTATTTGACCGACCATTCTACCTAAACTCATATCTATCTTTCTTCAACTTCTTTAACCACTTGGTGAAATTTCTTGTCAATAACTTCATATCCTCATTCTCATCGGATTCATCTCTTAAGTCATTTATGGCTTTTCCAAACTCAGCTTGCAATGACAATCTTTTGTTCTTCTCTCGTTTATCTCTCAACAAATTCATCTCAAAGTTGGTAAGAATCCCAATTACCTTATCCCAAGATAATTTATTGATATTATGAGCTTCTTCGATTGCTGTAATTTTTGGTATGAATTTCAGAGGAAATGATCTTAAATTTTTTCTTGACAAGTTTCATATTCGAATATGCCTTCCTAAGTTGATGTGCTTGGTTGGCAATGTCACGTAACCTCTCATGGAAGTCTTCAATAGTATCGCTTTCATCCATCTTAAGCTCTTCGAATCTAGCGACCCACATCTAAAGTTTCGAAATTATCATAAATTTAGATCCCTCATGTATCGTTGGCAAAGTGTCTCATGCTTCTTTTTCCATTTCACATATTGAAATCATACTAAAGCATCCTTCATCAAAGACACTGAAGATTGTATGCAATACATAAGAATTGTCAAGCACTTCCTCTTTTTCAGCTCTTGTCTATTTATATGGATCTTTTGGTACCACTTCATTGTTTTCGTTAATCGACATTGGATGTGTCCAGTCTTTCAAATCCGAGTTTCATGCTCTTGTTCCTTATGCCTAAATGAATACTCTCATCCGTGATTTCTACATAGGATCATTTGAACCATCTAGCAACGGTGGTCCAATGATTGATGCCTTTTCTCTTGTAATCATAATTGCGAAACACGAATCTGCACCAACTTAAAGTACCAAATTCTGATTCGGTGAACCTTGCTCTAATACCAATTGAAAATACTGAAGGACAAAGTTTCGCACAAGTTATGGTTCAATTGTAGTTGCTTTGAACTGTATTTATGGTTGTTTGATATGAAGCAATTATGTGGCAACTGTAAATTTTCTATCACAAACGAAAACAGAAAACTTAGGGGGTGTTTGTTTCCATTTTTGTTTTTGGTTTTTTGTTTTTGTTTTTAAATTCAATAAAAAGACTTGTTTGTTTGAGTTTTTAGTTTTTGGTTTTGGTTTTGGTTTCTTTTAGTTTTCAAAAATTATGAAAACCATAAAAAGTGATTTTTGTTTTTTGTTTTTGTTTTTGTTTTTTTCATAATTTAATTTACTATCATTTAAATATATATTATTTAATTATTTAATTAGTATCAAAAATTATGAATAATTTAATTCAAGATTATATATTTAATTATCAATAAAAATTATTAATAATTTAACTTTATTTAATTTTTATAATTAAATTATATGTAATTAAATTTTAATAATTTTTAATAAATAAAATTAAATTTAAAATAATATTCAAATAAAATTTGATTTAATAATTAAAATATATTTTAATTAAATTTTAATTTATAAGTTATATATTTTATTAAAATAACATAATTTTATTAATAATTTGTTAATAAATATTATATAAGAAATTAAATAGGTTAGTTCAAAAAAGAAATTAAATAAATTTATTTAATTACAAATAATTTATCTTTAAGATTTATTTAATATGTAATTATTATCAGTGATAAAAATATACATTAACATTAACAACCAAACATGTTTTTGTTTTTATTTGAAAGAAAAAAGAAACAAAAAACGAAAAAAACGAAAACTGAAAACTAAAAATTACAAGAGAAAAAGAAAAGTAGAACCAAACGGCCCCAAATGTAAAATAAGCAAATTAACACCCAAAATTTTTAACGTAGTTTGGCACCCTTGCCTACATCTACGGGGTCCTCGCCCAACTTAATCACTTTCACTGACGACAATAGTTTTATACAAGGCTTCACTAAGCTGACTCATCCAACCCTTGACACTATCCCTCATTCTCACACCCCGTGAAAGTAAATCATACCCAATAATACAACCACCTCGTGTTAACATCAACAGAGGATTTCTTCAATAATGTTCAATAGTGAAAAGAAGAAAATAAAACAACTCGAGTAATTGAAACAATGAAGGACATATACAAAGACATTTGAGATAAGAAAAATAACTCCTCTAACAATGTAGTTTCTTCAACGGAAGAACGAGAAGTTGTCTATTAAGAAATCTACCGTGAACCTTCGACAATGTCACTAAAATATCCCACGCATAATAGCCACAAGGACACCTCCAATCAACAAGCGTTCTAACATCGAAACATCATAAAACACAAGAGCTGCAACACCTTCAATTCATCTGGAAATATTTCACCAAAAACATAATAAGCAACAGCCTACAAAGTCACGCAACCCTTGGAGAAAAACATGCAACAAATCTGGACAGAAACACACAAATATCAGCTCACAAAAAAAAAATTGATCCACAAAATTCCAACTAACATGTCACCATATTGTAGTCATTTTTTCCACACAAATCAGCCTAGAGAATTCACGTTATAGGCAGATAAAATCGGCTGTCCAGTGTAGATAAAAATCTCCAAAAACTAAATTGCCTTAGATAGTCATTATCCTCAAATTAGGTTACTAAGAAGAGTCCAAAAATCTGCACCTTATCTTAGTCAAGATATAGTGATTTGATTTCAATTAAATCCTATCATGAACTAGAATGTTTATCTCAAATAAACTTCATCTTTCAAAGAATCTCACGTAAAGTAGAATACTTGTCATAGAGAAATTATACAAATTAGCAAAAATGTCCGATTACAAATAATATCCAAAATGTCATAACAGATACCTTAACAAAACTATCTTTCAATATATATATATATATATAAAAGCTCACTTTTAAAAGTCGAAACTACTTTATTCTAATGTCTAGATAAAATCAAGTCTTGTGCTGTCCAAAGACCTAAAGATGTTAGTGTTTTTGAAGTCTTGAAGCTCTACTTTATAGTATCAAGAGCACATAATTATGTGGAGGAAAACAAATTAAGGTTCAATGTTGGTGGGATGGGAAAGTACCCTTGCGTCCAATTTGAACCATTTTACCACCTAAGTCAAATTCTGAAAGTCTACTCGTACTAATCAACAATGGCTGTCACCATTTTAGGATTTGCACTGTTTAAGATTAGACCTTTTATATATATATCTATATGATGTGTATGTGTATGTACATATTAGCTTAGAATATTAGAATATGGTACTTAATATAAGCGTTATATCTTACCCCCACGTGAAATACCATGTTCAAAAACCAAATGAAATGAATAAAAAACCGACTGAGTTACCATTGTCTTCCGTGAAAGTGATGAAATTGTTCAATGAAAATGAACACTTCAGGCCAATTTTTCAACCCCACTCAAAGTAAAGAAACTTCATGGCAATAATCCAAAGGAAAAGTGGAAGTAAAAGAATGCTTTTTAAGTCATTGAATTGTCAAAAAAAGGGACTCACCCGAACCACCACCATTACCAACAACACATAGAAAATATAAATAAAATATGGTAGCAATTGACCGGAAAGTGTCGAATGCATAAACTAATGCGCACGTTATAGGAATCCCTTCTCTTACGTTTGTTATAACTTCCCACGTGAAATTGCTAAACAAAGGAAACCTAGCCAGGAACCATCCTCGAACCTCTGGTCTGTCTCTTCACGTGGAAAAGTTTTCTTTAGCATTATAATAAATGACCAGACCTCATCACCTCTTTTGTCCCCAAATGGACTTTTGACTTCTAGCCCAAAGACCATTTGTTGGTGTTCACTTTCCACCCCCTTTCCTCCCCTTCACGTTTGGTCCACTTTTCATTTTCCCTCATAGCCTATAATTCTCTACATAAGTGAACGACTCACTTGGCAGATATAGACATGCAAATATGCGAACGGGTACTCGTATGATAACAACATTGCGGTATTAAAAAAATGGATTACTGTTGTTAAAGAGCTACAGTGATAAGTCTTTCCATGAAGTTGTCAATTCCTTCATAATCTCCAAGTTGCAGATATTAGTATGGAAAGCCCCATATGGCCAGATAACAGGATACAGTATCTCTGGTCTGTAACTTAGCTCGGATTGTAAGCAACTGTGTGGGTACTTACCTAGGAGAAAATAATGGGACTGAAATGATCATGTGTATACATTTCGTGATAACCTAAAAGTAGGTTGGATTTTTTGGTTGTCCATGAAGGTGACATATCTTTTCCTTGTCCAGTGTTTCCACTCTTTATATTGTTTTCAAACTCTTACTCTTCTTCCGGATTTTTTTCCTCACGATCTGTTAATGTGTTTTTGCAGCTCGTGTTATATTAATTTATCAACAGATGTACATGAAGTATCATTCAAGCAATTCGAAGTTTATAAATTAATACACTCTAAACAAGAATAGACTTATCGTCGGCTGTGCATGTGATATCTATCTAAACTCTTTCCTTTCCTAGTTTTATACGTACTTTCGCTTCTTTCCAAGGGGGTAGAAGCTCCTAATTTTGTTTCTCTTCTAGATGATTGCCACCTCATTAAATTGGAATCATGGTTTTTTAATTTAAAACGTGAAACAACTGTTACTGACTAAGACGGAGATATATACTTGGATCTAGTGGAGGCAAGAATATAAGACAAAAGATACCTTGGCTAAAAACTATTATACATTTAATAAAAATAATTAAACTTTGTTCCTCAGTTTTTAAAACTTTGCTCCCATCGTACTGATTATTCTTCCCTAATTATTGTAATGATCATATAATAACAAAACGTGGAAAGCAAAGAAAAAGAAGTTCGGAAAAGAGAGCTATTGCACCATACAAATAAAAAGTGACTAATTCTTATTCTTAGAATTAATTCTCATCTTAATTATTAACTTGAGTTAATAACTATGCTCATTTTTTAATTGACACTTGATATATACGCTAACTCAAATACCAAGTTGGTTATGTATATTGTCCCGTAAAAAGTAACCAAAAAATTATGAATTATAGTTTGTACTTAATGATTTGCTTATATTGTTGATGAAGTTGCCCTCTCAATTTTCTATTCATCAAAGAGCACAGCAAGAAAGAATTGTAATATGTAATGAAAGACTGATATTATCCAATATCTAATCATTTCACAACAAGGGATTACTATAAAAATCTACACCTAAATCATGGAATGGTGATGTGAGGTATAACTTTAACCTAATTTAATTACTAACCTACAAATTGTGTCATTAGACGAGTGGTCCACTCGACACTACAAGAAAGAGCAAACAAAAAGGAGGGAGACTTTACATGTCCCCCCAATGTTCTGTTAGGCACTAGTACAAAAGTCGGCAAGATTATCTACCACTGCAAGAAAAACGTGTAATAGGGACGGAATTATACCAACCGAATTGAAGCGGTATGGAAATAGATACCGAATTAATATTCGGTCGGTGAAGTGATCTGGAGGGAATTCTTTGCAGACCAAAAGTTTCGTTTTCTTCCCAAATAAAAAATCGACTATTCACTTGCCTGGTACAAAAGTCGCCAAGATTATCTACACATATTGATGATCTTTCATTTTCTTCCCAAATAAAAAATCGACTATTCACTTGCCTAGCTAATCCATAACCTTCAAAGTTCAAACCCCTTAGTTGACTAATCTGAATTAGTGTTGGAAAAAGCATCAAATGACTCCAAAATTTGACCTTAATTATATATATATCACACTCTTCCAAAACGGCAAGAAATTTTATGTAGCTGACACGTTACGACATAGTTAATATATATTTTTCTTGTAATTTTTGTCTCTAAGTGATGGAATAGTCCACGAGAATTTTGGTTTTGTACCTGTCTTTTGCAAAGCACGGTTCCATTATTATGTGTCGTACTATAGCAAGTTGATATAAGATTAAGGGTTTAATTCGTTATAGTTTAGTCATTCCAACATAAGTGAAATTGATGAGTATAAAAAAACAGGAGGAGTTGATGTGATGAGAAATATGAGTAAGGCATAGATTAATGGAAGACCATGAATTGATGAGAGTTAGCTAGGTTGTACGGTGACCTCACTACCAAACATCAATTTTATTTGTTATTAGATGACACTGACAGTGTCGGTTCGGTGGTGTTCATAAAACTTAGATTCTTGTTAGTGACTATTATATGTATTACGAAGATGGTTACTATAACAATCTTCCTGTCTTTATTGTAGCAGTTGTATAACTAATAAAACTGGTAAGCCAATTTCAGAAAACCGATTATGGATTAACTCACCGCTTTATAAAAAAATTAGTTTATCTAAGTCTGCCCAGAGAAGAGAAGAAGAAATATATATGATGGCTGAGTTACACTCTATCAAGAACGATCTTATGCAAGCTGACAGACAAATCTATAATTGCAAAGTTTGATTTTAGGCTAAATTCGATCCCAAGATATAGGCCATGAGCAAATAATGCATTTCACTTACTGTTGCTAGACTTCCTACTCATCGATTTGTTCTTGTGTTAGCTCCATCTACTAAGGGGCAAGTTGGATGTCACATTCATAAAATATAAGAATAGATGGTCCAGTAGAATATATAATTAAGTTCTTCCACGAGCATCAGAATTGATGTGTTCATGAAAAGAGCCCCATGTTTCTTTTGTAGTTGTAGGTCTCTTTCACCGAGAAGCAGCCAGGGTGTATATATCTATCCTTCCTTTTGTTATTAAGCGTAATGTACTCAAGGGCTTGTGTTTTTATAAGCCCCCGAGACGTTTCTAGTCATTCAGGTAGACTATGAAACCAATTATTTTGGGTATTATTCCACTTCTTTTTTACCACATAAATAATGGTATTGCACTTTTTTGTTAAGAGCTCTACTCTACTCCCAACACATGCTAATTGGCATTATTCTACCCTTGGAAATGGCGAATGTTGAGCGAAGAAGCTCATCCAATTAGAATTAATTTAAACAATATTTTTCCCTTCTAGGAAAAGTATCTTGTAAAGAAAAGGTAAATTAGTAATTCATTCACCGAGTGTGCAACCACCAACATCAATATAATTAAAACAAGTTCCAAACAATTTGGAATAATTGTAATAGTGATCCAGTTATTTTTCCAAATAAATTTTACAAGTTAAAATATCATTCAACCTTGAGGAAACGCATTTTTTTAAATTGGATAACAAATATCTATTAAAATGTTTTTTAAAAATTGGACTAATCAGCATACAAGTTAGTTTGTTATGTCATTATGTACGTAAAACACCACCGAAAACTCAACTAGTTCTTTACTTATATATAAAAGCCCGGCTATCCCGATACTCGAGTCTGTTCCAACCAAATTCTCAAAGTCATCCCATATCATGGATTGGTTTAGTTTTTCCAAAGTATCTTCAACTATTTCCACAATTCAAATTTTAGAAACAACAGTTCAAAAAGAAAACCATGGGAAGGGTTGCTTGATTATACGGTACATATTTGAAAATTTGTAATTACATAATTATACTTGTACCATCCGATCGAAGTGTTAGTTTGTTAGGCAATAGGCAGGCAGCCGAGATCAGAAAACAAAAAACAGAAACTCAGGAAGGAAGGGGTCCCAAAGTTATAGTTTAGATGCATGTCTGGAAGAGGCTGTAGCAAACAGTGAAAGCTGCCTCGCACGCCGGCAGCCCATCCCCATCAATCCCCAGCAAGCTCTCCCCAATACCAGCCCACCTGGTCCTCCATCTCTTTATTTGTTTACTTAAAATTAATTAACCAAATCAACGTCCTTTAATTAATAATTAATTATAATATGAAAATTATTAAAATATTTAATTAACCAAGGAGATGGTCGTGTGATGCGAGGTTGGATCCCTCTAGTGAGATTAGTTTGATCTATTTTTACTAATTTATGTACACTCTATATGTATAAAATATTTTATATATTATATAATCTATTTAATACATGTTTAATAAATAATTATTTTATATTTTTATTAATAAAAATAAACGGAGACTTACACAATTTAGGTTAAATTAAGTCAAATTTTACTTCATAATAATTCATATATATATATATATATATATATATATATATATATTTGAGAAAAAGAATTGAAATGCCATCTTATCTAACAAAAATGATGTCTTCTCTCTTTTTCTTTGCCTCCCTCGCGTCTTGCCATGCCTACGTGTTGTGGACCAGCTTTGTCCCCCCTTTGCCCTACTCTTATTAAGACAACATTTTAATTTGGTTTTTCATTTTGTTTTTTTCACTTTCTACCACCATTACACGCCTACATTGGTCCTCCTTCAGCTTCCTTCCTTCCAATGTACTCTGTGGGCTCCCTTCCTATGTGGCGGATGACGCGTCACTTGCTGAAAGCTGGGGACTTCCCTTCCTCCACTATATAAACAGCAATCTAGCAGCCTGTTATGCTCACAGCATAAACACTTTTACCAAGTTCTTTCTTACTCAAAATCTCTTCAAAACTCTGAACTCGTAAAAATAAAATTTAGATAAGAACATATTTTTGTTTTTTTCCTCATTTTCCTGGCTGAAATGGCTGTTGAAGATGCCTTCTCGTCTCCTTTGGGCCCTCCAGCATGCGAGAAAGATGCAAAAGCCCTTCAATTTATCAAGGAAATGACTAGAAATGCTGACTTCGTTCAGGAAAAAGTTTTGGCTGAAATCCTGAGCCGTAACGCGCAGGTCGAGTACTTGAAAAGGTTCAAACTTAATGGTGCTATCGATCGCCAGACTTTCAAGTCCAAACTCCCTATAATCACTTACGACGATCTTCAGCCTGAAATCCAACGTATAGCTAATGGCGACCGCTCTGCCATCTTGTCTTCTCACCCCATCTCCGAGTTTCTTACCAGGTGTGTTTTAATTATTAGCTCCTTGTTCTTATACTGTTTTTACTAGCTACAAGCTGATTGTAAATATTTAGTTATAGGACTTCAATTATATATTATCCTATTAATTTCGTTTTCTTTAAAACCCCAGTTCCGGGACATCTGCCGGTGAAAGAAAGCTGATGCCAACAATTCAAGAAGAGCTGGATCGTCGGCAATTATTATATAGTCTGCTCATGCCAGTGATGAATCTGTAAGTTCCGATAGATGCGTTCGAATCAACTGTGCTCTCACATGCAAATAAATAATCTGTTTTCTGATAAAGACGCGCTTTATGTGCAACAGTTACGTCCCTGGCTTGGATAAAGGCAAAGGCCTCTACTTTATGTTCGTGAAATCTGAGACCAAAACTCCTGGTGGTCTCCTGGCTCGCCCAGTGCTCACAAGCTACTACAATAGCGACCACTTCAAGACTCGTCCCTACGACCCCTACAACGTCTACACGAGCCCTAACGAGGCCATTCTTTGCTCCGACTCTTTCCAGAGCATGTACACACAGATGATCTGTGGTCTCCAGGAGCGGGAACAAGTGCTCCGTGTTGGCGCAATCTTTGCCTCCGGTCTGCTCCGTGCCATCAGGTTTCTCCAAGTTCATTGGCAAGAACTTGCTCATGACATAGAATCCGGAACTCTAGACAGCAAAATCACCGACCCTTCTCTCAGAGACTGCATGACTAAGATCCTAAAACCTAATCCAACAATCGCAGAGGTTATCAGATTGGAGTGTTCGAAGGAGAAATGGGATGGGATCATCACCAGAATTTGGCCCAACACCAAATATCTTGATGTGATCGTAACTGGAGCTATGGCACAGTACATCCCAACCCTGGATTACTATAGTGGAGGGTTACCGTTGGCATGCACCATGTATGCTTCCTCAGAATGTTACTTCGGTTTAAACCTGAACCCCATGTGTAAACCATCAGAGGTCTCCTATACAATCATGCCAAACATGGCATACTTCGAGTTTTTACCCCACGAGCCGAGCAAGACTTGGACCTCCCGTGACTCGCCACCAAAACTCGTTGACCTTGTCGACGTTGAAGTGGGAAAAGAATACGAACTCGTGATCACAACCTATGCAGGTTTATATAGGTACCGAGTTGGTGACATCCTCAGAGTCACCGGGTTTCACAACTCGGCACCTCACTTCCATTTTGTAAGAAGAAAAAACGTACTACTCAGTATTGACTCGGACAAGACCGACGAGGCAGAGTTACAGAAAGCGGTGGAGAACGCGTCCCAACTCTTACGTGAATTCAACACTAGCGTTGTTGAATACACGAGTTATGCCGAGACAAAAACGATTCCGGGTCACTACGTAATTTACTGGGAATTACTAGTGAAAAACTCTGCCAACTCGCCCACTATGCAGGTACTGAATCAATGTTGCCATGCCATGGAAGAATCATTGAACTCAGTTTATAGGCAAGGCCGTGCTGCGGACAAGTCCATAGGTCCACTAGAGATAAGAGTGGTTAAAAATGGCACATTTGAGGAGCTAATGGACTACGCAATATCAAGAGGAGCGTCGATTAATCAGTACAAAGTTCCAAGGTGTGTGAACTTCACACCAATTGTCGAGTTGCTTGATTCCAGGATGGTAACGACCCATTTCAGCCAAGCTTTGCCTCATTGGACACCGGAAAGAAGACGGTGACTTCATGAGTCAACCGACCAAAATTTAGTTCAATGGATTTGGCAATGCAGAAAAGAAAACCAATAGACTCTTGATGTATTGTCTGTTCTTTTTCTTTTTAGCTTTTTGTCGAGTGATTTTCGTAGCTTTACAAGAAAAAGGTTAAAAGCGTATGTTTGATTAGGACTTCTCAGGATAAGGCTTTGTATTGTGGTTGAGTTTACCTGTGGCAAGGATTGTGACATCATGACATATATATCTAATGCAATGTTTCTTTCAGTGAAACTGCAATGAGCATATTTTCACCCCTTTAAATTCTTCTTTTTTATCTTTCCAATAGTGGATTTTGTCGACACTTCGAGAAAAAGAGACTATGGTGACCACACGCTTTTCAGCAATATTAAGCGATCAGAAAGAACAGCATTAAGTAACAGATAGAATGAAAGAGTATTGATGAGATGGTGTATAACTGTGTACATAGGAGAATTTTCTGAATCATTTCACTGTCTTCGAGGTCAAAAAGTGAAAGATAACAGAGAGAGAAAGGTGGCTGAATTATTATGCAATGAAAATGGAATCACATGGCTTCTATCGTTCTATCTGAATTAATTCAGATTGATGATTTTCCACATTTTAATACAACTCATGATAAGCTCCAAGGTGAAATTGAGATATTTAGTCAAGACTAAAAATGCTTTTAGTATTAAATTTACTTCTGCCTCGAAAGTTAGGGATCACCATTGTTATACTTAAAAAATCTTGATGCTGACCCTCCAATGGACTATAAGACATTTCACTTGTTCGGTCTTTTCAAGTAAATCGTCAGGCTTGTCTCCATATCAGGTTGTGGAGTCATTTGGATGCAATTAAGTCGAGTGAAGAGCCTGCACAGGCAATGAAGTTATCTGTGTTTATCTTGTACTTTGTTTTCCTTTCAAAATTAAGTTCTCGTGATTTTTTTTCCATCTATCATGCTAGTTGATAGCCGTTTCCACAATAAATGCCATATAATTAGATCAACTGCAACGTTCTTTAGGGACTTTTTGTTCATTTGGTGAGAGGGCTACATATCATATCAAAATCCCAAATAGTGTTGGGTCAATTCTAAGCAATTGGCATGGCCGAATTTATTGAGATCGAAATACTTCCTAATCCCAGTAGCTGGTTGAGTTCCTTCATTGTCTCCATTATGACTGGTTTCACTTTCTTAAGAATCGTTGTCTTATAGGTGTGCATATTTATGTAGGCTTGCCTGGTGTGTAATGTAGCAAGAGCAACCAGCATGGAAATGTTTGTCCAAAGAAGTATTAAACAAGGGACCATTTGGAGCTTCCTGCTTTTTGGCACAGCAAACTTTGAAAATAAGTGGTCCCATTTCTTATCAGCTGTCAATGATTTCACCTAATTATAACTTATTCTTTAATTACTTTTCTAAAAGGCTATTGCTTTTAAGTTTTAACATTCCAAGAAACTTCTAATTACCATGTGCTTTGTATTAAGAAGTTACTCTCAGCTATAATGGATAATGAGAGTAATGGAAGTTAGCCCTGTGCCAAACGTTTTTCTAGCAGGGTCTTCATTTATTTTCATGTAAAAGAAAAAAAAACCTCTTGTATAGTTCAAAATTTTCAAAGTTTCTCTTTATAATTTTAAATTACTAAAAAATTATAAGAAACTATAAAATTTTAAATTTGTGACTTTCATGATTAGATAAAATTTAAGATATTTCTATCGTTAATTAATTTGTAGATTGATATTGTATATTTATAAAGTATTGGATCGATTAATTGTAGTGATAACAAAGTAAGATGAGAAGTTTTATTGAAAATTCTTCTTAATTTATTTTAATTTCACCACTGAGCAGTATTTGAGGATAACTTTTGATAGAAGTACAAGTTGAAATGATTTGATGCTTAAAAGGTATAAGATTGATTAGTTGTAATAATATCACTTAAGAAAACTTGATGAAAAGACATGTTAGTTTAATTTGATATCACCGTTAAGCATTGTTTAGTATTTCGAGAATAATAAGAAAATTATATTGAATATAAATAAGAAATTTTAATGAAAGTATCTTGAGCAAATGTTATTTGACAGGAAGATCTTAAAATGGCTTTGTTGGTTGGTGCAATTAATGCGTATTACTTACTCGGGAGCCGCGGCCATGATAGAGTTGAACGATTCTATTTCCGTTGATATGGAGAAGATCTATCTCGGTGAAAAGGTTCGGTTTTTATTTCTAGGTTTGTTTCTTATTGTCAATGCACATATGCATTTGTTTGATTCTTTGGTTCTTACTCAATTCTTAAGTAGGTTATTTGTTAGTTCCCGATGTTTAACGGATTTCAAGTTTCCAACTTTATTCCGTTAATGAGTATATTTTTTCTGCTTTTTTCTCTTTCAAGTTCTTCATTCAAAAGGTTTTGTAGCTTCGACTTTTCATTTTAATTTTTCCTTTTGATGATGAGAGATTTTGAGTTAGCATTTCATAACACCAAATGGGCACTTGATGTGCATTTTGGGTTAACGGTTTTTTTTTCCTCAACTGTTAGCTGACAAAAGAGTTCTTTCCGATCTTGTTATTCTTTCATGTTTCATTGGCGTTGTTGGATTGGTTATTTTTATCACATTAACT
>JANKOE010000206.1:64780153-64792693 GCA_026284465.1 Erythroxylum citrifolium | reverse complement strand
TCCCACCAAGATATTGATTAGTTTAGTACCAAAATAACAGTAGAAAATCAACCGGATCGCCATTTGGCGATTTTTTTCCGGTCCGGGAATTTTCTCCGAAAAATTCCAGAAAAATTCCTAAAATTTCCTTAAAATAGAAAACAAGTAATGGCGCACTCAGAATAATTTTTCAAACCCAATAGCTACATTAATCATAATAAAATTGCCTTAGGTACAAAAACCGGGAATGTCATGTAGACATGCCAAAATCTGTACGTACTAAATGTCTGTAATCATCTAACCCCTAATTTGGGGTGTTACAAAAGAGGTTCTCTCTTCTTACGTTTTCAGCAATTCTTTATCTTTCTTCTATTTTTATTATTGGAGCAAAAGCCATGTATGGCTAAACTAAATCATTCTAATTCAAGGGGATGCGAAACTCTAGTTATAACCTTGTGAGGTGTTGTGTTCCAAACTTTTATTCACGTTTTAATTCAAGTATTTATTATTTTGAGTTCTCATATTTCATGAATGATTAATAATTAATCTGACAATTTAATTTAATAATGATTATTCTATTACTATCTAGGAATTTAATAATCCGTATTTGTCATGAAAGATTGATACAAGTAGCAAATTTGAATGCTCTATCACAATAGATTCACATGCATAATCATGACTCAAAAGACTTTTTAAGGTTATAATGGGGCCAAAGATTAAGATGAGAAATATTAGGGTCATGTAGTTCAGAAGTAATAAAAACTAATGAAGTGGAAAAAACACTCAATAGAGTATCGAGTGCAAAAATTATCATCTACTCAAAACTGGGTACCATTAGTTATGATGAATGCCAAACTATGTTTCACAATTTATATTCAAGTCTTCGTATTATAGACCACATGAAACACAAGGAATAGAAAGAATCGCCCATTAAAACAATGATGAACAATACACTATAATCATAAAAGGTGACTCTTCATAACAAATTCTCGCTTATTTGTATTATAATCAATTCACCCATTTCATACAACTTTAACGGGAAAAACTAACATGGATCACTTTGCAAAACAAATGATTTTCCTCCTCAATAACTTCATTTGTATTTTATTCTCTTTTCTTTTCTTTTCTATTTTTCTTTTCTCTTTTTTTATAAAGACAAAAATTGAAAGAAACTTCATCAACAATGGAATTCATTAATAAGAGATAAAAATCACATTCCATCAATTATAACTAACTTGGATATATGTACTTATTCTGTTGTACATCCACAAACATCAACAATAAATGCTTTACTAGCTTTAAGGCTTAGGTAAGACAATTTGTTAGGTTAAAGGCTCGTAATGTGGTTAACACAATTGGTTAACATAAAAAGAAAAGACTAATAGAGCTTAAAGGGGATTAAAAAAAGAAAAAATCATATCATTAAGCAAGCTATTTGGCTAATGTAGCTCGTAAAACAAAACAATACTTATATCATTTCCATGTTAATGTATATGATAAAAATGTGGTCTCGAATAAAATATCAAGGAAAAGACAACGAGACTGACATAAATGTGTCAGTAAAAAAGGTTCAAAATCCCATTGGCTTATGTCTACCCACTAATCACCACTCTGCTAAAGAAAGCGTACATTGACCAATCACAAGAGTAAAAGTAAATGCCCAAGTTGTTATGAATTTTTCTAGTTAATTTTACTTTCTAATTATAACTATATAATCCTAGGAGCAATAGAAAAAGAGAAAATTTTTGTGTTTATATTTTTAACATGCAAAAGAACTTAAACATATAAGAAACAAACTTAAAAACACACATAATAAATAAGATCCCCCACCTCCATACTTAAAATTTACATTGTCCACCATGTAACATTAAATGTAAGAAATAAAGCATTCAATAAAAATAATAAATGTAAAAATGTAAAAGAAAAGGAAGAAACTCCCTTTGAGTTGCCTCTTAAGTAGTGCCTTTGTTTATTGTTGTTGGCTCGACTCCATATTTTTCTCATCACATGATAAAATTTTGATCTTCAAGGATCACAAATTTTGCATTCTTCATTTAAAATTGTTCAGGATAAGGCTTAAGTCAATGACCACTCATATTTAATGTCTCCCTTGTTTTTAGACTCTTAATATCTACTACACCATAAGGAGAGACATTGGCAACCACAAAAGGATCAACTTAATAAGGATGTAATTTATGTGAAAACAATTTATATCTAGAACAATAAAGAAGCACTTTTTGACTAATAGTAAAGATTTTCCTTAAGACATAAAAAGCTTTGGTCTTCTCTTTAATTGAAACTACTTCTAATTCATCTATACATTTCTGCTCAAAATCTTTATATATTGAAGGTCAATCACATTAATTACAAAATTATAATGACATATTAAGGGAACTTTATGACATAGAAAATATTAAAATTAGTAATTTCCCCATCAAATTTCATTGTAGGGTACCCTCACAGATATCTATCTTAGTTTGCACCGTATTAAGGAATGGTCTTCCTAGTAAGATGAGTATGAGATTATGCGAAATTTTATAATTCATATCTACTACATAAAAATCTACTAAAACACTAGTTCATTTACTTGCACTAAAACATCCTCAATCATTCTAGAACATCCTCAATCATTCCTTTTGGATAAACATTAGAGTCATAAGTTAATTGTATAATAACACTAGTTTCTTTCAACGAGCCTAAATTTAAAGAATCATTTATGGAATGAGGCATAACATTAATTGATGATCCTAAATCTAACATCGCCTGTTTAATCTTATTATTACCAATTTTACAAGGAATGGTATACATGTATGGGTCTTTATACTTAGGAGGTATTTTCTTTTTAAAGGCCATATAAATATTTTCATCCATCGTGGTCATTTCATTACCTCTTAGCTTTCACTTGTTGATACATAATTCCTTAAGAAATTTTGCATACCTCGGCACTTGCTTAAACACATCTAATAGTAGTATAATCACCTCAACCTTTCGAAAAAGCCTCATAGATCTCCTTATCCTTATCCTCCTTATTTGAATTTGTTAACTTGCTGCGAAAGATGGAGGGTTAATTTTAATAACAATTAGGGATTCAACATTTACCTTTGAGCTAGATGATATATCCATTTCTCCTTCAAGCTCCTTCTCAATTTATTCATAACTAGTCATCCTTTGTTTAGTCCTCTCAGGATCCTCAAGCTTCTTACCACTCCTCAAAGTGATTGCACTAACATTCTTCATATTTATCTGAAGTTGTGATAACAATTTTACTCCTCTTTGGGCTTCTAAATGGTTGATAGCCACTTCTATCTAGCTCTCTAAATTCTAGATTCTAGTCGTAGTCTCTTGGAATTGAGATTTTGTCTCCTGTTGAAACTGCTTTACATCCTGTTAGAATTGCAAAGTGGTAGTGGCAAGAGATAACCATATCTTATAATGATGTACCTGAGGTAGAGGGGGAGGTCTCTTAGAATTGAGATTTTGTCTCTTATTGAAACTGCTTTACATCTTGTTGGAATTGCAAAGTGGTAGTGGCAAGAGATAACCATATCTTATAATGATGTACCTGAGGTAGAGGGGGAGGTCTTTTAGAATTGAGATTTTGTCTCTTATTGAAACTGCTTTACATCTTGTTGGAATTGCAAAGTGGTAGTGGCAAGAGATAACCATATCTTATAATGATGTACCTGAGGTAGAGGGGGAGGTTTAGTGTCTATGTTGAAATTGTTGTTCACCCTATGGCTTATATGGGAGGTAGTTCTACTGCCTATTCCCTCCATAACTCCGGTTCAAGTGATCTCTCCAACATAGGTTATAGGACTGGGAATATGGTTTGGATTGATGAGAAAATTTTCTCCCTGTAGCACCGACATACTTTATATTTCCATCTTGTAGAGTTAGACACCCATCTGTTGGATGGTCCACATTTGTACATATCTCACAAACTTTCACTTGTTCTTGTCCTACATCAAATTGTCTAATAAAAGATGTTAGTTCATCTAAATGATGTTTTGTGGATGAATTATTTACACCATTTACTTGACAAACATCGTTGGAAATGCCAAGCTATTAAGTGTTTGTTGCAATACGCTCGATTAAAGTCTTAGCCTCTACGAGAGTCTTTTCACACAGTGCTCCACCACTTACTGCTTCTATCAAGCTCCTATCCATAAGTAATAATCATTTATGGAAGTATTGGATAAGGAGTTACTTCGTGATATTGTGATGATGGCAGCTGACACACAACTTCTTAAAGAGTTCCCAATACTCCTAAAGGGATTCTGCACGATGTTTCTTTATCCCATAGATCTCTTTCCCTTTGCTAGCTATCTTGGATGCCAAAAATTACTTCTCCAAGAACAACCTTTTCATTTCTATCCATGTTCTCACACTCTTTGTAGGTAAATCGAAAAGCCAGTCTTTTGATACATCCTTCAAAGAAAATGAAAAGGCCCTCAACATGATATGTTCTTCTGTCACCTTTGGAGGTGTCATATTAAGGCATACCTCATCGAGCTCCTTAATATGCTTGCAGCATTCTCACCTACAAGACTAGAAAATTATGCAAAAGATGTATCAATCCAGACTTAAGCTCCAAATTAATACGTGCAGCAAAATTTGGAAAAATAATGCATAAAGGCCTTTGATTCAAATCTAGGACAATCAACTCTCTTAAAGTTCTTAGATTGACTATAGCTTCTTCCAAAACGTGTCTTTGCTTTATTTTTAGAGTTGCTATATTTTTCCTACATAACCTTCACAATGTCCTTTCAATCTTGAGACCAAATTATACACTAAGAAATATAAAAAGATCAAGAAATAATTGTAAAAATCAATTATAAACAAATATATATAAAAAGCACCATTTAATATCAAAAACAAAAACTAAATCACTTCACTCCCCAATAGCAATGCCAAAATTCTTGATGCATATTGAACACATCAAAAAATAAAACCTAATTATGCACAACTAAATTTGTAGTAGTAGTGAGCAAGGATCGCATTCATATAAAGTGCGTGTTTGGCTTTTGTAATAAATAAACTAGTGTTTAACATTGGGAGGGAAGGGGTTTGGTTGAATTCAATTAACAAAATAAAGTAAAATAAAACTATTGAAGACAAATTAGAATTATTCAATGGGTTTTAGATCCAGTTTGTAGTTCAATCTTGACCTTCTCAAATATGTGCACAATCAAACATAATGTTGTTCTCGTACCTCTCTTTGAAACTGTTAACCGTAGATTAACAAAAAGTTCTGTTAATCCCAGTTTTTCCTTAAGTTGAATCTAATTAAATTAAGCTCCTTAAGTTGGTCTAACTATCAGACAACCTACTATAAGCTCTCTGGATTTAGTGTGATAATCGCATTACAGAATAAAAAATAGGTTCATATAGGCAACAACCATATAAGCTCAGGTTATTTAACCTATGCTATGATATCCTTAATGATGCGCGACCATTAGTTTACCACAAGTGAATTGAAGTTACAATGATTACGTATTGCAGTGTAAATTTTGATAATGAATTCATACATAAATTATCTATTTGAAGTATCTAAATTATTTATGCGTAAATCCCAAAACATTAATCATAAAATGACATAATCAGTTCCAAAAGAGAGTTAAAAACAACAATATTAGATTAATCAATGCCCAAGCATGTTCATTAGCCTTGATATCCCTTTTGAACTGGAAAGATGAAGTTTAGCTCCTTATAGCTCTCCAAAAGGCAATTTGAGTCTCTAATGTTTTCTTGCCCTTTTTGGCCTCTTAGATGTCATTTTGTACTTCAAATTAGGGGGGCATAATAATACAAAATCAACTATATAGGCATGTAAGTGACCAGGTGTGTCAATTTTTCCAGAAATCGTGAACATACATGTTTATAGTGAGTTGCCTGGTTATGTGTGTGATATTATATGTTTAAAGTGCAAGTGCTCGGTGTAGTTGTAGTTAGTATTGGTAAGTGTTGATCGATCCTACGAGGACTGTAAGTATTAGTATTAACCCTTTTTCTATAATCTAATTGTCGAATCAAGTTGTGGATTTAATTTAAAACTAAATCAAGGTTTAACATAAGAACGAACTAGGATAAAGAAAGAACTACGATTAAACAATAAAAAAATAGTGCCTAGGTGATGAATCTCCCCTAAGTTATCTTAAACATTAACCCTTAATCATGCAATTAAATTACTGATTATTAGATAGTGAAAATTCCTATCTTATGTTAATATTTTTCTCAAAACTATTAACAATTAAATCTGGGTTGATTAATTGAAATCTCTTTCTAGTAAAACCCCTAAGATTATGTTACTCAATTCATGAATTTCATTATTAGGTTTGACTCTAATCTAGAGGATTTATATCGATCTATCTCTAGGTTTGCATGTAAATCCTTCCAAATATAGTAGATCTATTCAAACAAAATGATTTCCCAACCTTAATCATATGAAATCAAACATTGCACTAATATCCTGAACATATTAGTTCAAGAATATAAACACATAGTTGAATTGCAATAAATCAATCAATTAACTTGCATTGAATAAAAGACTATATCACTCTATCCATCTTAACTTAGGGTTCATCACACCTAGGCACTAAATATATTAGTTCCTATATGAAACAAAATCAAACATCAAGTATTCAAAAGGAAAATTAGAAATAAAAGAATCCATAATCTATATATCTCCTTTTATCTCTAGTGAAATCTCCTTAAAAATTGAATGAAAGAGTTCTTTATCAGATCTTTCGAAGTAATCTTTATGCTTTTTTCCTCCTCTATTCAGAACTACTTCTTCTATCCTTTTTTGGTGTCTAATATGACACCAATTTGCCTCCTCCCTTTGTCTAGCCTTTATACTTTCCTTTTGAAGTAAGAAACTAAGGTTTTAAAGATATACACGGTCACTTACATGAGTGTATATAGCCTGTGTAATCTTTTGGAATCATGTAAAGCCGCGATTAGAACTAGGGTTTTTAAGATATACACAGTCACGTACATGAATGTATATAGCTCTTGTAAGCTTTTGGAATCATGTAAAGTCTCCTCTAATCGTGACTTTACATGATTCCAAAAGCTTACACGCGCTATATACACGTATCTCAAAATCTCCTCTAATCGCGATTTTACATGATTCCAAAAGCTTACACGAGCTATATACACTCATGTAAGTGACCATGTATATTTTAAAAACCCCATGTATCTTAAAATCTCTTCTAATCGTAACTTTACACAGTTCCAAAAGCTTACACAGGCTACATACACAATTATATATGTCATATACACAAGTATGTATCTTCACATGATCATAAACATCATCTTTAAAGCTTTACATGTTTACAGTAACTTCCACGGTCTCTGTACACGACCATGTATCTCCAAAGTTACTTCAATTCTTCCATTTTATGCCTCGATTTTGCCAAAAATTTTCTCCTATTAGTCTATGAAGGCAATTATTATCTAAAAATATGCTTCAAGCAAAATATGTACCAAAAATATGATAAAAGTATTAAATAACAAGTGAAACACACTAAATATTTGTATAAAAAATATAGTCAATTAATTGTTTATCAAACATCCTCACATTGAAACTTTTGCTTGTCCTCAAGAAAACCGTAATCTAAATCATCGAACTTATAAACATTCATCCCTTATTAACCTCAACCTGTCCATCCAAATCCTAAATCATCATGCCATATTAATCAAATTAACATACAATTAGATTTAACTCATCCTAGAACCAACCTTCATAAGTTAATATTAATAGCAATCACATAGATAATCTTTTTGAAATTGAAAGCACAAATTTTCACACCCTTACTGAGGATTCACTCAATGCACTCGAAGTGTTTAGGGTAGAAAGTGTAAGAACTCTCAAATCAATAGATAGGAGGATTCTTAACTATAAGCCATTTATATTTCTTTATAGGGGTTGAAATTGAATATAAGGGATATATATTTTGGGCTCTTATTTCTAGATATATCTTCATTCCATGTCTCACAATCTACTCCTTTCTTCACTAATCCATCTATTCACTTATTTCTTGAGTTGGTTAACTCACTAGTTTTGTCTAAGTACCTACTAGTTGCAGGTTATAAAGAATAAAGATCATTTATTCCACCTGTGGATCCAGATCCATCGAAGGATCCAAGTTCTCCTGAACCAGCCTAATCATCATGACTGAATAAGGCCATTAAGCTCCCTTCTTATTCAGAATCCTATGTTTTAAGTATCCCTCATCTTAAACATAACTTTGTTAACTCAATCATCACGTGCCTCTAAGAACCTAGTAACTATGAAGAAGCTAATGCTAATCCTTTATGGAAGCAAGCTATGAAAGAAGAATTATAAACTTCAGAGGAATCCAAACTCAAGATCTAGTTTCATTTCTCCCATGTAAGACTTTAGTGGGTTATAAATGGGTCATAAAAATCAAAATAAAGGAAGATGGTACTGTAGAATGTTATATATTTTATTTTATCATTAAGGGATTCACTCACAAAAATAGTATTGACTATAAGGAGACCTTTGATCATATGACCAATCTTCCTTTAGTTTGTAGCCTTATAGTTGTTGTCACCATTAAGAAATGACAATTATTTCAAATGGATATTAAAAATGTCTTTCTTAATAATGATCTTTCTAGAGTGATATATGGCCACCCCCAAGTTATAATCATCCTTCAAACATTGTTTGTTAACTTAAAAAAGTTCCGTATAGACAAGTCCATCGACCATGGTTTATCAAATTTAGCTTTATTATTTAACAACTTGGCTTTTTTCCTAGTCTATATTATACTGTCTTATTTGTTCGATACACAAATAAAGTTTATGTGCTATTATTACCCTATATAGATGATATGATCATCGTTATGAATGACTTTGGTGGTATGACAAAATTATAAATGTACCTCAAGCAATGCTTTAAGATAAAAGATCTTAAACATTTAGCCTTTTTTATTAGATATCTTATATGATGATTTGGGCTATTATCTCTATCAAATGAAGTATGCTATTGATCTCTTACCTCAAGTAGTTATAAGTGACAGTAAAATTGATGCCACTTATATTAAGAATGATATTTATCTGACAATAACATATAAAGAACCTTTAGATGACCTTAGTTTGTATCAACAATAGGTGGGTTGTTTGGTATACCTTACAGTTACTTATCTTAACATAATCAGATTGTGAGACAGTTTATGACAACTCTTTGAACCATTTATTATACTACAATGCTTTGTATTCTATGTTATGTTAAGGGTACATTATTTCATAGTATTCAACTATCATCCTCCTTTTTGGAGCTTTAATGTTGATTGAGTTAGAGATCCTACTAATTAACACTCTACAAATAGGTGATGTTTATTTCTTGGTGATTCTTTTATATAATGGAGAAGTATGAAACAAACAATTACAACTTCTTCTATTATTGGAGGTGAATATCAAGTCCTTGCTGACACTATTTTTGAATTGTTATGATTACATAAGCTATTACAAGATATGAGAATTGAGCATTCATCAGCCACTTACACTTATTGTGATAATCGTAGTGCTATTCAAGTTGCTTATAGTGACCTATTTCAAGAGTGAGCAAAATATATTAAGAAAGGTTGTTACTTTATTTGTCATCATCTTTAGCAAGGAACCATCTTACTTGTCTCCGTATCATCTTGTAATCGGAAAATGGACATCTCCACCAAAGCTCAATTGCCAACTTGGTTCAATGAACTAGTTAACAAACTTAAGGTAGCTTTATGTTCACCGTCTTGAATTTGAGGGAGGTATTAGTCAACTTCAATATATCGTTGCAAAAGAGCAATAGTTATATAATAATGACAAAATATTATGCAAAATATTTAGCAATTAATTGTAAATGATCTCTTGATTATTTCCTTTGCTCTTATACTTACAACCCTATAAATAGAGCCCTTCTTGTATATATTATAACATATAATAATATGTAAAACTTCTCCTAAACTATTATGTTTTCAAATACAATAAGTTCTTTTGATGTATCATCAAATAATGCAAAATTAGACATTTTCCTCAATGATCTAAAGTTTCTTAATCAAAATCTTCTCAAGTTTCACTAAACTTGGAACTTTACTTACTTGACGTCAAACATATATATTTTTAAATTCATTTTAGGAACTAGTTTGTAATATTATAAGTTCGCCAGCTGAAGTTGTAAAATAAAAACTGAGATACAATATTTATCCTATTTTTAAAAGGGATAATATTAATTAAAATGATTAAATAAATTTTTATAAGAAAATAAGGTTAAGAGGGGCTTTAAACCTTCATTAATAATGGGAGTGCATTTGAATATTATAGAATTATTTAATTAAGTGTTCTCATGTTCATAAACTACTATTATATACTCGCATATGTTATTTTCGTATTAATTGATAATCTCAACATTAGCCAACATATTCAACATTGGTTTCATCTTTATTTCCATAAAAGGTTTCAATGCTTGGAATGTGTAGAGGTCTAGGGTGAACTTGACACGTCAATAAAAATCGAAGTTATGTCTTAAGAGATCATAATAATGTAAATTTGAAAGAATAATTATCTCTTTATTTATATTAATATTACTTTTCACATATTTACTTTATTTGAAATGTAACTTTACCAAAGATCATTTATTATTCTCCATTATAAATAATTTTAGAATTCCTTTTTAATAATAATATTTTCATTAACATATATAAACAGATTTGATTCTATAACCTATTTCATTTTAATTGATTCATTCTTGGGTCGGCTAATTCATGAGTTGATACTATTTATTTCAAATTATTAGCAAATGAATGATGTAGATTCTATAAAAAGTTTCTTTTAAAGTATTTGAAAGTGGGTTGTTTTATTATATAAAATTGAAATATAATAATTGTCGTTTTTTGGTTTTTAAAAAATAATGAATAGTAAATTAAATTATTTTAAGAATAAAATTTGATATGTTAAGAAATATTTTAGTATAAAAATTTTAAATATAGTAATATAAAAAGAACAAACTAAAAAATGGTTTAGTAAAATAAACAAAATTTCACTCTTTAATTTTATTACAAATCTTACTTTAATAACTTTTTATTTTTAGTTTTTATTATAAATCTTAATTTTAAATATACAAATTTAACTTTTTAATTAAAAACAACAAGTGAAAAAGAGTCTCTTAACAATTATCTACGTAAATTAATCAAGGAAAGGCATGGTCTTTTATAATAAAGTATTAATGCATTATTAGAATAACAGGGTAATAACAAATTTACTACATAGGGAGCAAGTGGTGATTCAAAACTCAAAAGTTGAAACTTGCGCTATTATTCTCTGACTTTCTTAAACAACACCAAGCAATAGATAGGTGAAACTCTTCTTTTCTTGCTCTCTATTTGTTATCTTGTTTTTAGTTATTTATTTCAAAAAAATAAAAAAAACAAACAATAGAAACATGGAAGATACAACAACGAAGATGGAAGGGGTTGTGGTGAGGACATCGATGAGGTGGTGACTGGACGATGAGACCAAGAGCTGAGGGATTGAAAGAGGGGGAATAGTCACGAGAAATAAGGAAGGATCTATGAAGCACGGACACGGCAAAATAGAGCCGTATTCGAGTGTTGGACACGTGTCCGTGTCAGACGCACGTGTCCGACTAACATGAACATCCACAAAAAGTGCATATATATGCTTTATATTTTTTGAGAGGGGCTTATAAAGTATAAAATATGTATGAACTATCAAGATATTGAAAGTTTTGAAACACATCAATCAGTATTTATTATATTATGAATTCTGAATTTTTTCTTAATTCTAAATTTTATAATATATATATATATATATATATATATATGCCGTGTTCATGTCCATGGTGTGTCCCCGTATCCGTGTTCGTGTCGTGTCGCATGTCGCATGTCCGTTTCCGTGCTTCTTAGGAAAGGATGGATGGATAAAGTAGGGTTAAGAAGTTTTTTTCTTCTTTTTTTTCCAATTTAGTCCTAAAGTTTAGAAGATTTATGAATTATTTTTTTTTTTTGGTTAAAGGGAAAGAGTCAACACAAATTACAACATAGACCTGGGGAAACAGATCCCCGACTTATCCTCAAAGAAGAAATGGTGGCACCCGGTAGGTGCATAATCATCTTCAATAGGTATTCCAAAATTCTAACCAGTATTGATCAGTACCAGCTAAAAAGGACAATATAGGTCAGTACTCTGAGCTGGTATGGCACCAATTCTAGCATCATCATTTTTTGGCTAGTATCAACTGATACGGTACAAATCTTGTATCCATGCTACGACGAATATATTTTTCTTAAAATTTATCTAATATTTGAATATTATTTAAAATAATTAAAAATAGTAATAAAATATTCAAACTTTTAATCCTTCGCAAAACTAGTTCCGTTGTTAACTTTACGGCTAACAATGTTGAAGTGGCCCACCACATAAGAGGGCTCTTGATTGGCCAGCACTTTGAAATGACTAGCAGAGTAACACTGCGCAAATGCGCAGTAATATTGCCCTGTGAAATTAATTAAATATATTAATTTATCAGTT
>JANKOE010000206.1:64753197-64771749 GCA_026284465.1 Erythroxylum citrifolium | reverse complement strand
ATATCAAACATTTCATTAACTTTCTTAATAAGTGTGCATCCCTCTAAAACGACTTTTATTTTGGATAGGAGGGAGTAATATTTAACTTTTGTGATCTCTTATGAATATGCTATATGTCCTTTGTACATAAGAGTAACATGTACATTTCTATCATTCTTTATTACTTTATAAAAATATTGATTTACCATATTGAGTTATCTAAACAATCATCTATCTAAGTTGAACTTGGCTCAAGAAGTTATCATAGGTATTGTCAATCCAAAATCATAATAATATAAGTACTCTTTAGTCTTGATGGTTATACAAGAAGTAGAATTGTTAGTACTTATTTCCTTATTTACGCATCGAAAGAAAGCAATCATACTAAACACATCAATTTTGTATTTGTTTGTGAAAACTCAATTAAAGTGTCACAGCAAAACTTTGAGCTTTTGTTATGAGACAATTGCTCTCTTCCTCTCCTGGTGTAAACCTTTTTGAATTTTTTCTATTATGTTCTTCTCGTCAACTGTTCTTATAAACTAGTCGAGACATAGGTGATTATTCAATTAGATATCTTTAGTTGCATCTTTTTTTCAAAATTAATAGACTAGAAAACATGGGAATTCAATATCTCAAACATAAAATATACTAATCAAGTCTCAACCATAACTCAACTAAAACAATAAGTGAATACAACTAAAGATTGAAAAGAGCAATCATTTTGATAATCAAAACTACGTTCATAATTATTGCCTAATCCAATTCCAAATCTCACGCTGCATAAGTTTTTATTACCAAATGAGTTACAAAGTTTGAATGTATGAAAGGGAAAGCAGAAGACATGATAAAGCTAATAGATGCACAACTACCAAAGTTATAAAAATGAGGTTTTCGAAACCATAAAATATGAGAACTAAAATAAAAGGGGGTTCTAAATAAGAAAGCCCATAAAAGAGTTACATACCTAATAATGGCTTACTTTTGAGATCAAGATGAGAAATTTCTTCAAATGGGTCACTCACATTGTTCATCATTCTTTTGTGGGGGAACATAAAGTGGATGAGACAAAGAAAGATTTCATCAAAAGAAGAAGAGATCATTTATTGGAAGAAAAGATTTTTTAACTTAAAGCCAATGTTAGTCAAGTTGGCGAACATGAACCCTAAATTTATAAAATCATAAATTGTATTTAGGATAATGATTAACATGGACTCTAAATTTATGAAATACAAAATTGTATTTGAGGGTTTAGGGTTTGTAAAATCCAAAATTATGAAACTTTGAGAGAGTAAATTTCACAGCAAACATATGTTCTTCACTACTCACACTTCCATCCTCACGGCTTCAGAGAAATCATACGTTTGGTTATTCTCTGTAACTGTGCCACCAGAGCCATTTCCTGTAGGATCATTCCTTGTTCAACACCAAAAGTTTTATTCTTTTTTCCTTTAGTGAAATTCCCAAATGTGGTTTTCCTCTAACACCAAACCAACTACATTTGCCTCATTACAAGCAGTACCAACCCATAAGCCAAAACCCAAAAACGATCTTATGCTTCCTTCTCAGAGACAAAAGTTGGTCTAGAAATGCCTATGTCTATGAAGTGGCTTTCACTTCATAGACAACTAATAGCAGTAAAGTCTTGTAACACAATTGTCCATAAGTCCACTTGGGGCGGTTCATAATCACTTGTAGACAATGGCCAACTTCTGTAAGAAGACCAACCACTGGGCATCGATCACCAACACCAATTTCCTCGGTATACAACTAGTTCAATTGCTTCATCAAACAGGTCCCACATTGTGGGAGCATGTTTCCAAGGCTCATAACAACATGCCCTGGCTCGCATTCTTGAATCTTAGTTCAACTATTCTCTTATTACAAATAGACCATGTGTCGTTATACATGAAATGCCACAAAAGGTACGCAGAATAGTCACATCGTTGACTAGTTAATATGCTTGATTGCAATTTGTAACAAGTTGTTTTCTTAGTCCCTATGCGTACAATATGGGAACAGATCATCCTTCCTTTTTTTTTATAATTATAATCAGATAAATGTGTAGAGGAAATAAGTTAAAATAGAATTAAAATAGTAAAGGTGGAACAACTTATACACGGTTTTGAACGAGAGAAAGAATTGAGGAACCCTCTTTTCGACTCTACTCTCCCACTTCAATAGTTGCTTTTCTTTCTGTTAGTTCGAAAGTAACTTCTTCAGCGTCAGCCACTCGAATTTCATTTGATAGAATATACATTCCTTCTTTATAGTACAACCTTGACAGACTTGAATATTATTTAGGCTTGATAAAGAAGTCCAAGTTTGGCTTCATCTGCTCAGCTCGACCAGCTGTAATTAAGTTTCTGATTGAATTAAGCTTCTTTTTAATTTCAAGATTTTAATCATAGTTAAATTAGAATTTCAAGACCTGACCTGACATAAAAGCCTGACTATATTTATAAATTTGATGGTTTTACCAGTTGAGGAGGTTTCACTGTACAATTTCTGAAAGGCTGTTGGATCAGTAACGGTGTCAACAAAGTTTGATAATTTTGCCTCTTTTTTTTTCTTGACAGTTTTGTCTTACTTCTCCCTCTACATTGCTCTTACGATGGTACAGTTTCTTTTGCTCCCCTCTTCTTTTTCTCGATGTGATGGTTTTTCTTGTTTTATCTCTGCTAGAAACAAAAGTAGTTGGACCAATTTGTACTTTTGAGATTACAGATCAAATGTTTAAACAAAGTTGATGGAGAGGCTAATTTTAGGATACTCATAGGATGTGGGATGAGAAAGTGAGGGGAGGAGTGAAGCCTACAAAAGAAGGCTCACTCCTCCTCATTCTTCACACTAAAAAATAAACATTCTTCTTAAACAAATTAGAGAATTAAGTTTGTAATCCTTATTTTTGTTATATTGAAATTCTTCTTCGTAGTTTTTACCCCACTGAGGTTTTTCATGTAATTCTCTTGTGTTCTTCAATTTCTTTCTTAGTCTCTATATATATATATATATATTTTTCCATGCTTTCTTTTTCAAACAGCTAATAGAAAAGAACAGAAGAGAGACAATGAAGAGTAAAAATTGAAGAGGATCCAAAGGCATGATCAGGTAAGGTTTCGAGTGGATTGGGTCAACTTTTGAGATTTTGATAGGTTAGATCCAATTTGGAGTCTGTTCAAAACCCGATCAAGTTTGGATTCGAATGATATAAGTTAAACCTGATCAAACTTTGGCTCAAGCTCGAACCCATGTCCTAAGATGATCAGCCGGGTGCTAATTGCCATTCCTAGTCATTGTTTCACCTATTCCCGTTTATTTGCAACTGGATCATTAAAACAGGAAATGGAATTTTGGAAAATGAAAAGCTAGAAGTCCCAAAGTTGGTGCATAAGCATAAAACATACTCTTCAAATAATGTTTATTAGCACTTAGCCTATTCTGGAGACTCGTCGTTAATTCATAGTTGCATGATTCCAGGGGAGGGTAAAATAAGATGAGCTGGAAACATTCAAAACTAGCATGAGACAAACAAAGATGAAAAGCACTGAAACCCAGCATGTGTTTATAACATTAGTATAATCTTCCTGATAACACAGGGAATCGGTGTCACCAGGAACGAGAAATTGGATGCCTATTAAGCAACCTACTAAACTTGTCCCTAACCATATTAACCATGGAAGAAACTTGAAACATTAAAGTTTTATTCAACCATCCTATCAAAATGCCTAACTTCCCACAAGAAATTCCCAGTTTCTTAACTTCATGAGTATCTGTTTTGCACTTAATGAGCTGATACCATAGTCTTTCAAGTACCTGTGACAACAAAACAAAAAATTATTAACCGTGTAGAAAGAGCAGATCAGAAAAGCCAAATGATTTTATAATTACAACAAAACATTACATTCCAAAAGCAAATAATGAAAATAAGCAATGATTCCAGAGCTTGGAAAATAACAGCTATGGCCACTGTAATGGTAGCGTATTGAGCTTAATGTCTCAACAAATAGAAAAACAATTCTAAATAAAGAAATGAGAATTTCAAATCCTAGATTCTGGAATATTTCATCAAGTAAGAACACAGTATGCGTTCTCCACAAGACCTCTAGCCAGAGCATATTTTTGTTTCATCTATTGAAACATAAACCAAAAATGAACAGTCATATATCATGGTTCATAAGTATGAAGCAATTGAGTAAAAATATAAACCACAGGTTCTACACGTTCAACTTGAAAATAGCACCATGTGTAATCCATGTAAAGATGTGGGAACGTGAAAAATAAAAATGCCTTCAGATCATTTGTGTGGCAATACAATACTGAACTGCTTTATTAGTACAAACAGCGTTGCAAAATAATGAATGTTGATTCAACTTTTACTAAACACAGGAAATGATGAAAGAAGTTCACTTCTTGTTTAGCATTCACTATAGTGACGTTTGGCTTCACTATCTTTCATTCTAAAGAGCAGAGAATAACATAAAAACAAGAAACCTACAATTGTGGGTCAAAGCTGCTCCCTTAGCTGAATGCAAATCCACGTCCATCACCCGTCTTTTCCATTCCATCCTATCAATCCCAGCCTTTCTTATTAACCAATTTTTAAAAAGCTTGGAAGGAAAAAAAATAAAACCAGTTTGTTGGAAGCTGATTTACCAAACAAATATTTGACTACTTTAAGAAAAAACAAATAAAGAGTTCATGTTTCAAATTGAAGTTATTCAAGCAACAGTTTGTGAATAACAACAATCCAAAAACATTGTGCTCTTATTCTGTTATGCACCCTAGAAAACATCAAGACTCACAAAGAGACTACTAGCGATCCTGAGAAGAACGATGGAAGGTACCGTGAGACAGCTCACAAAAAGCCCGCAACTTAGAATTGAAGCGTGATGTGAGGTGTGCTGAAGTGGACATGCCATGTAGAGGCAACAACGATTGCGCACATCCAAGTTCCCGAAAGTTCCTGGAACACAAACACGCAAAGATAAATCCTTAGGAAAAACCAACACACAACAAGAAATCTCAGAAAATCTCCAAATCCAGACATAAAACTCTCACTGAACTGTATCTCACATCAAATTTCATTCATTCATACTATGTAAGATAAACAATTGAACTTCACACTAAAATAAATCTATTTATCTACTCAGCCACTAAAATAACTGTTAACATATTTTAATCCTCAAAATTTTTTTCCTTTACATAATTCAGACTTTATGATAGTCTAATAATTGGAAGATTGAAACTCCACGGTAGCTTGCATCAAGTATACAAAATCTCCTCCATTTCCAATTGAATTACAATGTAATACCAAAAAAAAAAGAGAGAGAAAGCGAGAGAGAGAAGACTTTAGAACTAAATCACACAAGATGCCTGAAATTCGAGCAGCATTCCAGACTAATAGAAAGTAAGAGTTTTTAAGAACCTAGAAGGAGACAACAAGAAGCGGCGGGGAGTGGTAGGCGGGCGGATGCGGGGAAGCGGCGGGGAAGAACGAATCGGCGAAGATCTTGCGGCAGAGCTAATAGAGCGAGACAGCGATCCTACACTGCGCCAAGCCATTGTGTCAATGACGTTTCAGTCCTTTGGAGAAGCCAAGTTTTGGGAATTGAGCGCGTGTGGTTTTTTCGTCGAGGGTTTAAACGAGTTTCAGGGAGACGAGATAAATAATGAGATCCGTTAGATTGGGTGTATAAGATGACGACTAAGGTTTCTGGTCATCCGATTGTAGTAAGCCTGTGTGCTTTGTTTTCGACTCGCATTAACTTACCAATTTTGTTTTTGTGGTTTGGAGCTGTAGAAGGCAGATTAAAATATTCTTTAAAAAGTATTCGATACATCAATTTGGTAGGAAAGGCTGAAATATGAATTTGCTCACATGCTTTTCTTTCTCTGCTAAATATTTATGACAAGACTATGCCATAAAACACTCTCGTTAGAACCTTAGGAACGTTAAGATTAAGGTAGGAATTTATTCACAGACTTGACTAAAAGTGCAAAAGTAATATCCTGATTCTCAAGAACCAACCCGCTCAGGAACGGAGCTTGCATATACACACTGTAACTTTGAATTAAATTTGTAAATTGTGTGTGGTGACAAGCTTGCTCTTACGGCGTTTCCTTCATAATGTATTCTATGGAAAGAGCTTTGGTCCTTCAGCCAAAGACTAGCTTCTTGGAGATGCCCTTCTTCCCAGCTTATATTCACTGTCAAACCTCCTCGCGCCTTTAATCCTTTGACGTTTCCATTTGGCCATTTTTCCTTGGGCAGCGCAGGAAGTAAGAACAAATCCTGTAATGTACTCTGCACGAGCATTTCTGCAATTGCAGCTGTAAACCTGAAAACAAAAAGTTGCAGGGGTACTGAACATATAGATGCACCTAAGTGTTATTTGGCAATAGTGCCCACCTTTCTACATTAAGTAAGAAGGGTTTCAAGTTCTAACTACAAATTGAAATATATTTTGGACTTGGAGAAAATAGGTTACTAGTTCAGTAATAAACAAGGATGAGATTACTACAGGTACTTGTAATAAAAAGATGGACAATCCAACAAATAGAATCATGATAGATGTAATGAAGTTGCTATTGCAACCTTGGCTGATAGCTTCAGGACCATGCTTCTCATTCAAATTCCAACTAGTAAGCAGTAACTTGTAAGAATTTCCAACATGAAGGTCTTAACTGTTTTATTGGGAGGCTAAACAGTTGATCTAGCTGAATGGGACAATATGATTGAAAAATCTGTCATAGATGTGACTATTTTATTTGATCTCGTAAAGACATCGAGCATTCTCCACCAACATAAAATTTATGCTTCAGTAAAACATAACAAAGCTGTGGATCTCTATAAGACAACCTGCCTGTTACGTTTCCTCTTCTATCTTAATATTTAAGGCATGAATCAGTCAGACTAAATATACAAGAGATCAAGCTTCGTCAAGTTAGGGATGGAATTAATTGCTAGTTAACTGGTACATGTTCATTGTTACATTGTTACAGTACCACAAGTGATAGTCTTACCCGAAATTGCCATCAATCTGGAATGGAGGGTGTGCAGTAAATAAGTTACTGTACACACCACCTTCAAAGCCAGCCTCAGCATCCGGATTTGCCAACTTAATCAAATGTTTAACCATCTTGTAAGCATGTTCACTATTTCGTAGACGGGCCCATAAAGCAATTTTCCATGCTGTTGACCACGCTGGACCATCTTCTCCTGCTTTCATGAACCAAAGGATGAGAAGAAATATAATATGACTATAAAATCCAAGTAAATAAAGTCAATTGAGAGCCTCAATTTGCGTTTACACAATAAGAAGAAACTAGCTACAATAACCAATTAGATAAATTAGTCAGTGGGCTAAGACAAATTAACTGATTTAATGCCCTTCAGGAAACAAGACTCCCATGGAAATTTGCATATTTGGCACCTTGGAGAACATGAAGGTGCAAAGTTCTCTAATCGAAATTGTCAAACATGCAACAAAAACTCTTTCTTATGCATGTTGCTCAATTTTGTGACACTACTGGCCTCATTTTTATCTTTGCATTTCTAATCACAACCTAGTTTCAAATGAAAAATTACTATTTGCATATGCCCTTGGGAGCTGCATTGATATGGAACTGTCCTAGGCAAGGATTTTGTTTTCTCAGGGTAAGAAAATATTATCATAATCTGCCAGCTATGGAAGAAGAGCTATTGTTTTTTAACAAAACAGCAGGAATCCACTCTGATAATCCAAAACCAGAAGCTAGTTAGTTATATAACGGTCAAACAACCACTTTAGTCAGTAAATCTAGAAATACCTCGTTTATAAAGGGTTTTCTCTGCTGCTTTACAAAGGTCTGGATTTTCCTCAGGGGACAATGTATGCCCCGGAAAGAGACCAAATAAATGTGAAAGATGTCGATGGTGCACCTCTGAATCCTTAAAATCTTCTGCCTGCTCTACGGAAGTACTATGAACAAGTCAATTTCAGCAGCTATAAAGAACTTCACTCAAACAAACATCTATAAGACCTCTCAAGAGAGAATTGATAAATCAGTATGCAAGTCAATTGCATACCCATTCCATGACCGAACCATCTTGAGCAATTCTTATGGGACGAAGCCTTGCTTGAGCCATTTTAACTTTCTGAACCAGAGGATCCTCATTTCTTCCTAAAACCTGTTCCGTAGGTAGGTTAACAAGAAAGCCAGACAACCAACACACAATATTATCATTATAGTATCAAATGTATAATAAGAGCCTCACCTCAGAAGCAGAAACAAGTCCATGAAATACTTCTTTTATGATCATTATGTCCATGGTTGATGAGTAGCTAACACTGGCATGTGTGCCATCTGAAGTGATAAAAGCATGTTCAGGAGAAGTGGATGGATTGGTTACCAGATATTTCCCATGCTCTTCAATCAACCAGTCCAGCAAAAATGATGCACATCCTTCCAACAGGGGATATGCCTTTGCTTCAAGAAAGTCCTAGAAATTTATGAAAAATTAGCAAAGGGTGCACAAAAAAAATATCACCAAGAGTGGGAAGTTTCAGCAGAAATGAAATGGTAATCTTCAGTCATGTATGACCTCATGAAATTGTACAAGTTCCAGATGCAAGACAGAACCTACTTCAATCCTAGAATCTCATGTTTCTCAACTAAACCAGTAAGAAAACAAAAGTAACTTATCTTCCTAAATCCATGTATGATGTTCTCATAAACCAAAACTGTTCTGAGAATTATAAAGTAATGTACAGTATAACAAAGAAAATATAATTCTTTACATTCATCTGCATCAGCAGATGTTTCTCCTCATCAACTATGGTTTAGTTGGAGAAGCCATCTACAGGTTTTTGTTTCTATTTCTAGAGTTTTCTTAATTTCTTATTTTAGTCAGCAGTCAATTAAAAGGGAAACCAATCTTTTTATTATGTTAAGACTTGAGCATGTGAAGATACACATGGTGGAGAACTTCTTCATTTAGTGTTGCATGAGATAACAGAGACAAAATATAGGACTGGTGCCCACAGTTCATTATAATCCAACAGTATTGCAGAAAGATGCAAGCCTTTGTCACAGGGAGGATATACGTAGGCATAAATCAAATGAATGCAAGATGAAAATTCAGCTATGGATCACAATCTTACCTTTTCAAACGTGAAATTATAGTGCTCCCAAAGATGTAAACAAAGCCATGCCCCGCCCATTGGCCACAGTGCATATGTAGGATCAAGTGTATCTGCTGATGATTTCGCCCAGATGTCGGAGGAATGATGCACAACCCACCCATGCGCTTTGTAATTTACCTATCAAATTCTGAATCTAGATAAGAAACATAGGAAGAAATAACAATTTGAGGAATTAAGGACCTGGATAGTTTAGGCCTTCTCTGACATGGGAACTTACTAATCATGAAAATACACTTCAGTAGTCTGTTATTTCGGAACTTAAGATGCTAACTATGGCATCTTAGATTTCTTAATCCTCCTCCAAAAAAAGTTAGATACTCCTTAATTTCCATAAATCTAGCAATATCATCAAATTAAAGATAATAAAGAACTAGATCATATCTTTAGTGTATTTGATAGTCTCATCGGTGGGATTGGTTCTTACTTGTGCAGTTTTACTTCCATTAACTGACAGAGACTTGATGAAGTCAAACAAGGGCTCTTGGCATTCACTAAGGTTGCAAGGCAAGGAAGGCCAATAATTCATTTCAAGATTGATGTTCAAGTGAGGAGCACACCTGAAAACAGAGATAGATGCGCTAAAGATTGAATGCAAGAAATATCCTTCTCTTTTTCTCCTGTCCTGTCATTTTTTATAGAATCTCTCCTTTTCTTTATGAATGGAGATACATATGTCATATTGTTAAAAAGGAGAGGTAAAATCCATTGCTGAATCATATTTAATCATCAGGTTCTGATCCCCATTCCATTTTGAAGTTTGTCAACTTATGTTCTGTTTTAAAAAAAGACCAACAGGGTAAATATAATCAACGGCAGAATTACAACCGCTTGAAATTAAACCAATAACATTAGCTAGTCTGTCAATTATTAACACTACGATAAAAACAGTACACCTGCTAGTTCCTGCTTCAATTTTATGTTAAAAGTGTCAGATTATTTCATGGATATCAATCAGAAGCATAATGGAGTTCATTCTTAGTAAAATGGTATTATGAGAATCTGTGAGGACCTTGGCAACAATTAATAAATAGCTAAGAAGTATTGAGAAGTAACAAGATATAGCAGACTAAAAGAATGGGTGCAACAAAAAACAACCAACATACTCCCATTTTGGCTGAGGATCCTTGTTCCATATTCCCTGCAGATTGGCCACCTGTGTTCCAGGGCGTGAACAAGAGATAAGCAAATATCGGCCAAACTGGAATAGAAGCTCCAGCAATGATGGGTCTTCATCAGATTGAAAAGATTGTATTCTGTCTACAGTTGGAATCATAGCATCATTTTCCTGTTTCACTTGAAGGTTTTTCACAGAAGGCACAAGGTTCTTGGTGTCCAGGGACTCATCTCCTGTAAATCTGTTAGAGCTTTTATGCAAATGCAATGAAACACGGTGGAAAAGGTTCTGATAATCATCCAAATGACGTGTATAAAGATCAGCATAAGACAGGTTTGATATTGACTCCAGCACATGTAAAGATGCAGAAGTAGGATCTCTCTTTGAATCTGAAGGGTTAGTGAAAGGGCCATCAAATGTAGATGAAGCCACTAAACGCAACACAGTCCAATCTGAACCTTCAACCTTCAAAGTCTTATCATCTAAAACATGTATCACACCTATGCCATCACTAATATGTAAATCAAGAACAGCAGAAAACCGAATCCCCATTGGATCCTTGTTTCCTTTATCTTTTGCTGGATACTCATTTTCCTTCGCATTCCATGGGATAAATTCTCCAAGGCAACTTCCTTCCATTATAATCTGACTGTTTCCATTAACATAAACATGATGATCTAACTTACTGTCTAAGGACACTCTAAAAGATAAACACCCTGGTTTGCTTCCTGAAAATTTCATCACAAGCGCTTGATCAGGATTAGATACAAAATGTTCTCGTGTAAATTTCACCTCACCAACAGAGTACTTCACCAATGCAGTTGCAGTATCCAAGTCCAGCTCCCTATAATATGTTTCTTCAACATAACCCACATGGGAATCATCAAACTCTAACTTTATATCACCAAGTAGTTGGTAAGCCTTAATCATCAAAAGCACAATATTAGGACAATCAATATCATTGAAAGGAAAACAAAAAAAGGCAGCAACTCTAAATGGCAACATACATTCTTACGAGCACCGAGCAAATTGACAGCTTCTGCGGTAGCTTGTGTATATTCACCCTCGTCAACAAGATTCCTCACCACACTCAAAGCCTCAGGAGCATTAGGGTTTGTATAGTTCCCTGGAACTCCAGTCCAGAGCGTGTCCTCTAGAAGTAAGCTCTAATCACAATTAACATCTTACCATTTTCAAGAAACTATTCAATTTAAAAGCTTACATCATTACAATAGTTACCATTGAGCTGGATAAGTTCCGATGAGACGCCGCCCCACACCATGGCACCGAGGCGGCCATTTCCGATGGGAATGGCATCCGTGAAGTGCTTGGCAGGCCCGCTGAACCCAATTTTTAACGGTCTTGCAGTCAGTGGAACTCTCTCTCCGCCTTCCATCGTTATATGTGAAGATTAAATTCACCTCTGTCAGGGAAGAGTCGAAGACACTAGTCCACATATACATAGGCTTGTGAAAGCAGCAACGAGTAACACGTGGCGTTAACAGCACTTCTGACGAAGTACGTAGCATGTCAAAATTGGTCCGAATCTAATCCTAACTTACGTGGGATCCTCTGGTCCCGTTTTTTTATACCTATTATGTCCTATTACATCCAAGTCACACGAGTCTTTATGCAACTCAAATGTCGATTAAATGTATAGACACTACAAGTTTAAATAGTTGTATTCAATGTTGGGGAATGACTTAAAATAGATAGTTGTTTAACAGAAATTTCTGGACGTAATTTCATAGTTCCTTAATTTTCTGTTTTATTTTGATTTTATCTGTTTTGGTGAAAATAGTTTCTACTTTTATTAAGTTAAGTTTGTTATTGTAAAGTCTATTTAAAGGCATATTAAGTGCTTCAATTTGTAAGTCAATAAACATAGAAATTTCGATCACAAACACTCTCAGCTTTTGAAAACTAAAGAATTTCGTTACTAATCAAGCTAGGACAAAAATACAAGGTCTAATACTTATGTTACTTACAACACATTACTATCAAACAAAAGAACTTATGAAGGTGGCATATAATAGAGATTAAAGTTCCAAATTCCAGTTGATTCTCATGCATAAGCTAACATCAAGATGATCTTTGCGAGTGAATAGGATTTCCTAATCCAACATATTGTGTTATTGGTTAGCATTTGCTTATTTATTGATCTTCCTCTAAAGAGTATATGGTTTCTCTCTCTCTCTATATTGGATAACCATCACTCTGAAAAGCTATCCTAAAGATTGCTCCATCCTTTTTCATCCTAGTGATTGTATCAGTTGCTCATTTTATTATCACCTACCATTCCATCTCATTATAATACATATTCAACAGTTATTATAACATAGACCAAACTGTAAATGAATAATGACAATGGAAGAAAAAAAATAAGGAATTGTTCTCATAGTTTTCTTACAAATGATACATAAATTATCAAGCCTAGTAGATAGCCAAGTCATGAATGAGGCCTTCAAAATTAAGGTTTTCCCCTAAACTACACCAAACCATTAAACTTTGGTAGCTTGAGGTCCGTATAATTTTAGGCAAGAGGCGTTGGTGAACTTGTGAAAATTGTTAGCCATCCAAAGAACCTTCTTATCCTCCTTGATATTAGGGTATAACTTGGGAGTAGTTCTTCCAACTGGGAAGAACCCTTGTAGTTATAGCTCTACCTATTATCCTGAACTATCACTTTCACCTTTAAATTCTGAGGTATCATAGCTTCTAAATGGTTTGGTCTCTCCTTAATGTGTAATGGGCTATGCGTGGCCTAATTATCATACCAAAAGGAGGTGGTGTTCCCATTCCCCATATGAATTTTGATATAAGGATAAATTTGGCTCCTTTTCCTATTCATCTAAATGAAACTCCAAGAATCTTTTCTTTTCCCTTATGTAGTATTCATTTACCCATTTGCTCCATGAGGCTTCCTTGTTGTTGAATAACCTCCATATCCTTTTGGAGATTAATATTGATTATATAACCTATAAGGAAATTATTCTCGCACCCCTTTTGCTTAGGTAAACTTAGATCTAGCCATCTGACTTTTTCCCCTTTATAATTTTCAGCATTACCTAACCATAATAAAATTTTAATGCATTTTTCAATCTCCATTTTTATTCTCCTAGGTACGAAAAGTTGGGCTCTCTAGTCAGTGTGTATATTCCTCAACACTAATTGAATAAACTATAATATGGCTACAATGGACAAAAATATATTTTAACAAGCATTGGTCCTTTTCTTAAACATCTCCAAGAGTGGTATGCATTCTTTGTACTTTGGTTTTCTTGAGGTTATTGGTACCCTTGGGTATTTAAAAGGTAGATTTTGCTTAGTTAGTCTAGTAATGGAGCATAAAGTCTAAAAATTTTGGACATCTAAGGATATATACATCATGTTTTTATTAGCATTGACCCTAAGCTTAAACATATTAGAGAGTTTCTTTAACGTTTTCATCATAACCACTAATGAATAAGGACTAGAAACATAAAATAAGATGAGATCATCTATGAAAGCCAGGTGAGAAATTACATTGTTTGCACTTATGGTGATAAGCAAACTTGGTATTACTTGAAATGTTTAGCTGAAGCATTCTAGTGAAAATCTCAAAAGCCAAAGTGAATTAGTAGGAGGAAAGAGGATCCCCTAGCTAATTCCTTTAGCTCCTCTGAAAATGTTGGAGGGAGTATCATTGACGAGTAGATGGAATGAAGTGGTAGTTAAGCAGGCTTTAATCGAATCTATGAACATATTAGGAAATCCAAAAAACTAAATACCGATAAAGATGAAATTTACTTGAGTGTATCAAATGCCTTTTCAAAAAATTCTAAACCATCAGAATATTGTCATGTATAGACCTTACCTTTATGAAAATTCCTTGTTTAATGTTATTCACTGTTCAGAGGGTATTTTTAAGTCTTTTGGATATAATCTTGGAAATGATCTTCTAGACTATGTTGCAACAAGATATAGAAGCGTTATGTCCTATATTGGTACTGTTCTTCTTTTCTATTTTCAAGAACCCTTCTTATTGTGCTATGTTTTTTTCCTACATTTTGGAGTTTATATGGGTTTTGTGTTCTAGTAATGGTGTATGGGTTTTGGCTTGTGTTTATGGATGGAAGATGGAAAATTGTGTTTCTTTGTTGGATGTGTCAGGGTTGACGTTTTTTCCACCTTTCATGCTTGTTTAGGGAAAGCCTACTAAATGTTTGATGAAAGTTATGTTAGAGAATCAAGGCTACTTCTGCAAGGGATGTTTATGTTCATATTTACCACATGATTGCTTTTACACCAAATCTCTACCACTTATTGTATACATATTTATAAGTCAAATGGCTTTATTTCAACATGTAATGAGGCTATGATTAGACATAAGAATTAAAGCAAAATGATCAAAACCAGAAATATTAGCAAAGCATCTAAACAGATATAGATAACAAACGTATAAGTAGGAACCATGATATTCAACTCACTTGGGAATGGTTAATTGCTTCATACGAAGAAAAATGGACTCACATTGTGATTTCTTGTTGGTACCTTTCTTACTTTTTTGGTACTTTTTTATTAATAGATATTGAATAAACAAAATAATTTGAATCATAAAACAATAGGTAAGGATATTTAAATAGAGAATTTGGCTTGTAATATAGTTATAAAATAAAAGAAAAAGGTTATGACTCAAAGTAGCTAACTAGGGATGTAGAATTGGGGTGGATATTTAAGTCAAAGGTTGTAAAACAATGAAAGTCATTTTTTATTCTTACCACCTTTTTTATTCTTATACATGCATATATCGATTAGGTCTTGAAATGTTCCAAGCAAGTTCTAGAGAAATATTCTAATATAAGATAATACACTTCAAAGCAAAATACATATTTATTTGAATGTTTTAATCTTTTATGGCTCATAATCTTAAAATTTATTTCAAATCACGTCAACTTTACACAATGCCTTATCATTTGGTCATCAAAGTTTATAAAAATGTATAATGCTAGATAAGTTAACCATTCAACATATTTTTGCTCTTATTATTAAAAGACCAAATCTTTTAGCATACACACATTTCAATTTATTCAAATATATTTGATGAAACCATATAATGGACTAGCAGAATGTCGATGTGGTGACTAGTTTCCGATGGTGGAAATGAGCTATGCTAGGAGGAATATGGAAAAATTCTCCCTAATGAAGAACAAATTAATGCACAACAAATCTCCTCATCGAATACTAATCACACGTTGACTTCAATGGTCAATCTTCTTCTTTAAGATTTTTAGTATTATCCAAATTAGCTCTCTTTCTTTATTATCTGTATCTCATTTTCTGTTAAGAAGCTATTAGATGAAAGTTTGGTTGTATATACTGTGTTGTGTAAAGCTTCCTCGAATCTTTAACAAAATATAGATGAAAATGGAGGTGGTGGCAATGTCTCGATGGTCCGTACAAGATTAGAAAAATTGATTGTTTTGGAACAATGGTCGATTCCAAAAACTATGTCTATTCAATCAGGTATGCTTGTGTTCGAATTTGGGTTTCTTATATCATTTGACTTAGTTATTTAAGTCCTTTACTATTTTTTTTCTTAGGTGAAATGTATCATACATGTAGTTCATCTATTTCAGTGATCTATACTACATTTGGGGAATCATTCACTATATCTTCTGCTACTTTAGTTAAATATGAGAAGTCGTTGGAAGAGAGTGTCAATAAACCAACTCCAGAAGGAAGATCTTTCAATGTTTCACTTGATGCCTTCAAATGTATAAGGACCATTCTTGGGAATCTAGACAAAGGGAACTCCTTTACCTTTTCTACCGGGTCTCATATCACTTGAAATTTAGAAAAATAATTATTTCTTTTTCTTTCGATGGAATAGGCATGAAATTTATTTATTGTTTTATCTATAAAAATTGTTAAACTTCTAATTAAAATCTTGTATTACTTACCATATATCATTATATTATATTGTTTACCATATTTAAATAATTTATATGTATTATTATTTTATTGTTAATAAATATTAATGATTAAGTAGTCAACTTAAATTTATGATATTTTGATCTTATTAACATTAAAATTTTAGTTGTGCTTATCTTTTTATATCCAAAAATATTTATTTTTCAAAATTCAAATTACTTATCATATGTTTTTCAACAATATGTTTAAAACTTTGAAAGCATTTTACAAATTTTAGGTTCTTCATTCTATTTTCCTAAAAAAATTGTATGAACAGAGGTGTACTATGTACAATAGGCATCATTAAAGAATCATTTATTTATAAATCCATAGATTTAATTAAAATTATAGAGTTTGAATGCATTAGGTAAAAATTGTAATTATTTCAACTTTTCGATAAGATTTTAAAAATTCATCACCAAAAGTTGAGCATTTTGTGACGATTCACAAATTTGTCCCCAATGGTTTGACATTTGGCAACAAAAATGTTAAACCATCGTAACAGGTAGAGCCTTTGCGACGAATCCAATAAATCATTGCCAAAGACATGCATTTAGTGACAATCCTAGGAAACGTCCCGAAAAGATAAGCTTTTGGCAAGGTTATTGAAAATCGTCTCCAAAGCTTGACATTTGGCGACGAAAATGTAAAACCACGACAAATCTAATAAATCATTTCCAAAGATATGCATTTACCAATGATTTTGAGAAACATCATGTAATATCCCTTTTCCCCTACTAAGGGTTAGAACCCTAAAATTTGGTGCACGTGAGCTAAGAGGCTTTGAAGAGGATGTGGGGATTGTGTGTCCGTCAAATGAACATGGGAGTCCGTTTAACGGACAGCTTCGGGTGAATTGGAACAATTTGGATGGCTCATGTCCGTTTAACGGACATGCAGTTCCATTTAACGGACCTTCTCGGGAGAATTGGGACACTTTGGTGGATTCATGTCCGTTTAACGGACATGCAGGTCAGTTTAACGGATCTTCTCGGATGAATTTGGATTGCTTGGCCAGTCTATGTCCGTTTAACGGACATCCTTGGGGAAACTTTAGTAAATCGCATTTTTGACCGTTTTAAATTTAGTACATGTGGTTTTAAGCGAGATTATGATAAAAATGCATCATATTTAGATATACATTGATGAATTGGATTATTGCACACATTAAAATTTTTGATCATGCACTCAATTGACATTTTTCGGGTATAATTGGTAATACATGTGATTGTTTTGAGAATTATGAATTGTTGTTATTGAAAATTTTTTTGGACAGTGAAATTATTGATTTGGCATTTTGGAGCATTTTTAGGAACTTTTTCTGAAAATTTTGGAGATAGTTTTCGGACTAGGAAAAAAATGCTGAGGGGCAAGCCAACTGATAAATGGCAGTAGAAATTATTATTAAATAATATTGGAATTTTGTGATACATGAATTTAGGAGTTTTTGACAAGTGTTATTCATTGGAATTTGGGTTTGAAAGAGATTAGAGTAAGAAGTAAATTAAGGTTGAATGATTGAGGTTATGCCATGTGGCATTTTCTTAGCCATGCCTTTATTTAACCCTAAGTTTATATTTAATTGAAGCTTGCTTCTAGCTCATTCTCGACACTCTCTCCTTGGAAGCTATTTGGATGATTTTTCTCTCTTATTTTCGTGACTTCCATCCCTCTCTTCATCTCCTTCATGCTTTGGTGTTTTAGTGCTTGAAACTTTGCTCCATCTTCTACTTTTACTACCATCTTGTTGTTCCTTCAAGTTGATATAAGAAAAACCTAGCTTAACCTCCTTGAAGATGAAGATCATGGGATGCTTTAGGATTAGGGTTTAGTGAGAGGTTGAAGTGATTAAAGCCAAACCAAGTAAGTTATGGTTTTAATGTTATAAGCATTGTTATTGTAAGCTTAAATGATGATTAAATTTGAGTTATGTTGAATTGATTTGTGCAAGGTTATGTTTGAGTCGTAATTGATGCTACTAGAAGTTCATGTTTGTGAATGATATCTTGAATTAGATTGAGTAGTGCATGATGGGAGAAGGAATTGAGGTGATGATCTAGGCATAAGAGGAATTGGATGAGTTAAATGTTAAGGATGGACTAGGAAGGGACATAATGATGGATTATGTGAGTGAATGATATTTATTTGGATGCTTAATGGGTTTTGCTATGTTTTCTTGATGATATGAGATGAGTATAAAAATAATGAAAGGGGATTAGTTTGGTGTCTTGAAATGTGAAGGATTAGGTGAGAGTTAGACATAAAGTGAAAATGGAATTGAAGTTGATTGTGTGAAGGAAATTGATGATGAATACATAT
>JANKOE010000206.1:64732597-64747154 GCA_026284465.1 Erythroxylum citrifolium | reverse complement strand
TCATCAAAACTCAACTTACCCTTCATTCTAGCATCAAACAAACTCCTTATCATAATCATTCAACCTCTATACTATTTCTATAAATCATCACTCATCAATAACACCAATTTTTTACACCCCCCTTCACTATACACGATACCCATATACCCAAAATCCCATCTCATGCAATTTACCTCTAAATTAACATCACAATTGCTTCATTTAACCAAAACCCATGGTATTAATCAAGACACTTACTTGCTTTAGCTTCCAACTTCTTCAAAATCTCACTCAACCCTAGCTCCAAGCATCACTTGTTCATCATCTTGGAGGAGGCAAAGATAGGCTTTTCTTGTGCAAATGAAGAAGATGATATGGTAGGAGTAACAAGTGAAAGATGGAAGCAAGGTTCCATGTGGGTGAGTCAAAAATCGTGAAGGAGAAGAAGGGAAGAAGAGGGAGCCACGAAAATTAAGAGGAAAACAAGAAATAAATGGAAGACAAAGCAAATTTAGGTGATTTATCAAGTTAATGTCGTGAATGGGGTGTGTGGTGAGTGGTAGTGACACTTGTCACTGCCACTTTTCACCTTCTTATGGTCCCATATGGACTCACTTTAAAAACTAGTCTATTTGTCTTCAATTTTTACTCCAATTGTCTCCCAATTTTCAATACTACTTGTCAATAAATCCTAAGGTCATGTATCCAAAATTTCAATGCTATTTGACAGTAAATTCTATTACCATTTATCATTTGGTTTGCCACTGAGCATTTTTCCTAGTCCAAAAATTACCCCTAAAAATTTCAAAAAAGTTTCCCCAAAATTCTTCAAAAATTCTAAAACAATAATTTCACTTTCCAAATCAATTTTCAATACCAATAACGCATAAATCTCAAAACAATCACATCTATTACCAATTATACTCGGAATGTCAATGAATGCATGTACAATTATTGTTCTGTGCAAAGATCCACTGTTCATGTGCATGTGCACCTTATGTAATGCATGAGTATGAGATGTGTTGTCCCAATTTCTTTGATTAATCTCACATGTACCAAATTTTTAGGGTTCTAACCCTTTGGATGGAGTCGGGATGTTACATTCTATGTTTGCTTTATCATTTTACAAGTGATGATTTTGAGGACACAATTTGGGCATAACTTTCTCCATAATTCTTCAATTGAGGTGATTTTTAGTCATTTGAAAGTTAACTTAAAGAACTACAACTTTGTAGAAGACTCATAAAAAATTGGTACTGATCATGAAGTGAAATTAGGACTCCTTATGCTATATCTTTAAAGTTTCAAAATAAAATTGGCATCAATCTAAAAGTATATCAGATGTTGATTCTCGTAATAAGCATTCCAAGGACATGTATAATTACAAGTTTAATTAGATTAAGACTTTTTAATGTAATTTTAACTTATAAATACTATTATTAAAGTTCATTGTAGGGGACTTTGGAGGTTGGTGACAACCTCCTCTACCATTAAAATCGTAATCTTAAATTTTTTTATCACAATAGATTTAACCTTAAAAATTTTACAAAATACTAAGTAGTGAAGTATAAGTTATGCACTAGAAGAACATACACATTAACACCATGGAAAAAAATATCGTAAACTATTGTGATGACTAAAAAGATTAATTAGATTTAATGAGTTTGATTAGATTGAATTACCCATCAAGAGGTCGTAATTACTTAGTTGAATATGTGCCTTATGAAATGACATAAATAGATTATGTTATTTTTTCAATTGTAAGTAATTAATCTTGTATGATAATTAAAATTCCATGCAAGTAAACCCTAAAACTCTATCATTAGTTTTATCGGTTTTTCTCTGTTTAATTAACATGTCTTCATTAATTTAATAATTAAAAAATTTCTAAATCTTATTTACTTTAGTGTAATTATTTAGTTAAAATAAACTAGTGATATAATTTTTATGGAGTCAATGCTCTAGAGTACTCCAATAACTTGCTTCAGTTATCCTTATATAATTATAATTTTAGTTGATAAACTATCCTTAATTATTGAGAAATCTATTAGAAACACATCCTTTCAAAAGTAGAAGCTTATGGGCTGTTTGATTTCACTTCTATTTTTCTGTTGCGGTTTTTAGTTTTAGTTTTTTTTTATTTCTGTTTTTTTAATTGGCCATTTGGTTTCACTTCTATTTTTGTTGTTGCGGTTTTTAGTTTTTGTTTTATGTTTTTGGTTTCTGTTTTTTTAATTAAAAAATAGAAACCTGTTTGGTTGAAATTTCTAGTATAAAACTGAAAACAAAAAACTATTTGATTAAGATTTGTAATAAAAATTGAAATTAAAAACATGTTTGGTTTTATTCTCCTATTTCTCATTTTGTAATTGTACTCTTATATTAATAATTTTTAATATAATATAATATATTTTTAAATTAATTAATTCTCATTATAATTTCATCTACATATATACAAAAAAGTTTTTTTTTGTCTTCTACTTTTCTTATTTTTCTTTGTTGTCTCTTACACTAATTTGTTTATTTCTCTTAATTTGTCCAAGCTCAAGTAATATGAATTAAGTTCAATCAAATTCAGACTTGCATTGCCATCACTAATTGTAATGAATTTAGTATTGAATTTGATTATAATATGGTATTATTATTAATATCGATTAATATCAAGTACTGTTTTGAATAATTGCTTAAAATTTTAAAATATTTTTAAAATATTATAAATTTTATTAATATAAAGATTTATACAAATTTTAAAAAGTTAGTAATTAAATTAAAAATTTTAAAATTATCATTAAAATAAAAACATTTTAAAAATCAAACACTGTTATGAAATACCAACACCGTAAATAGGCCTAAATAGCTAAGTTGCTTTATTATGTATATTAAAGAAAATGGTGTTAAAGCTTACAGATTATCCAACATTGTAAATTCGAACCTAACTCCATACGCATACCCAAAATCGAAAGTCTTCTCGAACCTATTTCCATGTCACACCAAACTCCATTAAAACGAAAACTCATTTCTTATTACTTAACACAAGACCAATTGCCGGTGCTTGAAGTTAAAGAAACAATTGCCCTTTGAATTATTGAGATTTTCGTTTCTTTTTTGTTAGGTTAAAAGATGCATATAAGATCTTCCACCAATACTAGTCCACCAACTTCATCAGCTTCCTGTCCTTGCCATGACAACTTCGCAGACTTACTTGCCCAAATTTTACTTTCCTCCTCTCCGATGAGGTTCTGCTATTGGTTTTCTTAAAGATTCTAACGTCTCTTTACATCTCTAGCCATCGTTGTTATCATCGAAGTTGCCTCATCTATGTGTGGCGGAGAGAGTCGGACCTTAGGTCTTGTAAAAACTTGCTGGATGTTGTGTTAGATACGGAGGTATACTAAAGACGATAATAGAGATAGAAAACAGGAGTATGTTATTTTTTTGTCTAAAAAAAGTGTTTTCAAAATTTAAAGAAAGCAATAATTCTTACGTAAACAAACACAAAGCTTTAGACAAAACTTTATAATTTTTAATACAAGAAAAATTAACTTAAAAAATTCTTGATATAGCAAATATTAAAATTAAAATTAAATGTATCTAAATTTTAAAAGAAATAAGTTACAATCGAGTCATATTTTATGAAAATATTATATTCAATTATTTACATACTAATAATTTTAGCACATTATTGGTTTATGGTATGATTTGGACCACATAATTATATAAGGATTTTCTGTAAAATTATTGTATGATTAATTTATGAAAATTATTAATTTAGCATGTTTTTAAATGTTACAATTATTCATATAAAGAATATTATTGATTTAGATATATTTTAATGTAATTAAATAGGAAATTTACTTTTATACGGATTTTATTGACCTGGTTATTTCTTTGGGAGTTTTTGATGGTTCAGATTACCTGTTCCTATTATTATGTACCTACCTTATTTCATGAGTTACCTTATTTCATATTTCATGAGTTTCCATTCATTAGATGTATGGATGTTCACGACACAGGTAGGTAGGCATAAAGCAATGGGAAGAGTAATAAGAACAGGTAATCTGTTCTTGTTTCTGAGTCCACCGAATTGATTTTGTACTTGTTTTCTTAATATTTACGTAAAATTATTTTTTGGAAATGTATAATTAGAGTTAAAAAGTAATCAGTACCAATGATGTAAAATTCAGACTAGACCAGCAGTTTGATTGGGTTAAATACGAACTGGACTGATTTTCGATTCGATTTTTATTTTTAACTATTGTCAATAAAAATCGACTTGTAAAATAATAAACTGGCCGAACGTGAACCGTGAACATAAGAAGTAGAAGGAGAGCTAGAGGAGACGCACAAACCAACCACTCTCTGGGGACCACCACTCACACATCACTGAAGGCATCGATTCTTCTTCTACCTTTCTCTGTGTATGTATTGATTCAAACCTCCAAAAACAAAATAAATCGACTTTTAATCATACAATGAAGCAAATCATAAATCCAACGACAACTAAAGATACACATCATTTTATGTGTGTATAACTCAACAGGAAGCGAGAATAACATAATATTAGCATACTCAAGATAAAGGGTGAGATCTTAATCTAGGTCCATACATACATACGATATATATGAGAGAGATTGAAAGGGAAGAGTAGAAAGATGAAGCTAAAGGACAAAAATAGTAAAAAGGAATGAGAGGAAAGAGTAGAAAGATGAAGCTAGAGGACGAAAATAATTAAAAAAAAAAGAATCTGAGAAGTAGAGAGATGACGACAAGAGTTGTTTGCAATCGCTCTTGAAAGTAGGTATACTTTGTTATGGGATTTGCTAATGGCAATAAGGACTAGGGATTTGACCACCGATTTTATTAGAAAATTCTAGTGTTAACTACTAGCTGAGTTAAAAAGAATGGTTAAGAAAATAAATAAATACAATTTGGGGACCAACTATATATATATATATATATAGCCAAAAAATGATATTATCCAAACAAATAATACTTATATACACATATTAAATTTTATATGTAAAGCTAAGAGCTTTACGAATATTAATTAAATCATGAATATTAAATTATAATAAAATTATTTATTTCTTTAAAAAATTAATCTTTATATGTTATGTTTAAGATTTTAGCATTAAAAAAGACAAACATTAAAATTAACTGATAAATTAATAAATAGATTCATTTTTAACAATAAAAATTATTATTTATTAAAATAAATTGAATTGAATCGAAAAGTTGATTAATTTAAAATTTATACATCTTATTTGTTATATACTGGTTTTATAGAAGTTCAATATCCATTAAATCTTTAAACCTTAAAATTTTCGTTTGACCAATTCGATATCTCTGATTTAATTTTTAAAACATTAATGTTAAATGAAGGTGAAACTTTCAGAACTCTCTTATTTGTATTTTTGCTGATTTATCCCAAAAAATAATTTCAGAACTCGGAAGACTATTTTCGTAATTGTACTAATAATTGACATCGGATGCTACCAAACAAATTACAAGTGCTCTATAGAGCAATCGTATTTCACAAATACGTAGTTTACAATAGAGAGTGATTCCTCTCCGCATGTACCCTATCTACTTGCCAGAAATCAAAGGCAAATCGACTTCATCGCACCACTCCACACACCTCGTCTCATAATGTGAACTCTTCACTTCTTTTGGCCAATAACTCACCCAAACCTGGCCTCCTATCCTCCACTTCAACACACTCCCTTCCATTTCCTTGCTCAACCTCCATCCAATACCTTCTCCATAGTCATCACCAGCAAAAACTAACCCCCTAGTCTTGGTATATGGCCTATTGGGTCCATCAAACGCATATGAAACATCAATCACATGGGCACTACCTCCGTCGTTAACATTACTACGAGGCTTGCATGCAACAATTTCATGACCCATGTTGTCGTACAAAACAGCGTCAAAAATTGCAGCATTTCCTTCTACATCTTGATCCCACCTCCAGTTCCTCATCCTTGTCCTTGTTGCCTTTTTTGCTCGAGTTTTAACCATAGGATCCTTTGACTTCCCGAAACTACCTTTGACAAGTCTCTGAACCTCTACTTTTCTGTCCCCATTCTCTGTGGACCGACCTAAGGTCAATCCGGCCACATAAGTTGCCCCGACCTCTGGTCCAACCCAAACGCGAGCTCTCGACACAAAATACCTTTCCTCAGCATACTCCACATCATCGTTTTTGTTAAACCCTAGTTTTGCTACGTGGAACCGTAGATTGTCCACACGAGCATTTACCTCTATATAACCATCATGGAATACAACTGAATAGTCCAACTGAATTGTCGCCTCCAACTGTTGATGAGCCAACGCATACTTCAGAACTGACTCCTTAGCTTCAACGACAGAAGTTTTATTGTCTCTGGAGCTCACAAGTTTCATTGCTAATATTGGTGCATAGCCTTTCAGAGTCCAAAATCCATAAGCCTCCATTGAATAGGAGAAACCTGCATGTCGACCAGGCACTGTTGCTAGTGCTTGTAATCCTACGGCGCCCACGTCTCTTAAAATAAGCCATTTGGACAACATATAGCCTAGAGTCCGAGTAAAACATAACTCGGCATCGACTCCTATTGTAACCAAAAAGGTTCGCAAAACAGGCGCATGTTTGAATGAAAACGCTTCAATGTTGGGACCCAACAAGGAATCAAAGTATAATGACCCGACTTCACTAGGTGCATCACATACACACAGCCAAAACAAACGAGTTAGGAACAGCAAGTCAAAGAAACTTGAAAATGACTCGGGTGAATGAGAGTCCATGATCCATTCAACCGGGTCGGGTTTGAGCTTCTGGAGCTGAGAACGAGGGCAAGTGCTTATTTGTGCTATGGGTGAGTTGGTGATGATTTCTTGGAGAAGCTGGAGTATCAAAGGAAGAAAGGGCTTATCGGAATTGAAAGGACATGTGTCAGAAACCCAGAGGATCTTTGGAGCGTTAAAAGGCTTAAAACCTTGTATGCATAAACTGAACGTCACCAAAGCCTCAGAATTTGACCCGGCGGTTCTCTCGGCTCTGAGTTGCATAGACCGACTCGACCCATCTCCACTTTCACCGGAGGAAGCGAGCTCGAAAGTGTAAGGCGTCTCTGACACTGACCAGTCAGCGGAGTTGGGTAGTTCACATATCCAAGACCAAATATCCATCATTGTTTTAGTGAAATTTCTGAGTATATTTTGGTTTGTGATAGAGCTTACACTACCGCGAGCTGATGGTATTTTAAAGAGCGAATGCGTGATTAAAATCATTCCAACTTGGGGTTATCGTGAGCCACGCATGACTAGTGGTTCTCAGCGCTTTGCTTCTAGGCTGCATTAATTACCGGTTTTCTTTCACTTTCTTTCTTCAACTCATCCAGCATGCAACTAGGGAATGAAGAGGATTTTCCAACCTGAAAAAATAGAAATGGATTTTAAAAAATAGATTTTAAATGTACGTCGAAAAATAAATGTAGATATGGATTTATATATGGGTATAGTAATAACCCGAATCGATGAATAATTATATCATATCAGTTTTTATTAAATTTATTTTTCTATTTTTTAAATATTTATAATTAAATATAATAAAATATTAATATTTTTTTGAGAAGAAACAACTTTAAAATCTTTACTTTATTTTTCAGTGCTCACCTTTTTCATCATATTTTTTTAATAGGAGGATAATAATGCAAATGATATAGAGATAGAGTTTTGAATGTTGTGGAGTTCACGCAAAGACAATTTGAAGTTTTGAATATTTTTGTCTTTGTTCTTGTTATTGATCGTGAAAAACATATATTGTTTTTACACTAGACATTATGATTTTTATTATTATAATTTTATGTTTTTTAAGACATACAAATCAAAATCTTGACTTATTATTATTAAAATAATTTTGAGTTGAAACGTTTGCAAAAATTTGCTCTTTATAATTTCTATTTAGAAGTTATATTTTTATAAGCTATACAACTCGATGGATATCCAAAAACTCGAACAATCTAATAGATTTAGATATGAATAGTAAATCGTAAAAATTAATAAATTTTAAATAGATAATAAATTGAGTCGTAAAAAAAAAGATATAAATATAGGTAAAGTAATACCATTTCTGAATCATACCCCTTATTTTACGAACATGCAATTTATGATGTTAGAGATAGACAAATGAAAGGGAAAACGATGAAAGGACGCGTGTACAGTGAAACTGGACAACCTGAATGCTCTATCTTTTGGGGTCAGAAAATTTAAGAAAGACTCTTTCCTGCGTACTTGATATGAAGTTCTAATTACGATATCCATTAAAAACGAATGGCTCATATGCCACATACAAGCATCAATGATGTGTGTTTCACTAGCTGTCTCTTACGATACTAACTAGTAGCGCATGAAAGGGAAATGTCTTTCTAGTGGGCAAATGCTTGCATAAGCATGTTATATAGAATCTTGACTTATGTTTCCGAAAAAACAATTACATTGAATGCTGCAACTCTAGTTCCAACACTAACCTTAGAATATGGTTTGAGCTACTTATTATGAGAAGGACATTATATTACTAATCATCTGTAGGGTTATTGGGTTCATTCCACCAAAACTTACCCATTAGACATGTCTTCCACCATAAATGAAATTTGATCTAATTTATGTATTTTTAATGTATTATAAAAATAGCTGAATTTTATTTTATTTTTAACTTCTCGTTGCCAAAACTTTTTCACTCTTCAATCTCTTTATTCAGCGATTTTTTGTTCAAATTGGTCCGATGGATCATTTAGTTTTATGAAATAAGAGAAGAGCCCTTCTAAGATAGTAAAAAAATTGCTTTTCCAACATGGACGGATCCACATTGGAGGCAAGTTCCCCCACTGCCGTCAAAAAATTTTATATCAAAGAATTATTATTTTAAGTTTTGATCCTATAAAAAAATAAAATTTTGCTTCCATTAAAATTTTGCCCCCACTCAAAAAAATTTCTAAATCCGTCTCTGTTTCCAATAATGAGATATCATCAAGTTGAGTTTTGGGTTATCCATGAATCATATGACCCAACTTAGAGGTTAAAGATGAATTATTTAAAAATTTTGTCCTTGTTGCACTGTTACATAATTACGATTCTGTCCCTGCTAAGTATTACAACTCTAGTATTATTTCATACTTACAATTTTAATGTTGCTGGGTATTTATAACATTGTCACACTACATATTTACAACTCTATAACTATTGAAATTCTACAATTTTGTCACTGTTATATAATTATAATTAATGCCAATGTTTGTAAATTTACAATTATGTTCATACTTGTAAATTTATAACATTGTCACTACTTGTAAATTTAAAACTTTGCCCTTACTTGAAAACTTAAATCAACATTAAATGCACTACAAGAAAACAAGGCATTCTGTGACATTTTTAAAACATCACAGAATGTCCAAAAAACGTCACAGAATGTATTCTGCGACGTTTTAAAAAATTTCACGAAATGTGGTGTAGGCAAAAGGTTTCCGTGATGTTTTATGTAAAAAATTACAGAAAATATTGACATTCCGCGACGTTTATAAAAACGTCACTAAAAGATTGGACATTCCGCGACGTTTTTTAAAAACATTGCGAATTGTCTAACATTCCGTAACGTTTTTAAAACGTCACAGAATGTGAAGGAATCCGCAACGTTTATTTTGGAAACGTCGCGGAATGTCTTCTGCAACGTTTTTTGAAACGTCGCAGAATGTCTTTCGAGACGTTTTTATTATTATTTGTATTATTGTTTATTATTTTTTCATTTTTCGAAAATCATATTAATTTAATCATTTCTTTAATTTTAATAATTAATTTTTAAAATACAAAATTTTTAATCTTATTTGTTTAATAACTATTCAATATTATTTATAAATTTTATTTATTTAATAATTCTTCAATTTTTATTATATCATTGATTTTAATAATTATTGATGATACGACATTGCCAAATTGTTCTTTGATATGTGAGTCAAGTTTGTGAGTTTGTTGAACAAACAATAAAACATCAATATGCAAAGGATACTTGAAAACATCAATATGATAATGAACGATTATGATACTTGCAAAGGCCTTACATTGTTCCTACTTACAAACACATGATTAACAAAGAGATTGGCACATCTCTACAAATTATCATCCATCAGCCTTATGTACACCATGATGGTTAAAATGATGCTCATGTGCCCTTGTAGGATTGTATTGTACATCATTCAGCCATCGTGACTTTCTAAATGTTGTTAACTTGACAATTAGTGTACATCGAAGCACAAGTAGGAAATGTGCTTATATACTATGGAAACGTTGTACCCTTGCCCTTTTCCAATAAACTTTGAGATGAATTGTGCTTTTTCCTCCTTGGACGAAAAAATAAATCCTCTATATCTAGGACATAAGATATCTGTCACCAAAGAATTTAACGTTCAGCAACAAGAAATAATGAAAGAAAAACAAGGTGTTAAACAATGCAAGAAATAATGAAAAGAAATCAAAAACTTGAATGAGTCTACAATTGAACATTTTAACACCAAGAAAAATACCTTGCAAGAATTGCAGGCAATCTTACACTTCAAACCATTGAAAATTTTAACACCTTCGATGGCCATGCCCAAAGCAGAAGATTCTTCTAGCCCTGCATATTTGCACTTGTTTATGCTTATATCAATTGAAAGTAGATATTAGTCACATAAAATTTGAGAATCTTTTGTAAGTAACGCATTTGAGTACTGTATAGAAACCAAAAGCCTGATCTTTTTTACAAAATTGATAGAATAACCGGTCAACAAAACATCAAAAGCCATGAATTATTCTCTTCTCGATATCCCAAGCACAAATATGAAAATCAAAATAACTCTTTTCAATAAACGAATTGAGGAAATAAGGATTTGAATGAAGAACATATTCTTTAAAGGGGATGTGGCTATGAGTTACAATATGCTTAATCAACAGCAATCATTCACATTCTTGAAAGTGGATATCTGATGCATGATGTTAGTACCTGCACAATATAATGTGATGAGGCTCCTTGTTCCTAGGAAAGACTGACAGATAATCACTATACAAGTATGTTGTAAATTTGGGATCCATGGAAACTTATAACACCTCCTGCTTCTTAATTACTTTGTCCATCATCTGGATGGACAAACGGGGTGAAGAAGATGAATGAAGCAGCAGCCAAAAATAAACAAGAGTTGATCATGTGAATACTAAAGGTAAAATCTATATGATAAAACAGAAGAAATAAAGGTAAAGTGGCTAATAAATTCCATTCAGCATATGTTTTCATCATCAAAAAGGAATCACGCATTATCATAATAAATCGAATCAATCAACTGTGTTTTCATATCGAATTGAATCTTTACCAAGGAAGTCAAACTGAATAGCAAAACACAATCAAAAGCATATTGCAAGTGATTATAGGTTGTAATAAGATGTTATGCTAGACCAGTGAGTGATATTTACTAGCTATTATATTAACATCACTTTTAAACAACTCTAAAATCTGCAATGAATCAGTTTAAGGCATAAACGGTAAATGTGCTCTTTTCTGTTAAAAGTTTCCACTAGTGAAGTATTTAAAGCAATGTAATGCTCAAAATAAATTGGATGTTATATTGCAAAATACCTTCAACTTATTTTATGGTACGCACTCTACATTCACTACTTTTAATGTGCAGCAACCAACAGTATCAGCTTCATCATCATCGTGTAGAAGGCCATCCACATAATCGTAGAACATTATAAGATTCAAACTGAAAAGAAATGTAAGGCTACATATCCAACTACTAGTTGATAACACTACAAGGAAACAGATGCTCCATTAGAATTTACTCGGTGCCAAAATGGTGTATGATCAATACAATTCACATGCTAGTATGTAAACAAATTATGGCTTCCAACTACTTTTTGAGAAGGTATAGGTAGAACTCCATGGGTAAACAGAATTTCCAATTTATGTCATTCAAAACTACCAAGCTCCATTTGAGGACAATATAAAACCTAAAAATTACCATATATATGACTTCACCTAGATGCAAATCATAATGAAAAATCAAACACAAAAATTAAACACAATTACACTGAAGGCCACAAATATTTAAAAAGAGCAGGAATCAGGCAACCAGAATAGCAAAATTGTCATAAGGAATTAGAAACTCAACTAATTCACTGAAAGAAATATTATCCAGAAAAAACAAGTTGTAGATTCACCACTCTCCACTCGTGGGAACATATTGATTGAATTTCTTTCTAAAAGACAATGGGTTTTATTCATTAAAAAATACTAGATAAAAAAGCCGCCGTCGAGAAATGGGGCTTCGCCGGAGCCCTAAGGTCATTGGAGAAAACCAAGTTAGGCGCTAATGTAGCCTTCTGGGTCTAATGGAGGTTAGGGCTTGGCCTCACCAGAGGAATCAAACATAATGATAATCCCGACGTGTTCCTGGAATGCCCAGGCTTGCCTCGCCTCACTAACGTCAGTGTCCTCTTCCACGGGTGTGTTGAATCTGACGACGAAGGAGATGGGTCGCAGTCCTCGTCATTATCATTCCGTCTGGCCGGCGACAGTCCTCGTCTGCACGTAGACGAGGTTCACCAAGGCTCATGGAGGTAACAAAAAATTGGTTGGTTGATGGCTTCTTCTTGCTGTGTAAAAGAAAGTAATAAAATTAGGGTTAAGGTTAGGATATTTCAAACACACAGAGACCATCGCCATGCCGCCATCAAAACCAGCGCCTAAGCCATAACCACCATCTTCAGCTACCCCCAGTCCATCACCAATATGCCACGAGTTCACTGCCTAGCGAATGGATTCCTAAGCTCTGAAACTATTTCACTGGCAGTATGTAGAACGTAAAGGCAACGATTTTGTAATCAGAAGACGTTCTCTGTTCTTCCTAGTCGTCCTCATCGGTGTTGTTCTCCTTTTCTTCCTTCTCGTTCTCTACACTCGCTGGGTCTGTCTCTATAATATTCCTAGATTACCCACCAATTCTTCGTCACCGGCGGATCTCCAACCACCGGATCGATCTCAAGGGCTTGATCAAACGACCATTAAGGCGTTGCCAATATCTCTGTACATGGCTTATGTACTTCCCACCGCTTGCTCCTCTGTCTGCCTATCCGTCGTTGCCTGCTTCACCTTCTCTAGTTGTGGTTTTAGGGATTTTGCGAAAACAAAGAGAACAATTGGGGAAAAACGAAAAAGGCTAGCTAGTTTAGGAGATGATGGGTTGGGATATTAACTTATTATCTGCGGGTATAATTTTAGGTATGGCCAACAGCGATGTTTTATTAAATAAAACATCACGAACCCTATTTAGCGATGTTTTATTGATAAAACGTCGCAAAAAGCATAACAAAAAAATTTGAACATTTTGTGACATTTTTTAAACGTCACGAAAAGTCTTCACAATCCACAACGTTTTATCAATAAAACATCGCGAATTGTGTTATTTTCTTATAGTGTCACTTAATTGTATAATATAGTGACATAATAATTTAAATATATTCTTTATCTTATATGTATGTAGATGTCAACGATAAAATTTATGAGATAAATATCCATTGCAAATGAAATTATGATAAGATTATAATTATGAAATTCATATTGCATTTATGTATTATTCCTGAATCATTCCTAGTCATTATTTTACTAAGACTTGACATTAATAAAATGTAAAATGACTAGCACATCTTATGTTTTTTTTCTTATAAAGGAAGTAGTCAATCTTATAAGCTAAAGTATTAGGATACTTAAACAAACGTGTGAGTACTTGTTAGAGAACAAGTTCACTGGACTAAGAACATTATTTGTATGCTATGAAAATTCTCATATAATGATTGTATAAGTAATCTTTTGACTTGAGATTTCTAAAGTTATCTCATATAAGTATTCCTATGTTTTCATACTATTTATGTTATATTCTAATCATCAATAGCTCATCTGGTAGTTATTGGATACAAAATGAACTATAAGGAGGTAGTTGAGTGACCAATCTATGATTTATCCCCTTAAAGAAATTAGGGAGAATTTTTTGTTGTCTTGATTGGTATTGATTCGAGAAATCCTTGACCAAGGTAAAAAGGCACTTTGTAAAATAGTTTACAAATCATTAATTGAATCAATTGCTAATAATAGAAAACTAATATGATTGGACTCAAATATAAATAGACATCAATTTCATGCTTTATGTTTAATCAAAATATTGTATGATAAAAGGATTGAATTATACGAAAATGTCACGCACATAATGGTTAACTAAAACTACTAATATTCCTAAATATTTGGGTGATTATAATGTGTTGCTAGACACCAATCTTAATCTATGGATATAAATTATTTAATTAGAGAATTTGTTGGAACCCGTTACCGGATGTCCAACCTCTTAATCTGAAAATTCAAACTGAAACCCGAAATCGCGTTGGAAACCTTGATTAATCCGAAAATCCCGATATAATTTTTTTTCATCTTATTCATCTTAAGTCCATTTTAATAAACCTAAAGCTAATTTAACTCAATTCCTTCAATTTAATTTCTAACATCCATCTTATGCATTTAATT
>JANKOE010000206.1:64619385-64629981 GCA_026284465.1 Erythroxylum citrifolium | reverse complement strand
CACAAATAATAATTTTATCAACAAATCTAATTGCACTAAATCCCTTCATTTAATAATCATAACTTACACAATAAAATTCTCAATTTATTCCAATTAAATTAAAAATATCAAACTACAATCGCAAAATAATTTAAACATGTTTGTTACGAATCGGGGCCCAACACAAATGACGTCCCTTGGCTATTTATAGCCTTTCTCCTCAATGGATGGCTAGGATCTATTTGATCCAAGGGCTCACAATGGCCATCTAGAATTCTCTACAACTTTCTACATATTCAAGTGTAATCGACAATTATCTACAAGGTTCTAGAGTCTTTCACGTATCTTTAGCATTATCTTGAATATGAAAGAATATTGTGGAATCTTCCAGAGAACTCTAGCTTAACCTCTTCATTTTGTGAAAAATGGTGTGGTATGTGACATTCTCCCCTGCTAATTTGGGCGACGCCCTTGTCGCATCCTCCTTATATGCTTTGATCATGTCCCTATAGCCCTATAATGCGAGCTCATGCTCCCAACTTGTCGCATTATCGGGCAATCCCTTCCATTTCACAAAATACTCCACGTAGTTGGGTTAGAAACCCTCCTCGGTATAACATGATGCGTCAATATCTCTTCTACCTTGCACTCATGAGAAGTAGTGACAGTTGTGGGTGCTCTCCTCGACTCGCCCCTACTCGGCTCCTCCTTGTCGACATGATATGGCATTAATAAGCTCACATGAAAGAATGGATGCATCTCCAAGTATAAGGGCAATGTCAATCGATAGGCTAGCTTACCAACCTTTTTCTCCACGGGGAAAAGGTCCTCCTTACTAGCCCCTTGTGCACCTTGGCGAACCTGCGGCTTTGATGGGGAAGGAGCTTTACCATCACTAAGTCTCCTTCCTCAAACTCCAAGTGTCTCCTCTTAATGTCCGCTTATTTCTTCATTCGCACTTGGCAGCCCTTGCCAAGTGTGCTCGTGTCATGTTTGTTTTCTTATGCCAACCTTTGGCAAACTTGAATGTGGTAGGACTTGGACTCTTGTACAAAATCGCCAAAGTGTGAGGAGTCATTGGTTGTTGTCCACTGGCAATCTCGAATGGACTAGCTCTTGTTGACTCGCTCTTTTGCAAATTATATGAGAATTGGGCAACATCAAGCAACTTGGCTCAATCATGCTGGTTAGCACTCACATAATGCCTAAAAAATAACTCCAACAATGCATTCACCCTCTCAGTTTGGCCATCGATTTGAGGATGAAAGTTTGTAGAGAAGTTGAGCTCGGTCCCCAATAACTTGAATAGCACCATCCAAAACCTCCCAATGAAGTGAATGTCTCGATCACTCACAATTGTCTTCGGTATGCCCTAATACTTCACCACATGATGAAAGAATAGATGTGCCGCATCCTCAGTCGTAAATTCTGTAGGCATAGGGATGAACGCTCCATACTTGCTTAATCGATCTACCACCTCAATGATGTTGCTATATCCCTCAGACTTTAGTAGGGATGTGATGAAATCCATTGAGATACTCTCCTAAGGCTTCTCTGGAATGGGCAATGGCTCTAGCAACCCAACTTGCTTATTTTGATCTACTTTGTCTTATTGGCACATAAGACAAGTCTTCACATATAACTCGATATCATTGCGCATTTTGGGCCAATAATAAGTATGCTCTATAAGTGCTAACGTGCGATGTATACCAGGATGTTCCACCCATTTGGAGTCATAGCACTCCTTATTGATTTCCTTCCTCAACCCTTGCCACTTTGGCACGCACACATGATCACCTTTAATAGTGAGCACCCTATCCTTAAGCCAAAATTGGCGTGTCTCCCTCGACTTGCCAACTCTATCAAACTATTGACTTGCAGGTCATGCTCTAGTCCCTCCTTGATTTGATTCACCAAAGGAAAACTCGGACTTGTGATGACAGCTAGCTTGGCCTTTCAACTAAGTGCATCGACCACCATTTGGCCTTGCCTGACTTGTATTCCATCACAAAATCGAAATCCGCCAAGAAAGCTTGCCACCTAGCTTGCTTTGACGTCAACTTGTTTTGGTTGAGGAAATAGCTTGTGGTAACATTGTTAGTCTTAACCACGAACTTCGACGCAAGCAATGTACCACTGCGGTCATCTCCTTCTCTTGGACGGTATAATGGTTAGCTTTTGACCCCTGTAAGCTATCAAATGTCCATCCTACATCAAAAGACCACCAAGAGAAAAATCAGAAGCATCAGTATGTACCTCATATGCCTTGGTGTGGTCGGGAAGGGCCAACACTGGTTCCTCCATCACCACTTGGTTCAAGGCTTCAAATGCTCCTTAACACTTAGCATCCCAAATCCAAATCTATTCTTCTTCAATAGATCGGTGAGTGGAGATGCGAGGGAGGAATATCCTTTAATGAACTTGTGATCATAATTAACAAAGCCAAGAAAGGAACGCAACTCAGACACCTTCCTTGGTGGTTCCCAATCATGGATAACTTGCACTTTGGACTTGTCCATCCTCAGCTTGCCTCCTTCCACAATGTGCCCCAAAAAATATTACTTCATATTGTGTGAAAGCACACTTCTCCCTCTTCACGTATAGCTCGTTTTCCCTTAAGACTTGGAAATCTTGTCGTAAATGCATTAGGTGCTCTTCCATTGTCTTGCTATATACTACAATACCATCCAAGTACACCACAACAAATTTATTTAAGAATGGTTGCAACACTTGATTCATGAGGTTTCAGAATGTGGCAGGTACATTTGTGAGTCCAAAGGGTATGACTAAAAATTCAAAGGAACCTTATCTCGTCACACATGCTGTCTTTGGTTCATCTCCCTTTGCAATCCTCACTTCATAATAGCCCGGTCTCAAATTAAGCTTGGTAAACCATCATGCTTCTCTAAGTTGATCGAACAAATTGACAATCAATAAGATGGGATACATATTCTTCACGGTAATCTTATTGAGTACCCTATAGTAGATGCACAATCGGAGTGACCCATTTTGCTTCTTTTGGAAAAGCACGGGTGCACCATATGGAGCCTTCGATGGTTGGATATAGCCAGCATCTAACAACTCCTTCAATTGCCTCTTTAATTCCTCAAGCTGAGGAGGCGCCATTCGGTAGGGTACTGTCGAGGGTGGATTTACACCTAACACCAACTCTATTTTATAATTCACTTCTCGTTTTGGTGGAAGCTTCTTTGGCAACTCTGCAGGCATCATACCCTTAAACTCTTCAAGGACATGGGAAATCTCCTTGGGTAGTCTTTGCGGTGAAGCTTGTTCCTCTTCCTTGATTGCCACCAAAAAGTGGGTTGGGCCTTCTTCACACCTTTGGCACGGTGCATGGCCGAAAGTTTCTTGGCTAATAGACTTGCTTCTTGTAACAAAGGCACCATGCACGTATTACTCTCCTCCAAAATGCACATAGTGTTGGCGAAAGGAATCGGCACGACCTTAACACCATCTATGAACTCCATGCCAAGCATAATTGGATAATCACCCATAGGAACAATTGAAAAGTCCACAAGGCCATACCACTCACCTAGGCACACTTTAATGTCACGAGCAACTCCAAAGGTCGATTTTGGCTAAGAATTACTACCTTGAGCCATCCTTACTCCTTGCTGTATTTGAGGCCCAACTAATTAGCTTCCTTGACTTCAAGGAAGTTGTGAGTAGCTCCTATGTCAACTAGAGCTTTTAAGGCATTATCCCCCACCTTAACTTCTTTGAACAAACATCCCTTCTTCTCGAACTTGGGCACTTCCACTTTAGCTTTGATGGCATTTAGAATTTGCAAAGACCCTATCTTGGCCTGCTCATGCTACCGTTGCTCCTCCCTTTCCTTGATTAGGGTGGAGAGCTTGCTCTTCTTTAGGCATTCTCTAGTCTTGTGCAGTCCCCCACAAAAGAAGCATTTTATGGATGCTTTCCCCCCCTTTGTCCTCTTTATGGTTGCCCTCTTTGTACTTGGCAAACTTGTGGGAGCTCTCTTTGCTTTGATGGGTATCTCCTCCACTCTTTCCTTTGCTACCCTTGTCTTTGTGGGACTTGGGTTTCTCGAGCTTCTTGAACTCAATAAAAGACTCGGCAATGGAAATAGTGGTGGCAAGATCTTAGGCACCACGCCTTTGAATCTCTAACTTCACCCAATTTTGTAAACCATCCATAAAAGCAAAGAGTGCTTCTTTACTTGGGTAATCGGGGATCTCCAGAAGCACCTCAAAAAACTCCTTCACGTAGTCTCGAATGCTCCCTTTTTGTGTGAGACGTCGTAGCTTGGCTCTCGCCTTCAACTCGGCATTCTTGGGATAAAATTGCCTTTTGAGTTACTTCTTGAACTCATCCCATGTATCAATGGTGTAGGTACCCCTCTCAATGTTGCCATGTCTCCTCCATGATACCATTGCAATATTTTCGAGGTAGAGAGTGGTGTTGTCAATCTACTTGGCATCCTCCATGACCCCAAGTGCCTTAAAGTATTGCTCCAAGCTCCAAAAGAATTATGTATCTCCTTCGTGCTCCTTGTCCTACCATATGCCTTTAGTTTTGGAACATCCACCCTCGAAGGATTGGTGACTACCGTAGGTGAGGCATTGCTTCCTTCTTGAGCAATCACCCCTTATAAAGGACTAGCTCATCCACGACCTTTACAAGTTCTTCCTTGAGGCGAAGAATCTCAGATTGAAGGATCTTCTCCAAGGCCTTCTCTTGGTCTTGACATGTGCAAAACGACAACGTTCAAGGCACCTTGCATCTCCCCTTAGAACTCTTCTCTCCCTTTCTCAAGTTCCACGATGCGCTGGTCTACCTCCTCGAACTTCTTTTGCCCTTCGGCCACTGCGAGCTCTATCTTCGCGAGCAGTCCATTTATGTCTACCAAGACGTCCCTCGACCTTGATCTCTCCCTACCGATCTTCTTCTCCTCCCCAACGTTGGTAGTCCCACTTGTTCCTGACATCTTTACTAAGCAACGATGAGCACAATTGATATGATTGAATTATCTTATATTTTATTATATATTTTCATATGATTTCATTCATATTCTCAAGATAAAATACTTAATTTGTGTTCAATTTGTGTTGACTACTAGGTTGGATATTATGATATATTTGGGACCAAAAAGAAAAGATGTTCAAAGTGGAGCACATTTGTTAAAAAAAATAGTTTGTTGGCTACGTTGCGTTTAATGCTGCATTTACGCAGTGTCCACGAAGCTGCTTTTAAGCAGCGTCCCAGAGGGTTTTAAAGAGGCAGCAAAGTTTATTCATCTTGTCAAGCTACAGTGGCGGCGTAGACATTAAAAAAGAGCGCAAAAACAAAACGTGGGGATAGCTGCTGGAGGAGAGGGTGCGACTTGGTGAAGAAGCACGGCTTGGTTGGAGGAGAGTTACGCTTGATATGGAGAAGGGAAGTGAATGAACAACAGAAAACTCCCACTTAAATTGTCCCATCGGGAATAGTGAACAGTAAAGAGAAGATAGTAGCTTGAGAGTTCCGAAGCAAATGGGAGATATGACTTATGCTTGGAGCATGAAAATGAAGATAGAAGGCTTCCTGTTCTCACTAAAAGATGCAGTAAAAGATTGGTTATTTGATTTACCGGCTGGAAGCGTGAATACTTCGTTACTGATGAAGAGATTATTTTTGGAAAAATATTTTCCGGCCTCAAAGACAACAAGTATTTGAAAGGAGATATGTGGTATTAAGCAACACAATGGAGATTCTCTTTACGAATACTGGGAGCGATTTAAGAAGTTATGTGCTAGTTGCCCACATCACAACATACTAGAGCAACTTCTCATTCAATATTTTTATGAAGGATTGCTGCCAATGAAGAGGAGTTTGATGGATGCGGCGAGCGGTGGGGTACTTTGCGAGAAGACTTCCATTGAAACCAAGATATTACTTAAGCGGATGGCCGCTAATACCCAACAATTCAGCATTCACAATGATGTTCAACGAGTAAATGAGGTAAGCACTTCATCTATTGAACATAGGTTAGATGAACTAACATTTTTTGTAAGATAGATTGCAGTTGGATAGGCACAAGTGAAAGTTTGTGGGGTATGTTCAAATACGAGTCATCCAACTGACGAGTGCCTAGCTTTGCAAAAGGGGAGTATTGAGTACGTGAATGCTGCAGGAAGGAACTTCCCAAACTAATACAACCTATACTCGCAGACATATAACCCAGGTTGGAGGGATCACCCCAATTTGAGTTATGAAGGGAATCGATAGCAAAAATACATCTAGAATCGATCGCAAGAGCACCAGGATTTCAACCAAGGTAGAGGAAAATTGCCATCACAACTTGAGGTGAACCTGAAGAATGTTAGTGCTATAACCGTGAGAAGCAGAAAGGAGATAGAAGGTCCAAAAAGAACCCCATCAATGATTGCTACCGAGGAAGAGATTGAGAAGGAATTGGAAAAGGAAGAAAATTTGTCTTCGAGTACGAAGGTAAATGTCGAAAGTCCCAATATTACTAAAACTAACCCTCCACCTTTTTCGAGAAAATTAACAAGACCGAACAAGGAGGACAAGAACAAAGAGATATTGGAGACTTTCCGAAAGGTAGAAGTCAACATACCTTTGCTCGAAACAATCAAGCAAGTGTCAAGGTATGCCAAATTCCTTAAAGAACTAAGCACGCATAAGAGGAAACTGAGGGGTGATGAGAAGGTGATGATAGGTGAGAGTGTGTCGGAAGTATTCAGAAAGTAGATGCCTCCAAAATGCCGGGATCCAGGTATGTTCACCATTCCTTGCAAAATTGGTAATACTGTGATCAACATAGCTATATTGGATTTGGGTGCTTCTATTAACATGATGGCTCATTCGATTTATACTTTTTTGAATTTGAGCCCTTAAAAAAATGAGTGTAATCATACAACTAGCGGATCGGACTAATGCTTATCCTAATGGTGCGGTTGAGGATTTTTTGGTACAGGTAAATGAGTTAGTGTTTCCTACAGATTTTTATGTTGTGGATATGAATGATGACACCGTATGTAACTCGATACCTATCTTGTTGGGGAGACCATTTCTTAATACGGCTCAAACTAAGATAGATGTTCATAAAGGCACCCTCATAATGGAATTTGATGAGGAAGTGATTCATTTCAATATTTTTGATGCTATGAAACATCCTCTTAATGATCATTGTGTTTTTCTGTTGATGTGATTGATCCTTTGGTACAAGAAATGTTTAAATTAAGTTGCGTGGATCATATGGAAATAGTTTTAACTGAGGAAATGGAAGTAGAAGCCACCTTGGACTCATTGGAAAGCTCTTTAAAAAGGTATGATTTGGCTTCTATGCAACTACCTGAAGCTCACCAGAAGTTGCTACCTTCTGATGAGCAAGCACCAGAATTGGAATTGAAGCCACTCCCTACACATATGAAGTATGCTTATTTGGGAGACAAATAGACTCTCCCAGTTATCATCTCAGCGTAGTTGACTTCAAATCAAGAGGAGAGGCTGGTGAGGGAGCATAAGAAGGCCATCAGGTGGACTATCGCAGATATCCAAGGGATAAGCCCTTCCATATGCATGTACCACATTTTGTTGGAGGATGATGTAAAATCTACAAGGCAAGCTCAGCGTAGGCTGAATCCTTTAATGATGGAAGTTATGAAGAAAGAGGTATTAAAGCTTCTCGATGCTGGGGTTATCTACTCGATTTCTGACAGTAAGTGGGTAAGTCCTATCCAGGTGGTTCCAAAGAAGTTTGGAATCACCGTTGTGACAAAAGAGGAAGGTGAGTTAATTCCCACCCGAGTGCAAATCGGGTGGCGAGTATGTATTAATTATAGAAAGTTAAATGCTGCTACTCATAAAGATCACTTTTTCCTTCCTTTTATTGATCAGATGCTTGATAGATTGGCTAGTTATGACTATTATTGCTTTTTAGATGGCTTTTCAGGTTTTCTTCAAATCTCGATCACACCGGAAGATCAGAAGAAGACCATATTTACATGCCCATTTGGTACGTTTGCCTAGCAAAGGATGTCATTTGGATTATGTAGCACACCTACCACGCTCCAAAGGTGTATGTAAGTATTTTTTTCGAATATGTTGAGAAGATTATTGAGGTATTCATGGACGATTTTAGTGTGTATGGATCTTCTTTTGATGAATGTCTTCAGAATCTTACCATTATCTTGGAATGATGTATAGAAACTAACCTTGTGTTGAACTGAAAAAAAATATCATTTTATGGTGGAACAAGGTATAGTTTTAGGTCATTTGATATCTGCTAAGAGTATTGAAGTAGACAAGTCCAAAGTTGATATCATTTCTTCTTTACCTTACCCTTCTACTGTGAGGGAAGTGCATTCTTTTCTTGGGCATGCAGGTTTTTATCGAAAATTCATTAAGGACTTTTCAAAGATAGCCACACCACTATGCAAGCTTCTTCAATAAGATGTCCCCTTTGAGTTCAACAAGAGGTGCAAAAAAGCATTCAACAAACTTAAGGAGCTTCTGACATCCCCACCAGTGATTCAACCAACAGATTGGAGCCTCCCATTCGAGATCAGGGGTGATGAGAGCGATTATACGATAGGGGCAGTTATAGGACAAAGAGTGGGAAAAGCTTTTCATGACATTTACTATATTTTAAATAATTTAAATCCAGCTCAATTGCACTATTCCACTACTGAAAAAGAATTATTATCTGTGGTTTTTGCTTTGGAAGAATTTTGATCGTATTTGCTTGGTGCTAAAGTGATTGTTTACTCTGACCATGAAGCTTTACGATACTTGCTCATAAAGAAAGAAGAAAAACTGAGGCTGATCAGATGGATTCTCCTCCTGCAGGAATTCGACTTAGAGATCAGAGATAAGAAAGGGGAAAAAAATGTGGTGGTAGATCATCTCAATCGTTTGACAAAGGAAGAAGATGATATCCCCCTACGAGAAAGCTTTCTAGATGAGTAATTATTTTCTGCCGATGCGACACCACTATGGTATGCAAACAATGTCAATTTTTTAGGAACTAACGAATTACTTGTTAGTTTGTCAAAGGCTTAGAGGGATAAGCTACGAAGTGAAGCGAAGTACTATGTATGGGATGACCCCTATCTTTGGAGGCACTATGCATATCAAGTTATCAGGAGGTGTGCACCAAAAAATGAATCATCATCAATTTTAGTCTTCTGCCATTCATATGCTTTCGGACGACATTTTGGACTAAAACAGACTGATATGTGTTTAATTGTTAATATTTTTAGTCATTTACATTTAGTGATTATTAACATAAAATGCTTAAGATACTCAATTTAATTCATATGTGATTTTTAGGTACAATTTGGAAGCAAAGAAATTAAAGTGAGTTAGAAGCATTACATTTGGGTCATTTTTTGAAGAATTATTTTTGTTTGTCTTTACGGAGCAAGAAGAAAAAAAAGAAAAAGAACACAAGAAAAATGAAATACAAAACGACACAAGCCTAAGACCAAAACGACAGCAGCCACAGGAGGAGAAGCATGTGGGAGTTTTGAGCAAAACGCATAATCTTGTGCGTTAAACACACAAGCAGAAGCAGCTGGAGAACGCCCAAAACGCAGATGCGTTTTTATAAAAAACGCAGTGGAGAGACGCCCGCGTGGGAGGTTTTAGCAGGTTGCATTTTAATTGTGAGCAACATAGACAGGGGGCGCAAGAGGAGCGCAGACGCATGAGGAATAAATTAGGGAGCACGCAGAGGCACAAGGAACGTAAGCGATGCAATAGACAAGAAGTAGAGACACAACGTTTCACCCAAAAACGCAGTTGACAAGCAGAGGATTTAAGGGAAAAAGGCAGCACGCGCGCGGAGGGGAGAAAAGAATTAAATAGAGACACAAGCAATAAATGAATGAAGATAGTGCGGGAGTGAATGAGGATGTTGTGCATTTTTTATAAAATGGACAGTAAACGGAGGTTTGGAGGAGTTGCAATTTAATTGGAAAATCAGCGCTAGGGAGGAAGAAATAAACACGTAACAGATGCAGTAACCAGGTGTTAGGCACAGGTAGAGGCGCAAGCAGGGGCGCGAAATAGTGGAGAGCAACACATGGAGCACGCGTGGCTTGCGGCTTCGTGAGGCTCCAGCAGCTAGAGTGCTGGTGCGGCATTGGAGAGGCGTGAGCAGTGAAGAGAGCATAAACTCCAAAATATAAATTGTCTCGTTGATGAATAGTGGATATTGAAGCTTGCAAAAGTCAACAGGGAGTTTTCAGATAGGTATTTGGAATGGGGTTGAAGCAACTTTTTCGAGAAAGACCCATGAAGGGCTAAACGTCCTGACGCCGGTTCGGAGGTGATATCGACGCCGATGACCCGGGTTAAGTATTTTTTATTATTTTGTTGTTTCTTTCTCTCATTAGAAATTGATTTTGTTATCCTATTTTAATCGATTTGGGTATTGTGTATGGATAATCAGATTTTCGTTATTATTTGGTTATTTGTGTATGAACCCATTGGGTATTGTGATTTGCTAATTTTAATGTGTTCATTGAATTGCTAATTGCAAACCCATTGCTAGAATTTTGATATAATCCGTAATTGTTATGTTGAAATTCATGTGTAGCGACTAATGATTCGTAATCATTAGGG
>JANKOE010000206.1:64552973-64565644 GCA_026284465.1 Erythroxylum citrifolium | reverse complement strand
CAAGTCGACGTTGAGTGGAATCGGGAGCTGGTCGGTTTCTAGTAATGGTAGTCCAAAGGCCGGGATCTCACCGCCTAAGACGCCGTTTGAGTTGAAGACCGACCCGTGTGATCTTATCTACGAAGCCGCCGGTCAGGTAGCTAGGTTGAAGATGAGCAGTGAAGGTCATATGTTTAACATCTGTCAAGAACGACATGTTCTTGAGCGCACTAATCCGATGTGTTGTGTTCGTGGGAGACGTTAGGAGGATAGCATCGACTTTTTTATTTCTAGTCCGACGGACAAGCACGCACGTCCCGCAGTTTTTTGTTGGACATTTTTTACCGTCCTTATCCATTGGTCTGAAGGACAGAAATTATAGCAGACAGCAACCAAACATTACTTTAGACAAGACTTCTCCGTCCTTGTCCACTGTCCTCAGGGGTGAGGACGCGAACCATACACTGGGTAAGTGCACCATCACGAACAAGCCGGTACTTGAAAACAGTTAGCCAATCGACATAATTTCAAACAACTGTTTGCAAGATCGTATTGCTATTTATGCCGTACCGATTCTTGCACCAAACCCTGGGTCAGAATTTAGATTGTCATGATGCGTTGGTTTGCACTGAAAAATGGTAATAAAAACAGGAATAGGTATTGAAAAAAAAAATAGAATAGATATTATTATTATTATTATTATGATGACTGTTTAAGAAAAAGAAATGATTATCTTTATCAAAATTTTATTATATTTTAATTAACTATATTATAATTAACTAATTATAATTTATTTATTAATTAAAATATTGTAAGTAAAAATTAAAATATTGTAATTAAATTAATTACAATATTTTAATTAATTAATGAATTATATTTTAATTAAAATATTGTAACTAATTAATTATTTAGTTTGAATTAATTATAATGTAATTAGTTAATTATAATATTTTAATTAATTATATTGTAATTAATTATATTTTAATTAATGAACAATTATAATTTAATTAGTTATAATTTAATTAATTAATTATATTTAATTACTTTATTATATTTTAATTAATTAATTGTAATATTTTAATTAATGAATAATTATATTTTAATTAGTTATATTTTAATTAATTTATTATATTTTAATTAATTATATTGTAATTAACTAATTACAATATATTGATTAATGAATAATTTATTTTAATTAGTTATATTTTAATTAATTTATTATATTTTAATTAATTAAGTACAATATTTTAATTAATGAATAATTATATTTTAATTAATTAATTATATTTTAATTAATTGGTAATATTATGTTAATTAGTTATATTGTAATTAATTATATTTTAATTAAAATATTACAATATTTAATATAATTAATTAAATATATTTTAATTAATTAATTAATTGTATTTAATTAAGTAGTATTAAAAATATTTTTAAAAAATCACTACTAAGAATAAGTTTTATTCCTCGACTAAATGGAGGGTATGGAGGATTCCCTAAAAGTGGGATATCAAACTATTGCCCCCACAATGATAATCAACAACCAATCACTTACTTTTCATTCCTTACCCATTAACCCTTTCCCAAACCCATTAACTAAACACCCCATAAGTACTATCAACAAAACTACATTGATTATAATTGGTCAGAAGCAGTCTCAAAACATAGTAATTCGTATATGAGGTATCTTAGTAATCTGAAGTTTAAAGAACAATTACACAACTACTATAATAAGGAAAACCATAAATATATAAGTAATATTCCATAAAGATATAAGCACAATGTATGCTAGTTTTTCTATTATATTAATCTCCAATTTTAATAAAGCAATGACTATGGACATTTTAGAGATAATAAGTAGGCGTAATATGAATATCATAATTATAATCTTATCATAATTTTATTCACAAAATATATTTATCTGATAAACTTTATCTTATATGTTAGTTAAATTAAACAATTACATTCCAGTAAAAATCCCATTAATATATAGGATCTAGGGATGTCCAAAAGTACGTGACCTTATCCCTGATTGATAGAAAGACTGTTTCTAATAGACCCACATGATATACAAATAATATTAAATGAATAATATAATATAAAAAAGATACATATTAAAATAATAAAGTAATAAAAATAAAATTAGACATAAAAGATAATAATAATTATAATAAAAATATGAATAATTAAAAATAAATATTAAAATAAATATAAAACAAGGTAAAAATAAAAAGTAAATAAATACACAAACAAGAAAGAAGATAAGTAAATAAATAAAACAAACAAGTGATTATAAGAAAATGTTTAGGCAAAGTAAGGAAAGGTTTAGGCTAAATAACTAAGAGGAAAGTACCACTTTTTAAATATTTAGGCTAAATACAAGACATAAGACTCGAAGAAAGACGTTTAAAATACTTATGAGAAAGAGAAAGATTTCTTTATGTGAGATCCTTTCCTTGCATTCTAGTATGTCAAAGTTTTCTATTGAGGGCCATGTCCTTGGTAAGTTTCAGCAGAGTTATATCATTCCTAATCACTACAATTCTTCTTAAGTTTTGCTCTTTTTCTTCTTACAGTCCCTAAGTATGATCTTCTCACTTTTCTCACTAAAGCGTCAAAATATCTCCTATTAACATGTATAAACAAGCAAAGCCTTATCTCTCTTAATTTTCTATTAATATTAGTCACATTTAATTTGTATCTTACCATTACATTCTTGACCTTATCTCTTCTAGTAAGGTTGCAAATCTAAGAGAGCGTCCTCTTCTTCACCACCATTAATTTATAACCATGCATTTGTTTGATGGGTTAACAATATGTTCTACAAAACATGGCTGGCCTAATCTCTAAATGATAAAATTTGCCTTCGAGCTCGAATGGTCTTTTGTTGTCACATAAACCCTCGATGCACTTCTCCATTTAAGTCATCTTAATCTAATACAGTGAACTATGTCTTTATCGATCTCTCCAATGCTTTGGAAAATAGGTCCTAGATACTTAGAACACTTTTTATGTTATGTAACTTTTAAACCAATCTTTACCTCCACATCAAAAGCCACCATTAACCTAAAAAGTTATATTCTAAGTACTCAATCCTAGTCCATCTCAATTTAAAGTCCTTGGACTCTAATTGTTAGGGTCGAGTCCCGTGTCTAATCCCGAGGTGACCATTAGGGGCGGTCGGATGAGGATCATGCGAAAGGAAAGTTAAAACTTCAATTTAAGGAAAATTTCCAGCGTCAGCGTTGGCGGGTCTACTGCGGCAAAGTAGATGTTCGCTGCGGTGAAGCTATGGAAATGTTTCTAAGGACCTTTTGGGAGGAGTTCGTCGCGGCCAACATCTGGCTTTGCCGTGGCGAAGTCTCAAGGTCGAGTGACCGCACCCTTCAGGACAAATACGCCGCGGGAAAAGTTAGGCTTTGCCGCGGCGAAATCCCTGGATCAAAACCAAGAACCTCTCGGGAGGGCAAAGTTACCAAAAATCAAACAAAAACATCTTCAGGAAAGGTTTATCGCAGCCAAAGTCTGGCTTCGCTGCGTTGAAACCTTCGATTCACAACCCAGAACCCAACAATCCAATTCTATCATACACTTCTATTTCCAACCACAACAATCAACAACTCAACCACAAAATACATATGCACATACACAAAAGAAACTTCTTTAATTCTCAATCTCATTTCTAGAACAAGACAGAGTTTGAATGTAGCTTTAGTTACATATCAACATCTACATCATTACTTAATACAAAATACAATGGATGCGCATGTTTGATATGCCTATAAAGCTACCCAAAAATTTATCGAACTAACTTAATTACTAGATGTAGCTATCTTAGAGTTGCCAAATGCCCTGCAAGGATCAACAATTTTCTTGTTCTGCACTTGAGGAGAAAAATAATGAGTTAAGCTACAAAGCTTAGTGGCTAATATATTTATAGCCATGGGTAACGAGCCACACAATCAAGCACACACACACACACACACACACACACACATATATACACACCTCATTTTAGCTAGCAATTAAATCATCAACAATTCAATCTCAAATATTCATAGTTAAGGATGCTATCATATAAAACATATCATGTACCTTTAAGCATCAAAACATAAAATTCAATTATGTATCATACTTGACAATTCAAAGATGAAATTCATAAACAAATGGCTTGAGATTTCCATGGGTCAAAATGGAGAAACCAAAGTTTACACCATGAACAAAAATGAGTCCGTTTCGTTGGAGCTCATATGCCATAAGCGGGAAGCTAGGAAAAGGCTTTGTCAACGTGCATATGAAGAACGAAATGGTTTCTCCCTTGCCCAAACACAAACAATTCTATGCTCAATTCAATCCGTCACATATATTCATACTTTCATGTATCTCATGCTTTTTCCTCTTTTTCGAATATACAAAATGTCATAGCATCTTTCAAGGTATGACATGATAATGCATCAAAATGTATTTTCCCACATTCACAACAATTCAAATTCAACGCAATCAAGCATACACACATGCAAGTAAGCAAATTGCCCATCTCAACAATAACTATAAACATATTACCCACCTAAATTGCTTGGAAATCCAAGTTCAATTGTTCCTTTCCTTTTGCTCTTGGTTAAGATTTTCTTGGTTTCCTAAAACAAACCAAATTCTCATTCAACCCAACATTCAAATGGAAATTCATAAAACTTAAATAATTAAAATGATAAAATCAAGCTTAAACTTGACTTACCCATAGTCTATTTAGGTTAGAAAAACAAAAACCTAGTTTAGAAATCCATGAAAATAAAAAATGGCCCCTTCTTTCTCTTCTTCATTTCTAACACAAAAACCCATTTCCCTAATTCCTTTCCTACCTAAGCAAGAAGGAAAGATGATGAAAATTACCTTAAGCTTAGCCAAATCTTCTTCCTTCTTCTTCTTTCTCCTCTTCTTTCTTTCTTTCCTAGCTTCCCACGTTTTCTTCTTCTTCTTTCTTTCTTTCTTCTCCACGTTTTCTCTTCTTTCTTAGCTTCTCAAGATTTCTTCTATTCTTCCTTATTCAAGACAACATTTTGTCTTGTTCTTCTAAAATTACCCCTTCTTATTTAACCTAATGTCTATTAACTCCTTAGTCTGTTTAATCTATACTATACTTTAACTTAATTCTAACATTTCTATTCTAAATTCTAATTTCTACTTATGCTCACTAAATTAATGGACTCAATTTAAAAAAAAGATAAATAATTAAATAATGAACTAAATAATTAAAAAATTCAGGGTCCAACACCAACATATCCCTACAAAGTTCTAGCTTAACAGTGACACTCTCTTTTGTCTCATTCACTAAAACAACAACTTTAATAGATAACATACACTAAGGCACATCCCCTTGGATATTCTTGGTAAGCTCATCGACCTCTACTGCAAACAAAGAGGGGCTCAATGATGAGCCTTAGTGTAGCCTAATATCGATGAAAAATGCTCTTTATCTCCTTATATATTCCTTAATCTAGTATTTACACCTTCATACACATCTGTAATAACCCATATATAGGTCATAAGAACTACCTTGACTTCTAAGAACCTCCACATGATTTCCTCAGGTACCCTATCATAAGTCTTCTCTAAGTCAATAAAAATCATGTATAGGTTACACTATCTTTCCCTATAATATTCCATTAATCTACTAAGGAGGTGTAAAAATTCTACTATGGACCTTCCTGGCATGAAACTAAAATGGTTCTCTGAAATAGATGCAGCCTTTCTTACTTTCTCTCAATCACCTTATCCTATAACTTCATGGTGTGACTAAGTAGTTTGATGCCTCTATAGTTGTTACAGCTTTAGATGTCCTCTTTGTTCTTTTAAAGAAGAATTAGCATTCTAAGTCTCTACTCACCTAATATTTTAAAAGACTTAAGAATCACATTAAAGAGCTTGGCTAACTAAGTAAGACCCTTTTAACCTAGTCTCTTCCATACCTCTATGGGTATCTTATTAAGCCCTATTGTCCTTCCACTCTTCATCTCCCTCAAAGCTCTTTTAATTTCTTCCCTTGAAATTTACCCATAACAAGTAAAGTTATGATACCTCTCAGACATGCTTAGATCACCTAAAGAGATGTATCCTTTACGCCTTCATTGAAAAGGATGTACAAGTATCTTCTCCCTCTTTTATCGTTATCATTTTCAGTAATGAGTACATGTCTTGTTTCATTTTTTATAAAACAATCTTGATTTAAGTCTCGCGCTTTCTGTTTCCTAGCTAATGCCAACTTAAATAAATCCTTTTCTCTATATTTAGTTTCTAATCATTGGTATAATTTCTTGCAAGCTTTGTTTTTAGCTTCTGGGATTAATGTAGGCTAGATAATAGGGGAAAGGTAATTACTAGTATTCATAGTCTTCATGGGATCGATCCATACTTGCTAGTACCAACTACAGCTACGTCGTGCACTTGTGATTTATTAGAATATTGACTATCACAAAATAGGTCAATCACAATCCTTGCAACTAGGTCGATTGTTCTACCTTACAAGGAAGTAACCAGTTTGAGTTTACATGGTTTTACTCTTAAAAGTCACTAAGTGCTCCTCATTTTTCTTAAAAAATGCATTGGTTATCACCAACTCTATCGTAAAATTCAACAAAGTAGCCACACTATCATTCCTATCACTGTACCTAAAACTCCTATGATCTATGAATATCCATCCAAGGTTGCTCTATATGACCATTAAAGTCTCCTTCTAGAATAACTCTCTCGTTAAGGGGGGGTCTGTTAGATCACCTTATCTAGCTCTTTCTAAAATTAGCACTTAAGTTATTCGTACAACCTTATTTGGGGTGCATACGCACACACCATATTGAAAAAAACACCTTTCATCACAATATTTAAAGACAAAATCTTATCATCATTCCTCTTTACCCCTACAATATGATGTATGAGCTCCTTGATAACCAAGATACCTATCCCATTATAGTGGCTCGAACACCCTAAACACCAAAGTTTGAACCTATTAATCTCTTTTGCTTTAGCCTCCATCCATTTTGACTCCTAGATATGTGCTATATGAATCTTATATGTATCTAAAATCTCCACTAATTCTAATGACTTCCCTGTAAGTGTCCTGATGTTCCAATAACCTATTTGTAATAACAACTAGTTATCCTAGATACATGTTATATGAATCTTATATGTATCTTCTCTTCTTTTAGACCTAAAACTCACAGAAGAACTATCTCTTGCTCTATCATTAAAAGTCAAAGCCACCACTTTTACCTTAATTCCCAACATAAACTTTAGAAAACAAGCTTAACAAGTCCCTAAATAACTTTAATATTACTCAAGAAAGGAAATAAAGGAATGGTATTAAATCCCAAAATGGGCACTATAATAAAGGGATATGAAAAATCAGAATTACGAATGAACACAAGCAACTCAAAATTTAGATGACCCAAAATCTGAACCAATAATAGACACATCTTACCTTAATTTAGAATTGAATAATAGCTAATGGTAGAGACTAATTTGTATAAATAAATGGTAATTAGTTTTTTCCAAAAATGTTAAAACACTATACTAGACAATTAAAAATGAATAATCAAAATATTGAAAACTATAAATAAATCAAAACTTTCAATGGTTCAATTAAGATTGAAAAATGAATCCTAATAGCCAAAGGGCAACAAATCAACCATGAGGAAACACAATCTAAAACCAATAATAAGTGCGTCTAATAGAGAATAAAAATTTATAAAATACCAATTAATCAGAGGAAGGAAATAACCAAACCATCTGATCTGTCTAAGATGCCACATACCAACTATGTATTCTCTCATTGTAATTAGCACCATTTACCATAAATTACTCTATTGTGGGGCTCATTTAGATCTGCAAAAGAAGAAAGTAAAACATAAGTTTTTTCCAAAACCCAGATGAAGAAATGTCTGGACGAGGACCAAAAATCAACCTGGTAAAACCCAAACTGGAGACAATGACAAAGAAGAGACAACAACTATCAAAGAAGGTAGGATAACTGATGAAGCAAATGATATGCGATAGAAAATAAAAGACAATCAGTGAGATCTCTTCTCAAGAATAAATTATTGGGAAGAAATATTATCAGGATGATGTCAAGTGAGAACTCCTCTTAAGAACATAGAAAGGTAGAATAATCTCTTTATGTAAAAACCCCCCAAAGCACTCAACAACAAGTTCTTTTTGGCTTAAAATTCATTGAAACAATAGATGAAGGGATATTCAACCTCTATTGTAACCAACAAATAAGAAAACAAAGAGAATAATAGCAAAGAGAACAAATGTATAAATAAATAGTAACTAGTTTTTTGTAAAATGTTAAAACATTGTACTGGACAGTTAAAGGACAGTTAAAAAAGAATAATCAAAATATTGAAAATATAAATAGAAAAGAAATCAAAACTTTCACTAGTTCAGTAAATATTGAAGACTAAATCCTAGTAGCCAAAGAGCAACAAATCAACCATGAGGAAACACAATCTAAAACCAATAACAAGTGTCCACTAGAGAATAAAAAATTTATAAAATACCAATTAATCAAAGGAAGGAAAAAACCAAACCATTCGATCTGTTTAAGATGCCATATACCAACTATGTATACTCTTGTTGTAGTTAGCACCTTTCACCAGAAATTACTCTATTATGGGGCTCATTTTAGATCTGCAAAAGAATAAAATAAAGCATAAGTTTTTCTAAAAACTAGATGAGGAAATGTCTGGACAAGGACTAAAAATGAACCTGGTAAAACCCAAACTGGGGATGATGACAAAGAAGAGACAACAACTATCAAAGAAGGTAAGATAATTGATGAAGCAAATGACATGCAATAGAAGACAAAAGATAATCAGTGAAATCTCCTCTCAAGAATAAATTATTGGGAAGACAGATTATCGGGATGATATCAAGTGAGAACCCCTCTTAAGAATAAGGAAAGGTAGAATAATCTCTTTATGTGAAAACCCCCAAAGCACTCAACAACAAAAGGAGTTCTTTTTGGCTTCAAATTCATTAAAACAATAGAAGAAGGGATGTTCAACCTCTTTTTTAACCAACATATAAGAAAACAAATAGAATAATCGCAAAGAGAACAAGTAGAAGAAATATATTTGGCTAAGGAAAAAGTTGAAATCCTGAACTTCTTCGATGTCCCAAAAAAGGAAAAAGAGAAAAACTAGATGTTCAGAAATGCCCGTCATCTGTGGGGAGGCTTTAGGTTGACCAATTTGAGATTCGCCTTTTTTGCCTCCTCAATGGTTACTCCACATACATAATAATAAATACTGGAAAAACCAAAGCTTTTGTTGAAAAGAGGAGAACTTTTCAAATGGGCATGATTAAATCAACTAGTAGAAAACAAAAACTAAATCAACAGCTAATTAGAGATGGTTATGTCGCTTGTTATTAGTTAACTAAACAACCACACATAAAATAAAGATTGCCTTTAATTAATTTCGTTAAATCTATAATTAACCGATTCACAAACTAATTGCTGGGTAGGTCAGAAACAGGGACTTTTTTGGATCATATATACTTATTTTTCGCTAGTGATCCATATAACTTGGTGTGACATGTCTGAAATTGATAATATGTTTTGATTAATAAAAGGTGTTCTTCATTTTAATTTGTTCAGGAAGAAGCATAATAATCTTATTACCTTCTCTAATAAATTGCTAAAACATCTATTTTAAGTTAAAGATAAGGGTTATTAAAGGATTTCTTTCTTTGATTCATTACCTCACAGGCGACTATAATGATATATTGCAACTAACGCCTTATAAGTTAGAATTGTTATATTGGATCAATGAGTGTCTTAAATATGAAAGAATAGCCATACTAAAACCAAATAAGACCTTTCAAGTATAGGAAAGATGGAAAGTTGTATTGAATACTTATAAAAGAGATGAGATAGAGACAAAAGAAGACAAAGCACCTTAAAATTGTTTAGAGGCTTAGGGATACAAAATTGTTAGGCTAAAAAGGGCATTGGTTATAGGCCTATGTGTACTACAATTGATGGAGCCCAGGTGATAAATTATGATTTTTTTCAATTTAAGATTCAAATTAAATGTTTTACAACTTTGGAAATTCTTTTTGAACACTTTTAAACATTTGGTTCTAAGTTAAGTTTAATGTAAATGTTACATTCAAATTCCCTTTTCCCTTTTTTTTTAAACAAAATAAGGTTCTAAGTGAGTTGTCATGATCCTCTAAGTGAGATAGCTTTTATTTTGATATTGTATGTAAATTACTTATACTTTGAAAGGCTATAACTGATTTTCATGTAAATTGAAATCTTAAATATGAAAAGATGGCGCTTACAATTTTTATCTATTCTTATAAGAAGATAATACATTAATATGACATCTCTTACAAAGTGATTTTATATCATTATTAACACCCACCTAAGTACTAAAAATTCAATGATACAATCAATTTTGTAGGAATTATAATAAAATCCATTTATGTAATAACTAGATAATAGATTGGTCAATGCATAAATATTTCAAACACGAAAATTTACATGCATTTGATACTATTATTTGAAAAAAAATGAAATATTAGAAATCAATATAAGCATAATTAGTATTTAAATCCTAACTAAGTTAGTAGTTTAGAGTTCTAATTAGAATAGTAATAATAATGAATTTTCAATTAAACTAATATTAGTATTTGAAATAAAAATCTTTATCACATATGAAGTTAGGAAGTTTGTGACATTTTTATATTTCTCTTATATAATAGGAATGTTTCTTATAGAGATTTTGAGATTTGTTTGGTTTATTCTAAATTAAAAGAGTGATTTCATCCTCTCCTTTTTATTGACGAATTTTTTTAGATTTTTCTTTGTGACATTTCAAATCCTTTATAAATTCAATTTTTTGTTCTCTATATAGCCAAAATATTGGTCTCAAATGCTTGGTTTAACTTTCTTAGTGAGTTTTTATTCTTCTTAGTGTATTCTCTAATATTTATTCGTATGTAATTTCAAATTAATTGGTATCAAAGTAAGACTTTACATCAAATTTATAATATTTCTTTTTTCTAAAGGAGTTTTTACGCCTGAGCAAGGACAATATATGTTCTTTATTTTGCAAATGCTACGTGATTAATTTGAACGAATGTGTCTGCTGTATATAACGATATGAAGATTGTATTAGAAACGCAATCCCAAAAAATTATAAAATTGCAAAAGGGATAATGCTCACAAGTTCTTGATAAGAGGAAGCAAATTAAGCATAATCCAACACCTTCAAAGAAAGTTGATGACTCTAATGATAAAAATGTTGATTATCATGTTAATAGTGAGACACTTGTAGCTAGGAAAGTAATGAGTCCTCAACTAAATGAGGATAATACTGATGAAACTATACTGTAATAAAACAAATATTCTCTTTTCGGCAGCTTTTATTGATAGTTGATTGTGTGTATATATAGGCATACAGTAGAAGAATCTAGAGCATGCTATAACATTGTAACATTTGGACTTGGGCTTGGGTATTATGTATTAACCCATTAAGCCCATGCTGATTATGTAATTGCTTCTGGAGACTTCTTGCGCGTCTCATCCCATTCTCCTACTGCGCGTGGAAGCTGCTGATGTTTCATTTGTTCTTGTGCATCTATTACCCCCCGTAAGCTGGAATACATTCTGGAGTCCAAGCTTAGCACAAAGTGAGTCAAACCGAGGCTTAGGTAAAGCTTTAGTAAAGATGTCAGCAAGTTGAGAGTGAGAGGCGACGGGTAGAAGATGGAGGAGTCCAAATCTAAGTTTTTCTCGGACGAAGTGGCAGTCGATCTCGATGTGCTTCGTCCGTTCATGGAAAACTAGGTTTTTCGCAAGATGGAGGGCCGATCGGTTGTCGCAATAGAGGTAAGCTGGGGTTGGAGGAGAAAAGCCAAGATCTTGCAATAAGTAGAAGAGCCACTGGATCTCACACAATGTTGTGGCAAGGGCTCGATACTCGGCTTCAAACGAACTGCGGGAGATGGTGGCCTGCTTTTTAGATTTCCAGGAGATGAGAGAGGAGCCCAGAAAGATGCAAAAATCGGTGACCGATTTCTGAGTGTCTGGACAAGTGGCCCAGTCCGAATTTGAAAACAACGTAAAACCCTTTGAGCTGCTTGCATATGGATTTGCATGGGTTTGTCGAGAAACTGGGAGAGTTGTTGAACGGTGAAGCTAATATCTGGGCGGGTGATGGTCAGGTACGAGAGCTTCCCAATGAGTCGACGATAGCCAGAGACGTCGGCGTGGGGTTCGCCATCGGCCGTCAATCTGGTGTTGGGAACCATCGGAGTAGAAAGGGGCTTACAGTCCAAGAAGCCGGCTTTAGCCAATAAGTCCAAGGTGTACTTTCGTTGGGAGAGATTGAGCCCAAGAGAGGATCTGGCTAGCTCCAAGCCGAAGAAGTACTTGGCAACACCGAGGTCTTTAATCTGAAAGGTAACATCTAGAAAATGTTTGGCATTTTGGATGAGATCTAAATCTTTACAAGCTAATAAAACATCATCAATATAAACTAGTAGTATGATCAAACTATGATTTTCTGTTTTTGTAAACATGGAGCAATCGGAAGTCGACTGCTGGAAGCTATGGGAAAGCAAAGCAGAGGTAAGTTTCTCATGCCACTGTCTACTGGCTTGTTTAAGCCCATAAATACTCTTGTTTA
>JANKOE010000206.1:64541096-64552873 GCA_026284465.1 Erythroxylum citrifolium | reverse complement strand
TTTCTGATGATTTGTTTTTGCAGAATCCTTATGTGCTGTCTGCAGATCCTTGTGGATCAAGCAGTGGTTCAGCAATAACTGTGGCAGCAAACATGGTTGCAGTTTCTCTAGGAACTGAGACCGATGGCTCCATTTTATGTCCTTCAAATGCAAACTCAGTGGTGGGTATAAAACCAACAGTAGGTCTCACCAGCCGAGCTGGAGTTATTCCAATTTCTCTAAGACAGGACACTGTCGGGTAGGTTGATGCACATATTTTAGGGTAAAATTAGAAAATTTCTTTAATTTATTCACTAAGCTTTTTTTCTTTAATCAAATTAAGCTTGATTTCCGTATCAGCTTTTCAATTAGATTATTTATTGTTTATTCTAATCAATTCATGTCCCACTTTTTCCTTTGGCTCTTCACGAGACAGGCCCATCTGCAGAACAGTAGCAGATGCTGTTATTGTTCTTGACGCCATTGTAGGTGTCGATGAACATGATCCTGCAACACTAAAAGCTTCAAAGTACATTCCATATGGTGGCTACAAGCAGTTTCTCAAGCCTCATGGGCTCAAGTTGAAAAGGCTTGGAATTGTAAGGAATCCATTCTTGACTTTCGCCAGTAAATCAGAAGTTCAAGCGTTTGAATATCATATCCAGACATTAAGGTACTGATGCAAATGAGTCTTAATTCAATAACATGCTTGTCAGTTCAGGCAGATATGTGTATTTACCAGAAATTTTATAAGTCTGAAACTATTTTTCTGTGCAAATGAAGGCAACAGGGTGCAGTTCTAGTAGACAACTTGGAAATAGCAGACATTAATGTCACCTTGAACTTCGCTGCTAGTGGTGAAGAAATAGCATTGTTGGCCGAGTTTAAAATCTCGCTGAATGCTTATCTAGACGAGTTGATCCATTCCCCGGTCCGAACCTTGGCAGACATTATAGCTTTCAACAAAAAATTTGCAGAGTTGGTGAGTTCTAAAAGTTGATTTCTATCCAGTACATGGGACTGGAAGCGAAGCTTATTCTGCAGAATTAGCATCTACTGATAATTCAATGATTCATGCAGGAGAAGATAAATGAATTTGGCCAAGAAATTTTCCTGGCAGCTCAATCGACAAATGGAATTGGCAACACAGAGAGATCAGCACTTTCCAATTTAGCAAGATTGACAAGCAATGGAATTCAGAAGTTGATGCGGGACTATAAGTTGGATGCATTGGTCACTTCAGGTCCAAGAGTTGCTCGTGTTCTTGCAATCGGAGGATTTCCAGGGATTAATGTTCCTGCAGGTTATGATTCTGATGGTGTGCCTTTTGGCATAAACTTTGGAGGACTAAAGGGTACAGAACCAAAGCTTATTCAGATTGCATATGGATTTGAGCAAGCTACTATGATCAGAAAGCCTCCTACATTCAGAGCTTGAATAGGAAAAAATCATAATTATTTCTGCAACTAGTGATCTTTAAAATCTATCATAGAAATTCTCATATACCAGTTTATGATCTTCTCATCTTCTAATCTATCATAATCTGTCATAACTGACCTGAAATTAATTATCATTCTCATATTCTGAATTATTCCAAAAACCAGAAGCAAATTAGTGTAATACTTTCCCTTGAAAAGTTCAGAAAGAAGGATCAGATTTTTTGCAAATTAATTAAACATTTGGATTCCCATAGTGTTCTTCAAGAGTTCAAGGCATTTTTTTTCATAAATTATGCAACTTCTTTGACCTATTACCATCCCTAATTTTACTCCATCAAAATTGGGGATGCAACTTGCAGGGCACTTTCTTGCAACATATGATAAAGTTCTGTTACAGCTAGAACAGAAAAGTTCCTGGCATCTTACAGATTGGGAATGGCAGACAACTATTAGTGATTACACCTTTAGCTCTTCCATTCACCGTAACTGCTCACCAAAGAAACCACATCAAACACTCATGTATTTTCTGCAAAACATGGACAGCACCCAGTGACTCACGCAAGAAGACCAACAACACAGAACTGCACCCAGTGAGCCACGCAGGAAGATCAACAACACAGAACTGCACCCAGTGAGCCACGCAGGAGATTCACGCCAACATCCACCTAGAGGAAAAATCCCCCAATAACTCGCCTTCAATCAACAGCGTAACACAACATACTCAAATTGCCTAGCAGATTCACACGAGGACAGAAACAAAAGAAAAAAACAGCTGCAACCACAAACCCATTAACCACGCACAACCAAGAAAAGTGCAGCACACACATGCAGGCGTAAAAATCCCAATGGAGAACCAGCTGTACGCCAAATACGTTAACAGTCACACGCACAGATTATGGAGCCAAAACACACAAGACAACTACTGAAAATTACAGCTACAAGAAGACTTTCAATAGACAACAAAGACTGCTCACTGGACTCCCCATCAACAACAACGACTGAAGGAAAAAAACAGCTGCAAAGACTTTCACGCAATCACAATATTGCCTAGCCACCTTAGTCACGTCATGCTTTAGAAAACTTAGCAACCGATGGATTCATGTGTCGACCCAATCTGCTGCCAAAACATCAATAAAATCGACAACACAATGCAGCCCCTAAGCACACTCACGGCTGGACTCTTTTTAGCAACACATCCAACCAAAAAAAAACATCACCACACACAATACACTGCAGCAAGATAGTAACGTGATGCTCAAGGAGGTCTTAATAAGATGGAGTTCTAACTTCATGCAATATCTTATCAAATATTATTAAGTAAAATTTTTTGTATCTTCTACCTTATCTTAGATTTGAATTTAAAGTCTTTTATTATTTTAGAAATCTAATTATTAAAAATATTAAAATTAAATCGGAACCGCCTGATTGTATAACCTCTTGGCTCTTCCATGATCTTGTTGGTGTCACTTATTTTCGCTAGTCAGTTTATACTTTATACTCTAAGGCATTGCCCTCGTAATCAACCAAAAAAATATTAAAATTAAATAATAAGATATATACTGTATATATTAACAGTTTATGTGGTTAAGAATAAAAGGAATACTAAGAATTATATCTTCCCGTTCCCTGTATGTGGAATATCTTCCCACCATGAAAACTCTGGACCACATAAACCTTTAATTGCTCATCAATGGTATATAGTACTTTCTGATAAAATTATACTGTAATAGAATAAACAAACATTTCTTTTGTTCGACGGACTGTTTATTGATGATGGTCTGTATGTATATATAGGCATACAGTGGAAGAGCCTGGAATAAAAGAAGACATGATACTGATTGTGTGATTGGACATGAGCTTGGGTATTATTATATTGACCCATTAGACCCAAGTTCCAGATGCTTCTTGTGCGTGTATCCCCTGTCTCCTGCTGCGCGTAGATGCTTGTTGGCTTGTCGTCTGTCATCTATTACCCCCCCGTAAGCTGGAAGACATTCTGGAGTCCAAGCTTAGAGAGGAGCGAGTCAAACTGGGGTTTGGGTAAGGCTTTAGTGAAGATATCGGCAAGTTGAGAGTGAGAGGCGACGGGTAAAAGATGGAGAAGTCCAGATCTGAGTTTTTCACTGACGAAGTGGCAGTCGATCTCGATGTGCTTCGTTTGTTCATGAAAAACGGGGTTCTTCGCAAGATGGAGGGCCGATTGATTGTCACAGTAAAGGTAGGCGGGAGTGGGAGGAGGAAAGCCAAGATCTTGCAGCAAGTAAAAAAGCCACTGGATCTCGCACGACGTCGTGGCTAGGGCGCGATACTCGGCTTCGGAGGAACTGCGGGAGACGGTGGCCTGCTTCTTGGATTTCCAGGAGATGAGAGAAGAGCCCAAAAAGATGCAAAACCAGGTGACTGATTTCCAAGTGTCGGGACAAGCGGCCCAGTCCGAGTCAGAAAACGCTCGCACCTGCAAAGTGGAAGCACGATGAAAGAGAAGACCTTGGCCGGGAGCAGATTTAAGGTAATGTAAAACTCTATGGGCTGCTTGCATATGGATTTGTGTGGGTTTGTCAAGAAACTGGGAGAGTTGTTGAACGGCAAAGCTAATGTCTGGTCGAGTGATTGTTAGGTACAGTAGCTTGCCAATGAGCCGACGATAGCCAGTGATGTCGGTGTGCGGTTCTCCATCGATCGTCAACCTGGTGTGAGGAACCATTGGTGTAGAAAGGGGCTTGCTTTCCAGGAAGCCGGCTTCAGTCAATAGATCTAATGTGTACTTCCGTTGGGAGAGATTGATGCCAAGAGAAGATCTGACCAGCTCCAAACCAAGAAAGTACTTGGCTACACCGAGGTCCTTGATCTGAAAGGTAACATCTAGAAAATGTTTGGTATTTTCGATAAGTGTCAAATCTTTACAAGCTAATAAAACATCATCAACATAAACCAAAAGGATGATTAATGTATGATTATTTGTCTTCGTAAACATGGAGCAATCCGAGGCTGACTGCTGGAAGCCATGGGAGAGCAGAGCAGAGGTGAGTTTTTCATGCCACTGTTTACTGGCTTGCTTAAGCCCATAGATGCTCTTTTTTAACTTACAAACCATTTTGGAATCAGGTAGAGAGAGTCCTGGGGGAGGCTTCATGTAGACCTCTTCGTGCAGATCACCATGGAGGAAAGCATTGTTGATATCAAGTTGGTGAAGGTGCTAGTCCTGAGAAGCAGTAAGGGCCAGGAGGAGTCGAATGGTGGTATGTTTGACCACAGGAGAGAAAGTCTCGGTGTAGTCAACGCCAGCCTGCTGAGTGAATCCTTTTGCCACAAGCCTGCTTTTACATCGGTGAACTGATCCATCCGGATTGAACTTATACTGATGGACCCATTTACAGTCAACTGTTGATTTACCAAGAGGTAAGTAGGTGAGTTCCCAAGTATCATTTTGAGTTAATGCCATAAGTTCAGTTTGCATTGCTGCTTGCCATTTAGGGGACTGCATAGCTTCAGTATAGGTTGTGGGTTCTTTCAGGGCTGTAAGAGATAGGAAAAAATGTCGATGTGTTGAGGAGAGGTTGTTGTAGGAAAGCGCTGTGGAAATTGAGTGAGGAGATGTGTGAGACAATATGGGACAGATATAGTCTTTTAGATAGGATGGTGTTTGAGTTTGTCTGGTGGGTCGTCGAGGATGAGGAATAGGTGCTAATGAAGGAGGTGGATCAGAAACAGATAAAGCTGGTGGGTCATCATAAAGTGGGAAGTTTTCAGTGGAGGATAGAATTGGACTTGGTAGGGCAGAATTGGGAAGTTCTTGAAATGGGAAAGAATTTTCATAGAAGAGGACATCCCTATATAAGAAGAACTGTTTGGTGTCTAGATCATAAACTTTGTAGCCTTTTGTCCCTGGAGAAAAGCCTAGAAAGACACCCTTTCTTGCCCTGGTATCTAACTTCCCTCTGCTAGCTTCCTTAGTAGAAGCAAAGCAGAGACAACCGAAGACTTTCAGATGTGTGAGGTTAGGATTGCTACCAAATAGAATGGAATAGGGAGATTTATTAGATAGAAGAGGGGTAGGAATCCGGTTAATGAGAAAGACTGCATGTAATACACATTCGGACCAGAACTTGGTTGGAAGTTTGGCTTGAAACTTTAGAGCTCTTGCCACACTGAGGATATGTTGATGCTTTCTTTCAACCCTCCCATTTTGTTGGGGTGTCTCAATGCATGTGGTTTCATGTAAAACACCATTTTTAGCAAAAAATTCAGTCATTGCAAATTCAATTCCTTGGTCACTTCTTAGACATTTGATTTGTTTTATGAATTGTCTCTCCACATAAGCAAAGAAATGCTTAATTAAGTCTCTGGTTTCTGACTTGTGTTTCATTAAATATATCCAGGTCATGCGGTTGTGATCATCAACAATGGTGAGGAAAATCGATGCCCATGAATGGAAGGTGTATGGTAAGGTCCCCATATGTCAACATGGATAATGTCAAAGCAAGAAGAAGCAATAGAAGAACTTAAAGTAAAAGGTAATCTTTTTTACTTTGAAAAATGACAAGTTTGACATTCAGCAACATGCTGAAACATAACAGAATTGTCTATGCTAGATAATAATTTGAGTCTCGCATTTGATGGATGTCCTAGGCGTTTGTGCCAAAGATTGTGTGAATGATGTGCAACTGAACATATTTCTGGCATAGGTGTAAGATAATAGAGGCCATTAGAGTGCTTAGCAAAACCAATCATCTTCAAATTGCTGAGTTCCTGAATAACACATGAATGTTGGGTAAAAGTCAGTTGGCAATGTGAAGAAGAAGTAAGTTGACTAATAGAAATGAGGTTGAAAGAAAAGAAAGGAACATAGAGAACATTGGTTAGAATAAGAGAAGAAATATGTACTGAGCCTATGTGTGTGACAGGTACATGTTGACCATTGGGGAGTTTAACTGTGAGATTTTGGGCTGTAGTGTATTTAGTGAAGAAATGCAGGCTGCAAATGATGTGGTATGTGGCCCCAGAGTCCAGAATCCAAGTTGAGGTGCATAAGGGAGACTCAGCAGATAGAGACATACCTTTGTGATTTTTCGTAAGTGTGCTGACTTGAGATGTATTGATTGAATTGTGTGAGGCATCCTTATCTTTGCTTAGTAAATCCTTCAACTAACAATATTCCTCTAATGTTAGGTTGAAATGGGACGAAGATGCTTCTCTGTGTGCATCTAAAGTGGTGTTGCTGGTGACAGATTCAAGGTGAGTTTCTGCATTGTTAATAGATTTAGTTCTTGGCTTGAGGTTGTCTCTTGACTGATAGTGAGTCGGTTTTCCATTGCCTGATGAAAAATTGGGTAGAAACCCATGTTTTCTATAGCATTTGTCTTCTGTGTGTCCCTTATAGCCACATAAAGTGCACAATGGTCTTTTATTTGACTGAGGAGTCTTTCGGGTGTTATGGACTGAAGAGTCTGGAAAGGTTTTAGCAGGAAATGCTTGAGAGTCATAGTTGGGTAGCTGTGGTGTTATGGAATGAAGCTGTCGCTCATGTTGAGCCACCATGGAAAAGACTTTTTTGATGTCTGGCAATGGTTCAATCAACATAATTTGTGACCTAACAGTGGAATAGGAATCATTTAAACCTTTCAAGAAATGAATAACACAATCACTGTCTTGGTAGGATTTAATGATGCTCAGCATATCACAATGGCATTGAGGGTGACATTTGCATTTAGGCAATGGTCTTAAGTTGTGAAATTCATCCCATAACATTTTTAAATGAGTGTAATAATCAGAAATGGATAGACTTCCCTGTCTAAAACTGTATATCTCTTCTTGCAGGTTTGAAATGTGAAAGGAATGTGCCTATGAGAATCTGTCATGGAGGTCCTTCCATACATCAGTTGCTGAATCCATCCAAATGACACTCTGAGCAATGGATTCACTTACTGAGTGCATCAGCCAAGATAAAACCATGGTATTGCATCTTTCCCAATATGCATAACTAGGATCATCTCTGTCTGGCATAATAATACTACCATCTATAAATTTTAACTTGTTTTTGATAACAGGGCCATTCTCATTGACCTAGACCATGAATGATAGTTGGGTCCGGTCAAAAGAGAAGACACCAGAATGAGTGAAGGATTTTCATTAGGATGAATATAATATGGTGAGGCTGGGTGATCTTCTGGTCTTTGCATTTGTGATTGATGGCTAGCTACACTGGCATAAGATGGCCCAGACATAACTATGTAGAGTTTATGTCAGGGGAAATATAGTGGTCGGCTAAGAAGAGAAAGCAAACAAAGAGAAATAGTGCTCTGATACCATGATGAAACTATACTGTAATAAAAACAAATATTCTCATTTCAGCAACTTTTATTGATAGTTGATTGTGTCTATATATAGGCATACAGTAGAAGAGTCTAGAGCATGCTATAACCGATTGTATTATTTGGACTTGGGCTTGGGTATTATGTATTAACCCATTAAGCCCATGTTGATTGTGTAATTGCTTCTGGAGACTTCTTGCGCGTCTCATCCCATTCTCCTACTGCGCGTGGAAGCTGTTGATGTTTCATTTGTTCTTGTGCATCTATTAAAGCAGTGAAAGCATAACATCTTTCTACTATATAACAAATTTGCAAGAACATATGTAATATAATTATTGACCGAGAATATAACTAGTACTACACTTATAGAAAAATTAAATTAGCGTATTTTAAAACATCTGAAGACAAAAAACTTCAATAACTTTTAAAAAAGTGAACAAATCAAAGTGAACAAATAAGTGTTGGTTTCTTTTCTGATTCTGAGATACAGGAAGATGAGTTACTTTTTGACACAGTAGATATGCAAGATGGGCCATGGATATATGATACAAAAGTCATCTAAGATATATTCAAACATAAATGTTCTTTTGTAAAAGATGATAAGTCAATTACTCTTCACCATAACAAAACAAGTGTCTGAAGGTGACTTCAGATTGAAAAGAGAGAATAAAGTGTGGCGTATAGTAGAGTTTGAGAGTCATGATAACGAAGACGGTGAAACTGAGAGTCATAAATAAAAAGAGAGTAAGAGAGACAAGAGGAGAGGTTTCGAAAGAAAAAGAGTTGGTGTCAAAGGAAATAAAGAAGACAATGAGCTTATATACAAAAGAGTAATATTAGGAGTGCTTGTAATATTAATGAATTTAACTTTTCTTTTTCAAATATGCAAATTTATTTTTATCGGGGAATTACAGATATCCTATAAACGCTAACAAATGAACAAGGAATTTAGTGTTTGAGTTTGATGATTGAGATTGGGATATATCTGAGAAAAAAAAAAAGATGTCAAATACAAAGGAGATCCAAACATTTTGTTATGAGAGATGATCTACTTCAAATTATTGAAAGGGTCAATGAAACCTTTACAATTTACAATTTCTGAGTGATGATTTGAGATTGAATTCTTTTGAGACGAGAGAAAATGATGCAGATCATAATTCAATCCGAGGATATTGCAATGACAATAGGTTGCATGTTTGTTAAACTCTCAAAAGGACGTTCGTGAATGGACTGTTCAGTTATTTGGAAGAAACCAGTTGGTGAAAGGCAGAGGCCTAGAGGGTGACTAATCTAAGTCTGCGGTTTAACCATTTACTCATTTTCAGCCAAGACAATGATCGAAGCTCAATATATTTAAGAATGGTGAAAACGGGGATTCACCAACGACATGCTTTGGGTGACTCAACCACGGTTTTCTCGGGCCAGGTGGATTTGACTGAAAATACCTCCAAAACCAAAGCAAAATCTTGGAAATATCCCAATACCAAACTTCTCTCACAAAGTCAGGCATGAGATATCAAACATCAGCGCCCCACCACTCACTTTCTCCACTTAAAATAAATGAAATGTGTGGATGAAAGTAGGGTGAAACAGATAGATGTCATCTCCTCTTTATCTTGTGTAACGCCTGCTATGAAGCTTACACACTGAACCAACAACAAAAGTAAAAAGGAAGAGAGCTATTAGCCCCCTCTCCCTCTCTATCTTGAAAGGACTTACATCTTTTTGCTTTGGGGGTCCATAGAGTTGGTCTTCTAAATGGATGGTAGTGAGAACCTTGAAGAGCGGGACCATCTTTTAGCAGGAGGAGCAACAAGCTTCTCTGAGTTACTGTTCTCTAATGATGATGGGGACGGTGATATTGTGGGTCTAGGCGAGGTCCACAACCCTTTTTATCACCACTCATCTTCCACTGTAAAGCCCCCCAAAATGCTTTGTTTTGGTGGGTATCGTCATCAGAGTAATGAGGGTGATATTGTGTCGGTTAGTGACGCCACGAAAACTAATACTCAGAAGTCTACTATCACATGCAGTGACTCATTCTCAGCATCTTCTGGCAACAACAAAAATAATGTCACCGTTACCACTACCTTCAACAACAATAGTAATCGTGTTACTGTCTCTAAACCAAATGTGAGTGATTGCGACTTGGTTAAAAATATTCTTCCATCTATTTTTTTATTCAATTATTGTTGTGTGTTGCATAGATTAGGTATCTGTGTTTTTTTTTAATTGGAGGAAAAATAGCCAAGAACAAATGCAGGGCACAGTAATCACAAGCTCAATTCCTCCGGCTAGCCAAAGGAGAAGTAAAAAGATTAAATCAGAGAATCCCACATCGGCTTTCCGATCGAGTGAAGATCCGAACTTGATTTTCTTTTGTCTCATTCCGGACATCAAAGATCTTTGGCTGCATGCATGTCACTGCCTATAAAAGATTAATGGTTAAGATAACATGTTGCATATGCTTCATATAGGATTCTGTTTTTTTTTATCATATATTATTAAACTCGCCAATTCTTGCAAATGAAATTAGGCGGTGAGAAGAGAGAGGCTTGGAGACCGAATCACTGCACTGCAACAGCTTGTATCACCCTTTGGCAAGGTGAAAACTAAACAAGAATTCCCATGCTTCACAAGTTTTTCGTTATGTTTTTTTTTTTCTTGGAAACAATGAATGGTAAATAATGATGCCGGGGAATTGAAATATGCAGACGGATACGGCATCAGTGTTACATGAGGCGATGGGATACATCAGGTTCCTGCAAGATCAGGTTCAGGCCCTGTGCTCTCCTTACCTTCAACACCTGCCTGTAAGTGCATGCTATAATCTATATCAAGCGCACGTTATTTTCGTCTTCCTATTCCCTTTCTTCTGAATAGAATGGCCACGTAAGCAGCTGGTTTCAGCCATCAGACCTATGTAGGGCCCTCGGACTAGATTTGGGTGAAATTTAAATGACCTTTGTTAGGGTCAAAGTCCGGTAATCGATAATTGACTGACACGCTGACATGGCTCATGTGGTTTTATTTAACCTAGGATGGCGGAGTAAGCGGAGGAGAAGAAGAATCAGGGAAGGACCTGAGAAGCAGGGGCCTGTGTCTGGTCCCAGCGGTTCATGTGCCAAACAGTAATGGTGCTGATTACTGGTCTCCTGCTACAATGGGTAACAGATGCAACTTCACGTCAGCCTCGTCAGCCAAGCCGTGAAAATAAACATATCAAAAGGGTCAAAGAGACAAAGACAAGAAAGTGAAAACGGGGGCATAAGGAAACCACACGTGTGCATGAAGAAAAGGCAAAAACATGGGAAAAAGGAACAAAGTTTCCTTTTCCTTTTCTGTTGTTTCAAGGATTTTCCAGCTACTTTATATTATTGTAAGAAAGTTTAGGGAGTAGTAGCTTTGTATTTGGAAGTAGAGTACTTTTTCTTGATGTATTTACAGTCTGTATATTTTATGGGTTTTAACCAGTTATCAACGCAGCTTTTGGGAGGAGAGGTAAGTGCTAGTTGCATTGCCTATCAACTATGGCGGCTTGTCTTACCTTTCCCATTCACTTCACAAGAGTTGATGAACATTGCTAACTGCAGACCTTCAATTGATAGAGACCCAGACGCTGCATTGGATGGGAGTGTACGAAGAGAACTCACCTACTTATGTGTATATTAATTTAGATATATACTTGGACTTGGACGGTGTAGACACTTGACATGTATTACTTGTTTAATTATTAGTATAACAAAATCATGCTGATACCATTAGATAGATTTAAACTATAAAATTTGTTCATTCATTGATTTTTTTTTTTTGAAATGATGCAGTCAAGCTATATTAGAAATGTCAAACTGCAAAGCGTCATACAAAAAAGACAGTGGGCAAATCCCCCATCCTAAATCAGGCATAGAACCAGCAGTATGAGCAATACAATGAGCCGCTTGGTTCGCTGATCTGCGAACAAACTGAATAGTCATTGAAGGCAACAAAGACAAAAGATGTTTGCAATCTTGCACAATCGCACCAAAATAAGATAAATCAATAGTAGTAG
>JANKOE010000206.1:64439105-64455110 GCA_026284465.1 Erythroxylum citrifolium | reverse complement strand
TAGAATTTTTGGGTTTCTTAGATTGCAGCCGTTATGCTGCCCGATTTTCGATAAAATCGGTTTACGGCAAAAGATAGAGAGTTAGAATGGTTCAATTTCCAAAAGGGGAATTGTAATGTTTCGATTCGTATAAGATTGATTAGAATGAATATGAAAGGATTAAAAAAGAAAGAGAATGAAAAAAAAATACCGGATTTCAGATTAGATAAGTCTAAGGTTTCCAACTCGATAGTTTCTATGTTCACGTTTCGGATGTCGGACCCTATGAAAATCCGTTCTGTGTAATTCGTTCCGATTTCTGTTTCGGTAATTCGTTTCAGTTCGTATGGAATTCGATTTGCTTCCGATTCGTTTTCGCTTCGAATTTAATTTGTTTACTTTGATTTTGTTAAGTTTGTGCTTCGAGGTTGGGATTCGGAAACGGGTCCCAACAAAAATATATTATAATTTCCACTAATCGGGAATGCTTATGGGTAGTTTATATAAATTGAAACTTGAGGATGTTTTTTCTAAGTCCCTATTTGTTGTTAATCATAATGTTGGAATGAAACGTAGTTTGACAAATGAATATTCTGCTTACTTATGACATAAAATTTTAGGTCATATATCCAAAGAAAGGTTAGAACGATTAGTAAAGAATGAGATTTTACCGAATTTAGATTTTATTGATCTTGGGTTATGTGTGGAATGAATTAAGGGCAAGCAAACCAAACATAGTAAGAAAGAAAACACGAGAAGTAGCTAGCTTCTTGAAATAATATACACCGACATTTGTGGACCTTTTGACACTCTTCCTTTAATGTAGAAAAATACTTTATCTCCCTTATAGATGATTTTTCATGGTATGGATATATCTATTTGCTGTATAAAAAATCTCAAGCTGTAAATGTTATTAAGGTGTTTGTAAAGCAGGTTGAGAGGCAATTAGATAGAAAAGTGAAAATTAGAAGATCTGATAGAGGTGGTGAGTATTATGGAAAGTATGATGAATCTAGACAGTGTCATAGTCTATTTGTTAAGTTCGTTGAAAGCCATGGCATATGTGCATAATATATTATACCAGGCACTCTGCAACAAAATGGTGTGGCAAAAAGGTGAAATAGAACATTAATAAATATGGTTAGGATTATGATTAGTAATTCCTCTTTACCCAAAAGTTTATGGATGTATGCACTTAGAACTACTATGTATCTAGTAAACAGGGTTTTTAGTAAGGCAGTTCCTAAAACTCCTTTCGAGTTATAGAATGGAAGGAAATCTAGTTTAAGAGACCTGCATATTTGAGGATGTCCAGTAGAAGCATAAATTTATAATTCATATAAAAGAAAACTAGATTCTCAAACAGTTAGTCGTTACTTTATCGGTTAGCTAGAGAATTTCAAAGGGTATAGGTTTTATTGCCCGAACCATAGTTCTAGAATTGTTGAAACAGTGGTGAGGTTAGAGAGAGTGCTGAAAAGAGAGTGTTGAAAATCAAGTTGTGGATATTAATGAAATAAGGGTTGATGATCCATTACACATAACTGTTGTTACTACTTTGTCAAAAACAACATTTGGATAATAAAAAAGTACCATATGAAGAACCTAACTTACCACTAGCTCATACAAATGAACCAATTGGTATAACTTTAAATAAAACTGTAAAGGTTAGAAGTTCAGTTATTTCTGATGATTATGTGATTTAGTTGTAAGAATCATATTTTTTATTGCGGCATTGATAATGATCCTATTTCGTTTTCATAAGTCATAGGTAGTGATAAGTCTGAAAGAAAGATTGATGGTATGACAGAAGAGTTGAAATCAATGGCTCAAAACTATGTTTGGGATCTTGTAGACTTGCTAGTGGTTTTCAACGAGCTGGCTGAAAATGGATTTTTAAGACCAAATGCAACTCAAATGTCAATGTTGAAAGATATAAAACTAGAATTGTTACAAAAGGTTACACTCAGAAATATGACATTGGTTATAAAAAGATTTTTTCACTTGTCTCAAAGAAAGATTCATTAAAAATAATTTTAGCATTAGTGACTCAATTTGATTTAGAGCTGAATCAGATGAATGTGAAAACAATCTATCTAAATGGGTATCTTGAGGAGGAATTTATATGGATCAACTTGTAGATTTTTCCATTAAAGGTAAAGAAAGTGTGGTGTGTAAATTGAAGAAGTCAATATATAGACTTAAACAAGCTTCCCGAAAATGATATATTAAGTTCAACAATATTATTACTTCTTTCTACTTTAAGAAATCACTATTGATTGATGTATTTATCGAAAAATCAGTGGGAGAAAGTTTATATTTTAGTTTTATATGTTGATGACATTTTACTTATTGTTTATGACTTAAGTTAGAATAAGACTAAAGAATTTCTTTCTGAGAGTTTTGAAATGAAAGATATACGAGAGGCATCCTATGTGATTGGAATTTCAATACTTCGTAAGAGATAATAAGGTTTATTAGGATTGTCTTAAGAAGCCTTTTTTGAGAAAATTCTTGAGAAATTTAATATGAGCAACTGCTCAGCAGATGTAGTCCCTATTTAAAAGGGAGATAAATTTAGTCTTATGTGATGTCTAAAGAATGATGTTGAATGTAAGGAAAGGGAAACAATTCTGTATTCTTATGTTGTGGGCAATTTGATGTACTTACAAAACTTTATTAAACCTGACATCAATTAATATGGATGCTAGGTAGATAAGTAATCTTGGTATTGATCACTAGAAGGCTGCAAAGAAAGTGTTGAGATATCTTTAAGGAATAAAGGATTGCATGCTCACTTATAAGAGGTCTGATCATTTAAAAGTGACTGGATATTCAGATTCAGTTTTTTTTGGGTGTGTTGATAGTAAAAAATCAATGTTTGACTTTTATTCCTATTAGCTGAAAGAGCAATCTCATGGAAAAGTGTCAAACAACCTATCATTGTTTCATCCACTGTTGAAGTAGAATTTGTAGCTTGTTATGAGGCTACAAGTCATGCATTATGGCTGCATAACTTTATTTCAGGGCTTAAGATTATCGACATAATAAGCAAGTCGCTGAAAATTCATTATGATAATTCTGCAATAGTTTTCTTCTCTAAAAATTACAAATACTCTAGAGGCACAAAACACATGGAATTAAAGTATTTTGTTGTTAAGGAGAATATTCAAAAACAAAGAGTATATATATAACATATTAAGACAGATCTCATGATTGCAGATCCTCTAACTAAGGGTTAACAACCAAAGACATTTAAAGAACATGTGCTTAGGATGAGTTTTGGTTGTGTTGATGATTGATAATAATGGTTGATGACGATGTTTTAACACTCTTGAGCTTAATAATAAAATGTTTCTGAATTTTATATTTTTTATCATTATGTTTATGTATCTATGAATGAATAAGAAATTTGTATGTATTTTCATAATAAGTATGTGGAATATATGCAGTCCTGGCCCGTGGCAAGGGTAAACAGGGCACTTGCACAGGCACTTGCACAAGGCCCACTCTCAATCTCATTTTCGTACTCTACCATTCCGTAATTTCGTTCATTTGAAGGTTATTAAATCCTATTTAATGGTTGTCAGGGAGAAGTGGAAGAGACAAAATTTTAGGCATCTCTTTCTCATTTGTCGTGCCACTTGGGTAGTAATATTATCACTAAGGAAGCTAAAATTTTCATATTCCATAACTTCTTGTGTTTATAAATTTCTTTGAAACATTTGAGTGATAATTCATTGCAACACTTGTGGTTCATCTACTTGTAGTCTTTTTTCTTTTAGTGCAATGAATCCCTAAATTTATGATAAATGAAAATGAAGTTTATTTTATTTACATTTTAGCACTCTCTAGGTCCTTGAATAAATTGCATTAAAAGAATAACCCACTTTGAAAAATATATAATTAAATAAATTAGTTTTTGACTTTGTTATTTTAGTTATTGTATTCTAAAAAAAGTATTATTATATAAGTATCACAAATTTTATTCATTTTTATTTTATTTGTATTTATTTAAACTAACATAATATTAAATTTATTTAAAATTTTAATGAAATATAATAAAAAATATTTGACAAAGACTGTAATATTGTTTTGACTGTAATAAAAATATAATAAAAGTCTTCAGTGTGGTTTTTAAAACACTAGTTAAACTTTTGTCAAAGATTGCAATTTTGTATTAACTGGTTGAGGATGAGAATTGTTAATAATGTAGATAGAATTGACATGAACGATATAACTCCTTGTTTTTCTACATTTGAATAGGAAGTTTTAGTTCCTCAAAGATGGCAACTTTACATTTATGGATAGGCAAAGAAAGTGACTTGTTTTTTAACTTAAAAAATAATTTATAAATTATTGTATATTTGCAATAAAAAAGTAGTATCATTTGTAATATAAATGCAATTTGTTCTGTGTGGTTTACACTAACAAAAGAGACAGAAGGGGGTAATAGAAGATTGTATGAGCGTCGTGAATTTCCACATTAAAGCTGGTTTGACCAAGTCATTGACTGTCGACTTTATCACAAATTGGCATTTGTAGTTATTCCAACATTATCTCCCTGCCATAGTTTGTATGAATATAGCTTCCACCAATACTCACATCAACGACCGTGAGGGAAATAAATTGATCTGGGGATAAACTACACATCGGAGATTCACCGTAGCGTCTACATATGATCTTATTAAGGATATAAACACAGACGTCTTCAATAGGTCTTGAGAGGAAATATGGAAGTGGGCGGGACCACAGCGCATCAAGTCTTTTCTCTGGCTGGTGGCTAAGCGGAAATTGTTAACCAACAAGCATCATGTGACCCATCATCTGACTATAGAGAATGGCTGTAATTTCTGTGGACAAGAGGAATCGACCCTTCACACTTTACAGGGTTGTACTCGGGCAAAATCTTTCTGGCATAAATTTCCCAATGACATGGTTGGTGGGGACTTCTTCAGTTAGGAGGAGGGATCCTGGCTCAGGTCCAATCTTAGTCATCACGTGCAACTGAATTAGACAGCATGGACTACTATTTTTGGCGTTGCCTGTTGGTTTATTTGGAAATGGCGAAATAACAACATTTTTGAGCTGGGTTTTGTTTGGCCAATCAACGGTACTAAAATTGTCATGGATTATACTACTTAGATCATACGAGCCAGTGAGATGGAAAACCGGGTCTTTCAATTCCAGGGGCTACCTATGGGTACTTTAGTAGGCTGGACTAAACCCATAGAAAGATGGGTCAAGATTAATACGGATGATGCGGTGAAACCGGGATGTAATATTGCATCAACAGGAGGCGTTATAAGGAACTGTCAGGGGCATTGGTGTGTAGGCTTCTTACAAAATATAGGAGTTGGTGATCCTCTAATTGTCGAACTCTGGGGTGTGTATTCAGGTCTCATGCTAGCGTGGGAATGGGACTATAGGCGCATGATAGTTGAAGTGGACTCGTTAGAGGTCATTAATATTCTATCATCATCACTGATTGATCTGACTAAGAATGCTTTTTGGGTGACAGGCATCCGAGACTTGATACTTCGAGCATGGGAGGTGCAACTTAAGCATGTACATCGAGAAGAGAATCAATATGCTTATCAATTGGCACATTTAGCCTCTTTAGCAAAGCCCGGCCTGCATACCCTTCAGGAGCCTCCAACGAGCATTTTGGATGCACTATACTGAGATATGCATGGAACTCTGTACAGTAGAACCCTTCGTAGGGGTCTAGGCTTTGCGAGATAGTCTCTTTTGTTTTTCTTTCCCTTGTACAAAAAAAAATTGAACAACCCATGTCCTCGTATCGTTTTGTATATTATTATTTAAGTGTCACAAAATTTATTCTTTTTTATTTTATTTATATTTATTTAAAATAACATAGTATTAAATATACTTAACATTTAATAAATTATAATAAAATTATTTGACAATTAAATAATACCATAAATAGTTAATATGATATACTACATTTACTATTATGTTAAATCCTGCAAAGGAAAATTTTGTATTACTTAAAATTTAATAAAATATAATTTATTTTATAATTAAATAATATCGTAAATAGTTTATATGATATCCTAAATTTACTATTATCTTAATTCCTATAAAAGAAATTTTTTATTACTTCAAATTTAATAAAATTTTTTGATAATTAAATAATATCGTAAATAGATTATATAATATACTACATTTACCATTATGTTAATTCCCATAAAAGAAAATTTTTAATTAAAAAATCACTAATGTTAATTAAATTGAAAAACTACCGAAAATATTTGATTTAATAATTTAGATCTTTTATTTAGTTGCTTGACAAAATAATATTTAATCATTTCCACACATGCAGAATAAGATAATATTTGACTTGGCAAACTTAAAATAGTTAATAACTTAGAATATAATTTACTATATTTTCTCCTAAGTATGTTAATTTTTTGTATTTTTAGAAATTAATGTTTCTTTATCTTAAAAAATTTGTTCTTTGTTTTTTCATTTTTAATATAAGATATTAAATTTTGCTTTTTTTTCTCTGTCACAGATATAATACTATTGATATATCTTTGTGATATATTGTCAAGCTATTTGTGTTCTCTTATGCTTGCATACTTCTTCCAATTTCATATAAGTGCTTTTCTTCTTTTTCTAGTCCAATTGAGTTATACTTGGTTTATATTATGCTGCCTAAAAAGCATTTGTTTGGAAGTGCAAAAAGGAAACAAGAAAAAAGAAAACAAATAGAACAGTTAATAGATTCCTAAAAAGGAGTAATTAATAAATTTATTAAAAAAGTAGACTCCTCTAGTGAGAATCCTGAGGTACTAGGTGAAGGTAGTTTTGAACAACAAAATAAAAATTTATGTGATGAGATTCATATTCAGGAGGATATTAGTAATTTGAGTGAGCATGATCATGTACCAAATGTATCTACTTTAAAAAAATTAAAGGTATATCAACAACTAATCCCTGTATTGGATATTTATGATCCTAGAAATTGGGATAATCTTGATAATAAAGTAAAAGACATTTTAGTTTTAAAAAGGCCTATAAGAGAATTGAATCTTATGCTTCCTTTAGACAATACCTCTAGACATTTTTCATATTCTTATTATAATAGAAATTTGAGTAATGGAAAGAATAGCGATAGAAAATGGTTTGTTTACTCTAAATATATAGATAAAGTATATTGTTTTTGTTGTAAGTTGTTCAAATCTAATAGCAAACAAAGTGCATTAGCAAATGATGGTTTTAGAGATTAGAAGCATCTTAGTGATATGACACATTCTTGTGTTAATGTTGTTTCAATTTTTTAGAGTTAAGGAATGCATATATGCATTATTTTCAAGTTTTCCTAAAAGGTGGAAGGTCTTACTTGATAATGTTTTGAGCTTAATCATGAAATCATTGTTTAACACTCGTTGGGAGAGTCGAATAAAAAGTGTTAAAGCTATTAGATTTTAAGCTCTTCAAATAAGATTGGCTTTGATGAAATTATCTAGATCTTGTGATAATGCCAATTCAAAAAGTGAAGTGGAAAGTTTTGTTAGTGTACTTGAGAGGTTTGAGTTTTTACTTTATGTGGTTATTTGGTATGATATTTTATTCATTATTAACATGGTGAGTAAAAAGTTGCAATCTAAATCTATGTGCATTGATGCTACAATAAAGAAATTAGAAGGTATGATGGTATTTTTTGAGAAATATAGAGATTAATGGTTTGGCTTTAGTTTGAATATTACCAAAGTTTTGCACATGAGATGAATGTAGAGTCCACATTTTTAACTAGTCGTTGTATTATTAGGAAAAGAAAATTTGATGAAAATGATCAGGATGGACAAATACAATTAGTTGAGGATTCTTTCAAAGTTAATTACTTTCTAGTTATTGAGGATATGACAATTGTTTCATTGAAGAATATATTTGAACAATTAATGACATTTGAAAATATTTTTCGATTCTTATTTGATTCAAGGAAGTTGAAGTTGTTAGATGATAACAAATTAAGAGAATGTTGTACTAATTTTTCAACTTTTTTCTCATGATAATGTGTAGGATAGGGATTTAGATGATATTTTTCTGAAATAAAAGTGTTGCAAATAATTTTGCCAAATGAGTTAATGTCATTGGTTGAAATTTTAAAATATGTTAAAACTGTATATTATTATCTAAATGTTTCAATTACTTATCAAATTTTATTGACTATTCTTGTGACTGTAGTATCAACAAAGAAAAGTTTTTCAAAGTTAAAATTATTGAAAACCTACCCGAGGTCATCAATATCACAAGAAAGGTTAAATAATTTAGCTATTTTATGTATCGAAAGTTATATATTGGATAATATTGATCTTGATAATATTATTAATGATTTTGCATCTCAAAATTCACAGAGAAATTGTTTTCTTAAATCATGATCATCTATACATTTGTTAGTGCAATTCTCTTAGTGTTTTGCAGTGTAATATTTTTATTCGATTGCTGCTATTGCTATTTTGTTGTTATTGCTACTATTTTTAGCGATTTTATTATTATTGGCATATGTAAGATATTATTAGTTGATGTATGATCATCTGATATTTTGTTGAGTATGTGGACTTATAAATTGAGTCACTTATGTATAAATATTAAATTTTAATAATAAAAATATGCAATTAAAGTTTACATATTTGTATATTGTCGATTTATTAAAGTCTCTTTTTTACTTCGTTCAGGGCCTATAAAATGTTAGGAACTGCCCTAACTGTATGTTATTTATATACAACTTATGAACCTAAGCATAATCAGTTCTTAATGTAGTAGTATATGGAAGGGAGTATATGACTATACTGTATATGACTGTCATAATCCACATTATATGATTTGTTGTATTGAGATGCTTATGGCGTTAATGACTTGTAAGATTTAATTTTTTGCTAGCCTTATGTTACACTATTAAATATAATGATAAAACATTTGGCCAAGTGGAAGAATGTAAAAAATATGACCTGATGTTATGACCCATATTTTCTGTAGGCCCATATTAAATTTGTTTTAAGGTTTTCTTAATTTAATAGTATATTATCTTGATTGTTAATTTAGTACATTTAATGTTAACAGGTATATATAGTAGTCATCTCTTTATCTAATTAAGTACAGACAAAACAAATACAAAATGAACGTATTTAGTTATCCATCAAGCTATTTGCTACATAAAGAGGATTAAGGAAGAGAAACAAGTTTGTGATTATCAAAAACTCTCTTTATATCATGTCAAATTTCATTCAAAGTAAGTAATTAATTCACTTCATCTATGTGATTATTATCAAGATGAGCACGAATAATTTATGTATAATTTACCGGTCGATGTTTGAATATTAAGTAAGAAACCTTACAATTTATTCTTTACTTAAAAAGTTTGTAGTGGTACAGTTATAACCAGTTTTTTTGAAACATTAGAATTACACTAGCCAAGCAAAACGGTTTTGGCAGCTAGTGAGGCAGTTCATTGATCCCCCACTAGTTTCTAATAAGTCAAAATGCTACTATTCATCATGGTAACACCATTTTTCACTATGATACTTCCCAGTTAAAACTAAAGTAATTGAAGCTTCTACTCCCTAATTTACCTGATGCACGTGGGCAAGGTCGTTCATAACGTTTTATAGGCCCTAGGTGAAGTAAAAAAAAAGGGTTCAATAAATCGACAATATACAAACATGTAAATTTTAATAGTATATTTTTATTATTAAAATTTAATATCTATACATAAGTGACCCAATTTATAAATCTACACACTTAATATTCAATTTATAAATCCACACACTCAACAAAATATTAAGTGATCATAACATTAGCTAATAATATCTTACAAATTTCAGTAGTAATAAAATCACTAAAAATAGTAGTAGTAACAACAAAATAGCAATAGTAGCAATTGAACAGCAAAATACTAAGAAAATTGCACTAACAAACATACAGATGATCATGATTTATGAAAAACAGTTTCTCCATGCATTTCTAGATGTAAAATCATTAATAATATTATCAAAAATCAATATTGTCCAAGATATCCTTCTTGATAAATAAAATAGCGAAATCATTTAGCCTATTACAATCTCATTTAATTATCAAATAATTTTTATTTAATTATCAAATAATAATAATAATAATGTAATTGCCATAATATATTTAATAAAATCATATGAATTTTATAATAAATAAAACCGTTTATGTAATCTTTGAATTGAGTGACTTAAATTATTTGATTTAGTCATATTATCACTAAACTTATGTGAATTTCTACAAGAACAAGAATCTAACAATTATTACATTACTTGTGGCAAAGTATAATGAAAATTACAATTACAAAAATTAAATTATTTATTAATGTTTAATTATATTTTATAAATAATAAGTAATTTAAAAATAAAAAAGGAGAAACACACAAAAAACACAATATCATTTAATATTATGTTTTGATTTAAAATGCTAATATAATGTCCATGTTAATGACAAATTGCAAATTAATTATAATATGTTCAAATATTTAATAAGTTAAAAATAAATAAAAAATTAAAAACTTTACCTTTAAATCATCACATTGAAAACTCCACATTTTATACTGTTTATTAATTTTTCGTTGATCGAAAGATGTATATCTGGTAATTTATATTAGGATGAATGGCAACCCAACTACTAAACACTCCCAATTAACAAATGTTATAATTCTCCTGCTAGATGCTTAAAATAAAGAAGATCATATAGCTCCTATTCATAAGCCATAGTGGCTAAGTGGCTGCGCAAATTCTTCTCGCATTTCAGCATATACAATAGAGCAATCGCCTAACTTCTTCATAAATACCCTCCGAATCATAGTTCAGTTTGAACTCTTTCTTCTTCTAATTCATTTTCCTTTTTTATTTTTACTCTTGTAGTTGTTCTAACATACTATCCGTTTATTTTTATTTAAAATTGTAGCCTGTAGAACTCTTCTCTATTTTGTGTAAATTTTTTTAATGTCTGAGATATAGTAACATTTGAATAAGACTCACGATTGATTCATATATTTTTCTAACACTCCAGATGGCCAATTTGTTTTATCTTACCATTGTACATATGTGTAGAAAGTGAGAGGACTTCTTACACTTCAACAAAATGACCTGAACTTCAAGGCTACTCCAAGCTCTGATCTCAGTAGAAGAGAACAGAACTTCTAGCACTTCAGTAAAGAACAACAGAACTTCCAATCTACTCCACTCTTAAGCTCGAGGATGATTTTGGTTGGCATTTAGTTGAAGCTACTATGCTAAATAGTTATGCTTCAAGGAAAGAAACTTTCCAAAAAAAATGTATTTTCTGTATATGTCACTCAAATGATCAATGTATATTCCTCACAAGTATTTGTATGAGTTTGGATACAAGTGTATGTAATATTTTGATGTAAAGAGAATATGGGGTTTTCTGAAATGGAAATTTTCACATTCAAATTTGCTTCTTTCCACTCAAAGAAAATTTTCAACATAACTCTCTACACCCACACATTCATAACAACTCAAAATCAACACTAAAAGGAAATTTTCATAAGCAGGAGATGAAGAGAAGAAGATAGTTTTTAAAAAAAAACTAAAACTGTTTCATTACTTGTGTAAGTGTTCTGAAGCTTTTTCAAGTTAGCTATCACACATTTCTTGCTCACTTACATCAAAGGCTCAAAATGAAAGATGAAAAACAACTAATGAGTAAGATTTTGACAAGTATCTTTCTCTCATTGGTTCAGCAAGTACAAAAGTAAAGTTGTTGGGTGATACATTAACATATACTGACAATGGGATTTCCTAATGATTTAAAGATGCAAAAAATAAAAGCAGAAGATGCTTGATGCTGGAACAAAATGTGATATTCGATTTCTACTAATTTATTTCCCTCTAATGACAATTGATACTTTGTCTCTGAATTCTTCTGCTTCATTAACTTGTAAGACTTTCCTTTGAGTTGCTTAAGGAATTTTCTTTATGAATTGATTCAGTGCTTCAAAAAATGCCAAACTCTGCTTCAGGTTTTTTTCTCTTCAGTTGATGTAATATTAGCTCTATGCTTGCTGCACATCTTCTAATTCTTCATTCTCTAATTCTTCATTCTTCAACCTTTCATTACTTGTAGCTTCATTCTTCTCACTTATCTTGCATTGACCTTCATTCCTACACTGATTTTCAACCATTTGAATTCTGTTCTTTAAATCCAAACATTTTTGAATTGCTGCCAAAATCATCATTTCTAGCTTCCAATTAAACACTGAAAACTTGTTCTTCATTTTGCTTCTCTTCTTCACTCTCACTGATTGTGCAAACTCCTCCACGAATTTCAACATAGCAGGCTACATGAAACAACACAAATCAACAGCTCCTCCTTTGTTTTGTGCAGCCTGCACTCCTATCAATTTCTTCAACGATTGAAATCTCCATCTTGGTAATGCCTTGGTGAACATATCAGCAAGTTGGAAGTTTGATCTATAGAATGCCATTTTGATTTCCTTCTCCTCGATCAATTCTCTAACATAATGGTACTTCACCTTCATATGCTTGGTTCTCACATGATCAAATGGATTTTCAGCCATTGAAATGGCAACACTTGAATCACAATAGATTGTCACACAATTCTCTTTCAATTCATCCATATCCTTTAGAATTTTCTTTAACCATTGAGCTTGTTTAGCAGCCATATTCACTGCCACATATTCAGCTTCAGCTGATGATTGTGCTACACTCCTTTGCTTCTTTGAACACCTAGCAAAAATTCCTAAACCCAAACTACAATATCCACTCCTATTTTTGCATTCATTACTTCCTGCATAGCTTACATCACTAAACACATACAACTCTTCCTTTTCTCCCTTTCCAAACCAAATTCCATTATCAACAGAGTGCTTAACATATCTTAATATCCTTCTAGCATATAAAGCATGTTGTCTCGAAGGATTATGATTGAAACCAACCATTATATTCACAGCACATGCAATATACGGTCTTGAAGAACACAAATACATTAAGGATCCAGTCATATTTCTATAATAAGTCACATCAAATTGCTCACCTATTTTTGTAGTCTCCAACTTCAGCTGATGTTCTATGGGTGTTGACATGCCACTGCTATCTTTTAAGTTGAACTTCTCAATTAGCTCCTCTGTATATTTCCTTTGATGAATGAATATCCCATCTTTCCTTTGATCAATCTCCAAGCCTAACAAATAACTCATCTCTCCTAAGTCTGTCATTTCGAATTCAAACTTCATCAGCTCCTTGAAGTCCTCCACCAGCTCCTCCTTAGTTCCAATTATGAGCAAGTCATCTACATATAGTGAACATATCAGTTTTCCTTCTTTATCATCTTTCACATACAATGTAGCTTCACTTTTTCTTCTCAAGAACCCATTCTGCAACAAGTAGCTATTAATTCTTGAATACCAAGCTCTTGGAGCTTGTTTTAATCCATAAAGAGCTTTCACCAACTTGTAAACTTTCAGCTCCTATCCCTCTTTTAAGTATCCTTCGGGTTGCTTCAAGTATACATATTCATCCAACATTTCATTGAGAAATGCACTCTTCACATCTATTTTGTAGCGGCCCCTTACCGCAGGGTACACATCGGGATGCCCGGAGGTCATTCCAGTACATATCCTATGATAAGGGCAAACTACGATCGATCACTACATTCACTTCATATGGCATCATTTCATTATTCACTTATAAAGCATCATAAGAAAATCACGATATTTTAAAACCAACATTTCCTCATTTCATTTCTCAAAACCCAAAAGTTTACATTGTGTCTTTCAAACTTAAATACATGTACATTATCAAAACCTAGTACAAAAGTACTACATACAAGAGGAAAAGATATCCAATCTATCTAAGCTATCCAAAAATTTCGGCTGACCGACCTTTGAGCCATAACTTCGCTGGCCAAATCACAATCTACACGACAGTAGAGCCTCTCAATAGCTAAAGTCGTCTCTCGGTCTTGAAAAGACAATGTTGCAATTTTGGTGAGTTTTGCGAACTTAGCGAGGTAACCATCATCGATGGTTCACTCAATCCATACAACACATTAATTCACGAACAATTATATCACAACTTTGCATTTTGCCAGGGTAATACAATTTCACTTAAGCATAAACAATTGTGCACTTCAGTCAATCAAACATATTTAACAAGATACAGACGAAATGCTTATGAGACACTATTTCAATTGTTACGTTGTTGTGACCGAGTGCTTGAACTGTCCCATATAGGGCTCATTAAACGTTGAGTCTAAGGCTCTGAATCACTTGTGAGCTCAATGCTCAGTTTCACTCGTTGAGCTTTAAGCTCTAATCGGTGGCTACTCTGGTCACAACTGCCATTATCTGATTATGCGTTCATGAATGGAATGCATGTACCACCATCGATCACATTATAAAACACGTAGGTCTCACATTCACATTCAAGCGCATTTCTTTATCATCCAAACATAAATTAAGCAAACAAGTAATTAAGTGAGACCATCTAAGTTACTCACAAGCTGCTCCCGAAGCTAATTCTTGGAAGAACCGACAATGTCTAGGGATTAACGTTCCAGTTGCTCCTCTATAAAAAATAATGTACACAATATCACAATTTAAACAATCATAAGTGTTCAATAATGCACATGTATGAAATGAAGTATGCACAATGCATGTTCATGATAATTTCGAGAAATTTCCATCTGGAATTTAAACATCTTAGAGACTGAATAAGATTATGATTTCTTTGTACCATTTGTAGCCCCATGTCTCTAGGTTACCACAAAATATGAATCATCTCATTTGGAGTTCTACTGATCCCGAAATCATCAAAATGCTGAAGTAGGTTCAATGGAATAACACCAGTTCATATTATTTAAGAGCACACTCACTGTACCCGTCCCACTCTTTTCACTCAATCTTTCTTAATTAAATTTAGATAGCTATGATTCTTTGTGGAGATGTAGATCAATGTCTTACGAAACCAATAGTTCAAGAATCAAGTCATTTGGAGGTCTAGAGAAGAAGTTATGGTCAAAAGAAGCAACCATGTTTATGACCTCAATCAACACAAACCTATTTTGGCGCAATTTCCATAACTTTCACAAACATTGTTGGATTGATCTCATTTTTAGACCATTAGAAAGAGGACTTCTAGATCTATAACTTTCATGAAGACCTCGAAGACCAATTCTATCTTCTAACTATTATATCATCTCACTTTTTGCATCATCTTACTTTCATTTCGTCTTACTTTTGCTTCGTCTTACTTTCACTTCGTCTTACTTTTGCGTCTTACAAATTCGTCTTACTTTTGTGTCTTACTTTTGCATCTTACAACTTCGTCTTACTTTTGAGTCTTATAACTTCGTCTTACTTTTGCTCTCTCTCCAGAACATCTCCACTTATAGAGATCATAACTTTTGACTCCGATGTCCAAAAATTCCATACTATTTACTGTTAGAAAGATAAAAGAAAGATCTATAACTTTCCAGAAGGCAACTTTGATAAAATCTATTTATATCAATTCCAAATTTGCCCCTAAAATTCAAGATGAATTTGTCATTCATACACCAACATACTGCACCCAATTCTTAACTTCATGAAATTTTGAGTCTCTTAGAGATAGAATTACAATTCGATGCCTTCATAAGAAATGTAGCCATATATCTCTAGTTTAATCCAAATAAGAATCATCTCATTTGGACAACTAGAGAAAATGTTGTGGCTAAAAGACTGAAGCATACTCAGTGAACATTTTTCAAATTTTCAAACTTTCAATACTTTACATCTAACTCATCTTCTACCAAAATTATCTCTTCCATTCAACTCCAAAAATCACTTTTATAACACTTAATCACTAATAATCTTTCAAAACACTAAATTAACACTATAACCAATTTTCTCATCCCCAACAACACAATAGTTATGAACAAACATGTAAATGCCATTTTCCATGCAAATGATAGTAACTTATCAAATTTATTTCATAAATCCCCAACTCTAAAGGATTTATT
>JANKOE010000206.1:64409585-64420273 GCA_026284465.1 Erythroxylum citrifolium | reverse complement strand
AAGCTCCGTGGGTAACAAGCTTATAACAAATAATAAGCGAAAACCGTTCAAAAGCTTATTGTCTTAGAAGAATTCTTATTGAAAATCCATAAAACATTGGTTTCTCAAAAACTTCTCAGAAATTGATTTATAAACTACAAAACATGAATGCGTCACTTGAGTACATGTCATAAGCACATAAACACATCATAATGGTTCGGGTAAGTCCAGATTCGTGACGAATTACACATTCCCATATAATGGTCCTGTGTAGTCGTAAACTTGGGGGGTGTCCTTGAAGGAGCTCCGTGCCATTAGCGGGCAGGTGGGAGAAGCCTATTTCTTGGATCAACGTGCACGTGACGGTTCTTGAGGGACTACCCTAACCCACATTGTTAGCCCCAAAATTTTTTTGTTAAGTTAAGCATGATGTTCTACCTTATTCAAGCTTCAATCCCTTATCAAATTCGTGTCCAAACCCACTTCGCAAATCATTAATTAGATAACTCACAAATCATTACTTTAAAAACCAAAACATAATTTGCCAAACAAGGATCATTTTCCAGTACTCAATTATTAACATCATAACACATAATTCATGCCAATTAAATTATCATAAAACTTGTATTAATACATGCTATCAAGTTTAGAATTACCTTACCTATTTACCTTCAAACAACAAGCCAAACTAGCCTTCCAAACAACCAACACAAGTCCAAAATCTAAGTGAAACTAGGATGCTCTTAACACCAAAAGACAATATAGAAGATAACATGTGGTAGCTTTCTTGATGCAACATCTTGATATGGTAATTAAGGACAACATAAGCCAAAAACTCAAGATTGGAAGAGTATGGAGTTTTGGTGGTGAATGAGAAAAGAGAAGGATGAGTTACAACAAAAATTAGCTAATGCATAAGGCCATGCCATGTGTAAGATGAGTGCCCTTACTCTAGGGACACTTATCACACAAAGACATAAACCACATGTCCTTCAATGGAATAATCCACATGTTATACATAGAAATGAGCCACTTATCCTCCATTTAAGCTACCAAATGTCACACTTCTATTAAGCCATTTATCACTCACTTGTTGCTGCCATTTGTCAATTTATTAACCATGCCATTTGTCACTTAATTTTCCATGCCAAATGTCACTAATTTATAGGCTTAATCATTCAAATTTCCATATACTAACTTGTCTTACTACTTGACAATTTTCCTATTCCAAATGTACATTTCATTAATCAATTCTTTAATGGTATCAATTAATTTCAAATTACTAATTATGTTCCATCAAACCAAAATTCAAGACATATACAATTCATAATCATATCACAATTTTAACACCTATCACATTTACTTTCATAAGCATATAACATTTCTACTAGGGTAATTTGGGACCTTACACAAAGTAATACACACATCCTTCGGCAAACACCCATGTATTCACATAGAAAGTAATCGTTGCAAAAGTACATGAAAATCATAACTTTTCTATCTTGACACTTTTCCCTCTTTAATATTCACACAACGGCCTATATTTGATGCATACCTATCAGGAAATTTGACTAATTGGAAGAACTGACAGAATGATTGTTTCTCACTTTTTGACATGTTGTAACAAGCAGGGGGAATAACGTATGACCCATCATCTCTTCTTTTCAAATGCAAGTCCTTTATAATATTCATGTCTTCCAAGTTAAGTCTAGCATTAATTGTCTTTGGGTTTCCCATCAATTCCCATGACTATCCCTAAAGTGGACTCACGGATGTTTTTCTCAATATGCATGACATCAAGATTGTGCCTCAATAGTAATTCCTTCTAACATGGTAAGTTGAAAAATATGCTTTTTTTATCCAATTCAGTTTGACATCATTTCTCTTTCGCTTTCTATTACTTGGGTGTTTGCTAGAAGTAATGTCACCCAAATATGATAGTTGGTAAACAATATCATCATCGGACAACTGCATTGGAGATTCACCCAATTCTACTTTGCCTTTAAATAGTTTACTTCTTTGCCATCTATGCCCATGTTCCAAATAATGACTATGACCCGTATAACATATTTTACTTCTTATCCTCATTGAATATGTTTGATGGTTACACATAGGACAATCCATATACCCTTTAGTGCTCCACCCAGACAAATTCCCATAAGCTTGGAATTCATTTATAATCCACAAAATAGCAACATGCATTATAAATGTTTCGCCTTCAACAACATCAAAAGTTTGTAATCCAAATTCTCATAGGTCATTTAAGTTATCAATTAGTGGTTGCATGTATACATCGATGTCCTTACCAAGAGTAGTAGGTCCTGGAATAAGCAAAGACAAACAAAAAAGGCTCCTTCATACACTTCCATAGAGGTAAATTGTATAGGACTAGAATCACCGGCCACATGCCATATGAAGTACTCATATTACTGAAAGGATTAAATCCATCTGAGGCCAATCCAAGTCGAACATTACGAAAATCTTGTGCATACCATGGAAACTTTCTATTAGTTTCTTTCCAAGCCATTGAGTCTGCTGGATGACGCATAATGTTATCATCAATGCGTTTCTATTTATGCTACCTCCTATCTATTATTGCTTTTATTGACATAAAAAATCTTTGTAATCGTGGTTTAACAGGAAAGTACCAAAGAATTTTATTCGGTATCTTTTTTTCAGAATCCCATCATCCACCTACCACCTTGATGTACCATAAATAGGACACTCCGGAAGATCTTTACTTTCCCTCCAAAAAAGAACACAATCGTATTTACAAGCATGAATTGAAATATATCCCAATCCAAGGTCCCTTAACAATTTCTTTGCATCATAGTAAGATTTCGGCAGCTTATGTCCAATAGGTAATGCATCGTTTAGTAAGTCAATTAACATGTCAAAGGACTTGTTACTTCATTTATTATAAACCTTCAAATGATAGTTATGAGAAATTAGAGCACCCCGGATATAATTGTTCTCGAGCAACATTCAATAACTTCCCAAAATTATCTTTTGTAATACTACGAATTATGTTAGGCATTCCTGTTTCATTCATAGTCTCCATATAATTCCGATAATCATCTAACATCTCGTCAATCCCATCATCAACATCATCATTCACATCATAATCATCTATATCATTATTGTAACTGTCATCATAACATGTACTGCCACTTCTACTATAACTTGCTTCCTTACATTCACCATGATAAAGCCATGGAGTATAGAATTTATCTATGCCTCGGATTAGTAAGTGATTATATACCACATCTTGACTTTGGAAGTTGATATCTAAGCAATCGATGTATGGGCAATGAATACTACATTCATCATCCATTTGATCGTTTACAAGTTGCATGAAACTCTTAACTCCTTCTACGTATTTAGTTGACCATTTTCGATGAGACATCCAACTCTTATCCATCTAGCTATACAATAAAAGAAGATAACTGCATTATTACATGAATTTTTGGTTCAATATTACGTTTTAAAAAAACCATTGTAATTAAGGTAAGTGTCGTTGTTTCTTGTTTCCAACCTATATACCATCCTATGTCTGTACTATGTTGAGTTGTTTCTTGTTTGCTTTGTCTGTTTAACTTCTTCTATTACATAATGGCATTGTAATCGGTTAAGTCTTTTGTATTAATTTTTGTTGTTTACATTAAAGCTATTATTTTAAATGTCATTGGCAAAAGAAAGAAATTAAGGTTCCAATTTTTTTCTTTTTAAAATTGTTGGTGAAATTAACTTTACCAGTTTCCTCTATAACATCTATTGTTCTTTCTAATTTGTCAATATATAAATTATATCCTTTACATTAGTGTATAATGTAATTAAACATGTTATATTCATCATTTGATGTCTTGGATGTTATTATGGTACTAACTATTTAGTACAAAAATTAATTACATTGTATGAAGTTAACTACTAATTTTGTATTAATTTTTGTTGTTTACATTGAAGCTATTATTTTAAATGTCATTGCAAAAGAAAGAAATTAAGGTTCTAATTTTATCTTCTTAAATTGCATGGTGATTCAATTTCAAAATGCTTTTGTCGTTCACTATTTAGTCAAAGTAAAAGTTAATATTAATTAAGGTACTTGATGTGTATTATACTTGTGCAATAAGAAACAGAATTTCTCTTTATCGCTCCTCGACTCGTGGAATCTTTTATCGATAACATTGTGTTGTTCATATGCATCAATTACGTAAAATATATACAACAAAATGAAATGACAACTGATATAAAACAATTAATTAATAAGCTAATTAATAAGATGATTACTACTAATTCACATTAACAATAATGGTTACTACTAATTTGCATGATCAATAGTTGCAACTATTTGTGCAAATGATATTGTAACTGGGTTGGACAAGTTACCTGGATTGACAGACAACCGCAAACCACTAAAAAGGAGGAACTTCAACGATCTAGTCGCCTATAAATATGAGAGAATTATATATGTATACATTTTTTCTTATTAGAAAACTAACGAATGAATTTTCTATTCTAATTAAATGGTTATAAAAAAATTTCTTCACGTAATCACAAAATAAAACATAATAATAATATAAACAACAAGAAAAAGAGACATAAGACATATTTATAATGGTTCTTTTAAATAACCTTTCACCTACAATTTTTCTCCAAGATCAACTTAAGAATTTACCATGTTCTTCCTTTAAAAGGTTACTTTTTTTTCCATATAACATATTCTAATTTATAGGTGAAAAAGACCCATTCATATAACATCTTCTTTATCATGAGACCAAAGGAACCCTTACAATTGTCTTCCTTTATCACTAGTGAACAAAATTCCTTTACACCTTTTATCGAATGTCAAGAAGAACCTTCACAATGTGTTTGTGAGCAATTCTTCCAAATGAATATATAGTACAACCATATACAACTCAAAATCTTCCTTACAATTATCCATACTAATAATTAGAGTCAATATGGTTATGAAATGTACAGATGCACTTAAGAACACTTTCTAAACAACTTTCTAATATGTTAAATGTTATTTTTCACAACTCAATTAAGGTTCCAATTTATCTATAACCACTTCAAATAGTTGTTAGAACCACAAATCAATCATTATAATGACTAGTTCTTAGGTATATTCAACTAGTCCTACTCAATTTCCAACAAAATACAACAAAACGCTTTTGTCGAATGTGTGGTAGGCAGGGAGAACATACCTGAAGATGCCACACAAATTCTTCGATGTTGGCTCCAATCAAGCACAGGAAGACAGAATTTGCAAAAGAAAACACTAGACACAATCACCAACTAACGCAAAAATTGAATATGAAACACAAAACACAATGTCGGGTTTCAAATTGGTTAACAAATAGCATAAACAACTGGACTCAACTTTGACTATAGGAAGCGGTAGGAAAACTTGAAGAGGTCAAAGAACAAGCAGAAGGTGAGAAGGCAGATGAAGAGTACAATATTTGAGATATAAAAGAAGGAGGACATAAGGCAAATGAAGAGAAGAAGGTCAGTTGAACTTCAATAGCAAAGTTTTGGTGAAAATGGGAGGGATGGAAAAGCTCCCACGTCTGTTAAAACAAATGCAGGCAAAACGACGTCGTCCCACCTATTTTTTTAACCTGTTCACCTTTTTGCGACGAACAAAACTAACGCCACCTATGGTAGACAATTCACTACCAATTATACACAACATTGCCAAAACCCAAGTATTTTCTTTACATTCTTAATTTTCTTAATTGATTAACATATATGAGGTATTCCTATTACAAATAACAAAATGAAAATTTTGTCTTTTGCACTTATATATGCAATTGTTCTTGATTTGCTTCATTTTTGGGAATTACTAATCTTTAATTTTAATTTGGTAGATAAACAAAATAAAATTGGAAAATTTTTAAAAATTTGTATCTTCTTTTTATTATTAGTTGAATTAATAAGGAATGAAAACCACATTTCTTATTTACTAAATTCATCACTAACATGACAACATATACCCTTTGGCCCTTAATCTACCATTAACCTTATTATTTGTATAAAAAGATACATTTAATATAAATACCCAATGGGTTTTTGCAACGAAGTAAGTTTAGTCGCAGAAGACCATTTCCGCGATCAACCACCACACTTAGTTGTAAATGGTAGACACTTTGCTATCAAATTTCCATATCGTCACCCAAAACCGAAACAATCTCTTTTCTTTCTTAATTTTCTTAATTGATTAATATATATAAGGTATTCCTAATACATCATACAAAATGAAAATTTTATTTTCTCACTTATATATGCAATTGTTCTTCATTTGCTTAATTTTTGGGAATGACTAATCTTTAATTTTAATTTGGTAAATAAACAAAGTTAAATTGGAAACTTTACATCAATTAGTATCTTCTTTTTGCTATTAGTTGAATTAATATGAAATGCAAACCACATTTCATTATTACCAAATGAATCAATGTTTAGCGAACATCACATCATTCTTGTTCCCTTCATCTACCATTAACTTTATTATTTGTATAAAAAGAAACATTCAATTTAAATACCCGATAGTTTTTACGATGAAGAGGTGTGAGTCACAGAATATTGATTTTCGTGACTAGCTTCCACACTTAGTCACAAATGGTTGACAATTTGCTACCAAACATACACATCGTCGCCAAAACCCAAGCAAATTCTTTACTTTCTAAATAATTAACAAATTAACATCTAAATAAATAATCTAAATTACTTTCTTAATTATTTAAGTGTTTTATTTAATTTGGAAAGTGGTTTTCTTTTAATATCAGAAAATAGACTATTATGTAACAAAATAGTAATTTGTAATGATGTGTTAGAAATAGTTTCTAATTATATCAGAATTTCTTGTTAAATTTTAAAAAATTAGTTTTTCTAAATTATAATAATTAAAATGTACAATTTTCTAAAAATTGTAAGTCAATTATAATTTATTTGAAGGGTCAACAAATTAATTTGGAAATAGTTTTCAATTGAAAATTTTAATTTTTAATTCAAATTTTGTTTTATTTGGAATAGGAAAATAAATTTATAAAAAAATTATTTATGAACCCGCGGGCTTTGGCGATGAACCACGTATTAGTCGCTACATCTGATGTTTGTTAACCAAATACAATAGATCGTAGCAAATTAATTAATAGTACTTCCAAACAACTACAGTAAACAAGAAATGACATCGTCTATCTAAACAAGAAAAACAATGTTGTTTTGTATTAGGTTTTCAATCACAAGCACAATAAAACGCTACTCCATTCTTGTTTAAGTCATCAACATTTCTCAAAATCCTCCATCATGCAAACCATTGTCTCCTCTCTTTTGTTTGGGTTATGTATTGTGTTGATCATCGTCGAAGAACCATTATTAACTGAATCGGTATTGTTCTTTTGTTCTATTTTCATTAACGAAGTTCTGCTAAGTTTAACTTATACCTTTAGGTGTTTATTGTGAGTTTTTAATTATGCATTTGATGTATGGGTTATGTTTATGGTTGTGTTTTGAAGATTATTTACTGTCTGTCTTTGTTATTTGTATATGGGCTGGCTTCTTCCTAATGACCTTTAATGCTTCCTTCATCAAAGCTTCGTAACTATTTGATGAAAGGTCTTTAAGAGTATTTACTTTTATTCATTTCCATTAATAGTAATATAGCCCAATATAGATAATACTATATTTTTGTACATCAAGAACATAATCATATATATTCTACTTTAAATTCTAGATTTTGCATATGATATAAACTACACAATAGATTTCTGAAATTTTAGTAAGGGTAACTTTCATATCATTAGGCACATTGAAGATGTATAAGTGCTAAACTGGACTACTTTCATTTATCATCAAAATTGGAGTTGAATATATCATCATTTTATTCTAAATTGACATTTGCAGAATATACCTCTTAATATTATTAATCAAGGAATGTCGACATGGAGACTAGTGTCGAATGGTACTAATTCATTACGTTAGTAGTAATATGGCAAATTGTCCCTACTGAAGAAATAAACAATGCAAAAAAAATCTCCCCTTCATACACGAATGATCATTTGCCTTCCATGGCTGATCTTCTACTTCAAGGTGTTTAGTATCATCCGAACAACATCACTTTCCTTATTAAGTACATCTCATTTCCTTTTATGAAGCTATTATATATATATTCACATTTGATGGTATATACTACATGTTATTTTAAGCTTCCTTGAATTTCGAAGATAACATGTATGCCTATGGAGGCGAGAGCGATGTCACTATCACTACGGTCCGTAAAGGATTAGGGAAATCGGTTATTTTGGAAAATTCATCAATTCCATAGACTTCATCTGGTCATTCACATATGCGTGTCACTCCAATTTTGGTTCGTTTAACGATTTACTAATCTGACAATATCTAAGTTCTATATTGATTGTGTTTTAGGTAAACCGTTTCGTACTGGCAATTCATCTAGAGAATTTGTCTTCCATATTAAATCTAGCGACTCATTCATTGTATCCTCTAAAAGTTTTGCTATAGTGGAAATGTTGTTGCAAGAGGGTGTGAAAAACCCTACACCTGAGGGAAGAACTATCATCACTGTTTCAATTGGTGCCTTCGAACATGCAAGGACCCTTCTTGGGAATCCTGACATCGGGAACTCATTTACCTTTACCAACTCTCATGTCACTTGGAATTCAAAAAAATTATTATATCATTGTCATTTATCGATGCAATCAACTGGACTCAACTTTAAAGTTGATTTATTATTGTATTTGTAAGAATTTGTCAAACAACCTCTCTACTATTTAGGGGTCAAGCTGCATACTATTGATTGTGGGCTGTTATTGTTCTTGTTCTATGACTATAATAATTGTTAACCTTCTAATTCAAAGTTCGTATTACTCCATATATCATATTATTATATTGATACAATTATTAAAAATTTTATAACTTCTGCACTGTTAGTAAATATTAGTGATTAATTAATACTACTGTTTAACACTTAAAATTATGTTGTGTGTGTTTTTTCAACAATACGTTGTAAACACTCAAAACAAATCTCCAATAAAACATATATTAACTGTGATAGGTTATAAAAATGTTAGTTTAACAATTTTGAAAATGTGAACCCTTTGGTGATAATTTTGGCAAATGGTTACCAAATGTGTCGCAAATTACTATGGAACCTTTGGTGACTATTTTTAGAAATCGTCACTAAATGTGGATCATTTGGTGAGCGTGACGCTTCTCAAATATCATCACTAAATAGTTACTTGTTGCGACAATGTGAAAAACGTAGCAAAAAACACGTAGCTAAATGTCTACAGACTTTTGGTGGCAATTTTTGAAAACCATCACCAAACGTCTTTTTAGTGACGATTTTACATAATCGTCACCAATTGTGAACCCTTTGGTGACGATTATGGGAATTGGTCATCAAATGTTTACTAGATTATGGTGATGATTTTAAAAAAGTGTCAACAAAAGTTTATTTAGCGACGAATGTTTAAAATCGTCACTCAATGTGGACCATTTTGTGACAACTTTTGAGAATTGACACTAAATATTCACCATTTGGTGACGATTTTTGTCATTCGTCACTAAATGTTGATCCTTTTGTGACACTTTTATAATTAGTCGCTAAAGACTTAGTTTTAATGACAATTTCAAAATCATCACAATATGGTTGCTTTCAGCGATGATTTTTTAAACATCGAAAAAACATGTAGCTAAATGTCAGCTTTGTTGTAGTGAACCAAGTGTTACAAGAATGAGAGACAACCCTCTAGATTGTTAATTTCACCTAAACAGGGGACGACAGTGGATGAAACAACAAGAGATCAGATAGATAGAGAATTCAGTATTGGGCAGTGAGTATTTTTAAAGTTTCAACCTTATAGATTACCCTCCTTATAGAAAAAAGTGCACCAAAAAATAGCTCCTTTACGTTATGGTCCATACCAAATCATTGATAAAATTAGTAAAGTGGTTGTATCGTACAACTTTCAAGGAAACCTCTCATTCACCCAACGTTCCATCTCTCACTTAAAGAATAATGTGTCTGATAAGACTCTCATCTCAACAAAATCGTCGCAGTTACTTGCTAGTGCAGATTATACACCTGCAGCTATTATTGCGGAAGAAGCATGGTTAAACGCCATAACCTGGAGAAACAAGTGAAGGTGTCACCTGAAAAACGTTGTTTGAATTATAGAAGAGATTTCTAGAAATTAAACTTGTGTACATGGTTTTTCTTGAAGGAGACGACAATGTTACGAGCAAAGCATGAGTAAAGAAAACGGCAGCAAAGTCATGACGACCCGGAGGGAAATGACATAAAATAGTATTACTAGTTAATAACCTAAAACGCTTTGTATTATTAGCAGGACAAGATCAGGGACGAAGTCAGACTCAACTCTAAGGAAAGGTCGAGGGCTAACATCTAAATGCAAAAAAATAATATAATAATATAATATTATTAATAAATAATTAAAATGCAACACGTCGTTGAAGAAAAGAGAATATAGGAATTTTTTAAAAGGGAGGCCACTTATATTTGTAATTTTAAAATTTTTAATTATATAAATAATTTTAAAAAAAATTGGCCCCCTCCCCTATAACCAATGTTTTAAAAACCGGACCGGGCATCGAACCGGTCGAAGGAAAGGTTTAAGGTTTAGAGGTTTAACCGGTAGTGAACCGCTATCAAACCGGAATATAAT
>JANKOE010000206.1:64187443-64241972 GCA_026284465.1 Erythroxylum citrifolium | reverse complement strand
TTTTTTTTTTGCTTATTTTTTTGGGAGATTCGTATATGTTTTTGTCTTGAGATGAAAGCTGACTGCATACTGGAACTCACTCTGTTGTCCTTTATTCTTGTTACATGAAATACCAATATCAACAATGCTTACTCATTTTGGCAATACTTCAAAATGACCTTCTAGTTTATCTCATAAAGCAACGTGCCTTTGTGTGTGTGTCCAACTCGTATTCTTTGGCTTCGAATTTTAACTTATTTTATATGGTGATACTCTAATTTTGAAGGTTGTAAAACCCGAGCGGAGCTATCGTGCGCTAAAGAAATTTCTACTTGTTTGCTGAGATTTGTTTTCTTAGGACTTGCGATACTAAAGGAGTTGTGAGCTGATTCAAGAGAAGAGCTAGTTAAACATGGGTTATATTTGTGATTTTTGTGGGGATCAAAGGTCCATGGTCTATTGCAGATCAGATGCTGCATGCTTATGTTTGTCTTGTGATCGGAATGTCCACTCTGCTAATGCCTTGTCCAAGCGTCATACCCGCACACTCTTGTGTGAAAGATGCAGTTCTCAGCCTGCATTTGTTAGATGTGCAGAAGAAAGGATATCACTTTGTCAAAATTGTGATTGGATGGGCCACTGCAACTCTACGTCAGCTTCAGTGCATAAAAGACAAACAATTAATCACTACTCTGGTTGCCCATCTGCAACTGAGCTTTCTTCATTGTGGTCATTTGTGTTAGAAAACCCTTCTGGGGGTGAATCAACTTGTGAAAAGGAGTTGGGTTTAATGAGTATAACTGAAAATAGTGGAAATAGTACTTGGGGACCTCCCGAGAACACCCCTAGCCAAAATGTTTCTAGCATAATCGAGGCCAATAGTCCTCCTGGAATGAATAAATTGAATGTCTGGATTGGTAATCCTACCATACCTGATTTGAGCTCTGTGCCAAAGGGTGTCGAACAACCAGCTGGATCTGCGATTACTGCTTTGCCAAAGGTACACGATAGTTCAAAAATCTTTATATTGGAGCTGTAGTTGATTTTCTCTGCAGAGTCTTGCTGGATTGGTTTTATCAATTTCTAGCTTCTTAGATCTCGGCGCTGTGCTAGCTATAGAAAGCTGAATTTCATTCACAACCTCCTCTTTGGGCAAGATATATTCAACTCTAGATATGCTTGTTGCTTGGGCACATAAATTGCCTAAAGACAATTATTTCAATTGTTTTGTTTTGGGAATAATTCCTTTCCTTTGCAGCAAGAGATTTTGTTTTATAGTGAAATTTATGATGAGAAATTTCTACTGTATTATCAGCTATCTTTAATTTTTATTTTCTTTCTTATTGTCATTCCTTCTGGTGGCAGATTCACTTAATAATTAGTTCACTGGAGAGGATCTATAAATTGTTTCTCCACTGTCTAGGATACTATAAAAACTGAGATGCTAAACTTTTCCAGACAAGTTCTTGAATCATTTCCAAGTTTGCACGCCTTATTTGTTGTTCTTGCGCATAAGTTGGTCGCAACTTGTGTCTTGCATTTTCAGTTATTGCGAGGACCAGTATGTTAAAATGACTTGTCAAATGCTGCTAAGCAGCTTATAATTCCTGCAAATTAGTGTGGACTGTTCATTTACTTTTTTTTCTACACATAAGCTTCTATGAATTTTGTTTTTATGTTCCTTAAAAGCCTTACAGACTTATTGTATTGTAGTTGTGCTGTCCTGGGACTAAAGGTCCTTCCCTTTGTGAGGAAGATATCTATAGTGACTTTAATATGGATGGAATAGATTTGAATCTCGAGAACTATGAAGAGCTCTTTGGTGTTACCCTTAGTAATTCTGAAGAGCTTTTTGAGAATGGTGGAATTGATAGCTTGTTTGGGACGAAGGAAATGTCTGCGGGTGATTCCAAGTGTCAGGGTGCAGTTGCTGCTGAGGTTCTCTTCTCTTATATTGTGTTTTTAGATGCCTTTATGTATTAATTGGCATGCCTATTCCTTTCTTTTCTTTTGCCTATGCTTTTTATCCGTGGGATCCATATGAATCATTGATGCATAGATCCCAGATTTCTTAATTTGTGTCACATCTCTTTGGTGAATCAAAACCCCTTTTAGTTCATAGCTTTAGGATGTTATAATGCTTGAAGAGATCAATTTCATTCTCACGTCACTTCATGCAAAGATGTGCAGTAGCCATATCGTAGGTATTGCAAGTCTGACTTTTACCTATATTTTTTGGCAAAGGAAGTAACTGCATACACTGTACCATCTGGGCCTCAACCTACTGTAGTTATATACACACACTTTTCTGAAGCGTGAGTTTGACAGGAAATCACATCTTCATGAATCAGAACTGTGATTAATTTTAGTTTTGGTCATAGTAACACATTCTGGTCTGTGAATGAGCAGAGTGTGCATGTTCTGCCATGAAATCATAGTTCATCCAATTCTGTTCTACTGCATCAATTTGGTCTTCTCTGCCTAATTTTGTGCCATTCCTTTCTTATTGAAGCATCTTTGCTTTCATATAATTGGGTACCCTGCTAACTCCAGGGATCATCGGTTGGACTGGTTAATCTGGTGCAGCCAGCATGCAGCAATGCAGCATCTGCAGATTCCATGAGTACTAAAACTGAACCAGTCCTTTGTTTTACGGCAAGACAAGCGCAATCAAGCCTTTCATTTTCTGGCCTCACTGGAGAAAGTAGCGGTGCTGATTATCAAGATTGTGGAGCTTCCTCTATGCTTCTCATGGGAGAGCCTCCATGGTGTCCTCCATGCTCTGAAAATTCTCTATCTTCAGCTAATAGGAGCAATGCTGTAATGCGTTACAAAGAGAAAAAGAAGACACGCAAGTAAGCAATAATGATACTTCAAAAAAACTTTTTACGGTTATTCTCAAGAGCCATCGCCTTAACTGTAAATACTAAATCTATTTTTTTTTTCAAGGTTGTTTTCAAGTTAACAGTATATCAAAAAATGTTGTTGACATGGTCGTTTTCCTGTCTTTTGAGATCAAATATTAGTGTTTCTTTTTCTACATATCTTACCTGAAATTCAAAGTTCAGGTAATTCAAATTTAAAAATCGTAATAGTTTTGTGCACTTCAAATAATTACAAGAATCAGATCATACTTGCAGTTCAATCTTCAGTGATGCGAAATTGTGCATCTTTTGACACTTCCAGTTTCATCCTCACAGGAATATATGCATAAGATTGGCTAGTTATTGCACTCAAATGATCAAATTTCTTTATTACCTTAAGGATGTCTAATTGTTAAGGAAGAATGCGCAATAGGCATAATATACGCACCCTATATTGATGATCTTTCTTTTTTGCAGAATGTCCACGCATATGAATTCTAACTTGCAGTGTATTTGCATACTATTAAGATTCTTTAGTCTTCCATGGACATGGTTGAAATTTGTATGGGTTTACATCTTGCTTAATTTGATGTTAGGTTTGACAAGAAAGTAAGATATGCATCTCGCAAAGCTAGGGCTGATGTAAGAAGGCGTGTGAAGGGCCGGTTCGTGAAAGCTGGTGATGCATATGATTATGACCCATTGAGTCAAACCAGAAGCTACTGAGTGTACAATTTTTAACCATGTTTTTACAGAAAGGAAAGGCATCGATTTTTCGGTGGATAAGTGACTTGTTATTATCTGAAGACAGGTTGAAATTGATCCATTTATTTCCTTGTGCAGTTACAAGTTTTATGCATCACAGCGGTCCACTGGGTGAATGCAAAAGAGCTGGTTCTGATGCTTCACTAGTGAGAATCAGTCGATGATCCCATCACTTTAAAAGGAATAGATGGTTTACAGCACCCATCCAACAAGACTGGAAAGCCTGGCGTATTGTGAAGGCCTATGCTAAATGGTTTCCTTTCCATTTATCTGAGAAATTTGAGTTTTTAGCTCCACTCTGGAAAGGAGAATATATGTTCATCCTGGTGGTGATATAGAAATGCTCAAAAAGCTGATTAAATTTTGTAACTTATGCTCCGCGCACTTACGTTGGCTCCTGTGCATGATGAGTCGCTGAACTCACGGCTGCTTACTTAAGCCTTAGCTCTTTATATTATTTCATTTTGAAATGTACAGCAGAGATCGATAATGCCTGGTTCCAAACAGTTGTATGATCTGACGAAAGAACTTGCTCTGCTAGGTTGTTTTTCTCTAGGTGTACATGAATAGTACATGACCTTACTAATGTGCCCTTAAGAGGCTAGTGTGTAATAATAACACAGAAAGTATCTGAGGTTAATTATTTGTCTGAATCATGCCACTGATGGTCACTTTCGACAGGCTACACAGAAGATAGTATCTGAGGTTAATTATTTGTCTGAATCATGCCACTGATGGTTACTTTCCACAGGCTACCTTATTGTCTGAATCATGCCACTGATGGTTACTTTCCACAGGCTACCTTATTGGTATTGGTATCGGATTTAGTTTTAATGTAGTACTAATTAATACTTGTTATCGTTTTAGGTAATTTTTAAATTTATAAAATAGTTTTTGAATTTTTTTAAATTACAACATAGTTATTTAATATATTGTAGTATATGATGTATAATTTTACATCAATCTTGTCTTTAAAAATTATAATAATAAAAATTTAAAATAATTTTTATTTTATTGACATTATTTTCATATATTTATATATATAAATAATAACTATAATTAATATAAAAAAGATCATTTAATTATCACACAAATATAAAATTAAGAACAATATAAAGTATTTAAAATATTACAATTTTATCATATAACAAATAATAATTATATCAAAACATCAAATAAGAAGAATAAATATCAATTACTTTCTAAAAATTATAATTTACGACAAGAGTTTATACCGAAGAAATCAATTAAAAGTGTAAACTGAAATAAAAATATTTACAATTATATTACGTATGTAGAATTTAACATATACGTCAAATATAAGTAAAATTAAAAGAAGAGAAAAAAAAACCTGAAACTTAAATCAATCGAATACCCACTATAAACTGCATTGATCCCCAATTTTTATTTGTATAAAATTCTCACCATTGAGAGGAGCCTCATTATCACTATTATTTAAATTCATTGCACCAAATGACATATCAATACTTTCTTATCAAAGATTGTCTTCTAAGTCACTTTCATCTATCAAACTCGACTTCTTTGCAAACAACGGAAAGTAAAGTTGTCTTTCTCATCTCTCATTAATGACTGCAAGATAAGTTGCGTGTAAAGAAGACCTATTGTTGCCTTTGCATTACTATCAACAAGACGGAGTCTCTCACTAAAGGCTTATAGACTCGGATGAAAAATTGACATTGGGATCAAATTTAGTACCTTTAAGTATAATTCTGGAAATCTCCAATCTAGTATTAGACTTAGCATGCTGAGATGCAACCCACTTGTAAACATTTGTTGCAAATCTTGTAACAGCAAGATGACACAAATTTTCACCATTAGTAATATCTTTTCTCATTAAATTTAAGACCTATGCACGATTGTAGATGAACTTGGTTACCTTTTTTTTTCTTTCTGCACAACTCATCAATAATATAAAAATACCTAACATCTCTTATATCTTCCAATATCAAGTTAATGCAATATGTAGTACTGAGTCCAATAAAAAAGAATTATACTTGCTTTTCAATCTTCTTTCAATCGCTTTATAAGCGGAATCATAGTCAGTAATGAATTGAGAAATATTTTCTAGCCCAACTTCATTTACAATTTTATTGAATATTTTAAATAGAGTATCAGTATTTCTAACAAGGTCAGATGCATCAATAGACTTAAAAAATATTGAGCCCTTTGCAGAATATACAAAAATAATGATAGGCTTATATCTTCCTACTTGTCTATCCATCACTCACGATTGAACACTTAAAAGTAGCCCAAGCTATTCATCTTTCATCCAAATAACTTTTAATTTCATAAATAGAGTTACTCAAAAGTTTACCTCTGTAATCATCAATTGAAGGAGTTTTGTATCCTAAATTATCAGAGGCAATAATCTACCATTGGCTGATAAGACTAGGAATGTAACACTACCTATATAGAATCTACAACCACCCACATTTATGGCAACCAAATTCTTGTACAAACAGTCATGACATACATTTCTATTCATTTATAAGGACTGTTATCGCACATTTTCCTATTCCATATTACAAAGTTTCATATCACTTAACATTATCATTTAAAAGTAGTATTACATCATTATATTTATATGGTAATCCAAAATAGATATTATACATAACTTTAATTCTTAATTACAAACTGTTAAGAACTGCAATTTCCTTCATTACTTATACAACTATCTTTAATCAAAAGACACTTTCCAATAGTACTTTTACTAGCAGTTGGCCTTAATCTCTACAGATGTTCCCTATGCCTTACTCCTATTACTTGGACCTACACGGATTAACACTCGTGCTAAGCTTGAAAGCTTAATGGGGAAGCACTTAGTTTGAATAACCACTCACAGCAGTCATTCGTTAAGCACACACACATTCATAAATATCATAAACTCATGTAAACAATGATGACATAATTAAGCAAAACACGTAATGCAAATATGCTTCAATATATTATCCATATGCCTAAAATGCACATTTATAAGCCAAATATTGATATCAATTCTCATCAATATAAATTATTCATATTGTCATGTTGTATCTCTTATTTAAGAAAGTTAAAGTTCCTTTCTGTGTTAGGCCTGCACATTCTTCTGGGTGTGGATAACTGGAATTGTGGATACCCGAAGGCATCGAATTATAGATATTCGAAGGTATCGAACTGTGGATATCCGAAGGTATCGAACTGTAGAGACATTATAGTTTCGAAATGAAAGACCCCTTTGTAGCAGCTGTGATTTAACCCTATAGGCATGCCTATCTATCTATCATCAAGACAATAAAGCAAGCATTGCAACATTTCCTTCAATCATTTGCCAATTTCATAATTAATACATTGACAAATCAAAAGATATTCATTTGAAAACATAAAATTTGTTTTTAAGTTGATACATGCAAGTCATAACTTATCACCATTAGGATAGTATTCAAATCACAAGTATTTGTACGATTTATTTTATATATGCTTTGTTCAGTTGTGTTTCTCGAGGTACATTCACATAATTTCAGTATATAAAATCTTATACCCCATTTAAATATAAAACATGTTAAATTGTACTTAATTATCTTCAAAAAATTAGTATGTGAAATTGTATAATCATACTATACACATATAAGCAATAAATATGCATACAAATCATCTATGTATATGTAAATTTTCTTTAGCATGCATTGTGCTCAATTTTAAATTTCAATATTTAATCACCCAATTTACATATGGTAAGTCATATTTCATTTATTTCTAGGTGTATACAAAGTTTCATAAACAATTAAAAACATTTCAATATGATTTGGTAAAAAAAAAAGGGAAGCAAAAAACTCAAAATAGTACAATTTGGGTTAAGCCCTCGGTGGATTTAAAAATAGGCAAACAAATCATTCCAAAAACAAATTACACGATGATCTCCACTTGTTTCCTAATTTTCACATAGCAAAAATTCAATTTAGGCTTTGAGATCTTCTAAACATTTGTTTCCCTATATCTCTAATTTCCATAACACTAAAAATCAGACCATTTGGATTTCTAAACCATGAGATATGCACCAAACATCACAAGCTACTCCAATATAGGGACAACATTAGGTCACCATTTATATCTCAATTCTAATGTCATAAATCCATAATTAAGTTTGATTCTCTTCTAGAGATTTTTATTTATATGTCTTAATTTCATCTCCAATTGGAATAAACCAATTTGGAGGTCTATAGGCCGTGTTATGGCCGACAAAATGGAGCTAGTTCAAGTGAACCGAGAACCTAAGATATAATTTCACTAAATGTTACTCTCTCCTGACATATTCAACCAATTCCATGCAACGTAACACTAATACATCATTCCAGCAACCATTTCATGTCCAAATCAATCTTTGTACACATTTGAATATGCACACATACAAAAATTAACTAAGTGTAGTCTCAAACCTTAAAATTTGCCAATTTGCTCTTCTTCTAGTGCTTTTCCTTCTCTTCCCCTTTTTCCTTGCTTGATTCTCCAACTAGAAACACCACAAATACATATCTCAATCCTAATTCCAACCTTATAATTCCAACTCTTCATGAACAAAGCAAGAAAAGATGAAGATGAGAAGAAAAACTAACTTTTACCTTGATTTTCGCCTAGCATTAGTTTGATTCATTATACAAAATGATGCAATTAAGGAGATGGAATGGAAAGGACATGAGAAGAGAAGATTCTAGAGTTAAAATCCTACATACACACCCCTCTCCTTTCTCTTTTACTCCCATTTTCATGAAGTTTATAGTCTTAGATATATGTTGCAATCTCATTGGACCATATGTTGATTTTAGGCAAAATTGCACATTTGGTCCTTCTTCTTTTAATTCCCAAATTGGTATATAATGTCATCAATTGATTTCATTCTAGTTTATATTTCATATATAATTATTCATGTCCATGCTGAAATGAAAATTTACCAATTTACCCTTGTCTTTTAAATTAATTACTATTATGTCCCTTACTAGCTTAAATACACTTAATTCTTTATGTTCACTTCTTAATACACTCTTGACATAATATAATGCTTCTAGGGTATATATTGAGGCCTTACATTTCTCTCTCCCTTAAAAAGATTTTCGTCCTCGAAATTCATACTTGTGTTGAATAGCTGCGGGTACTGAGTTCTCATCATTGATTCGAGTTCGCAAGTTGTCTCTTCATCACCATGATATTGTCAGAGCACCTTTACAAGAGGAATTTGCTTATTCCTTAACTGTCTCACTTCTTTAGCCGGGATTTCCTTTAGCTCTTCATCATATGAGAAGTCTGTTTGGACCTTTATTTCTTGTACCAATAACACATGTGAATCATCCGATCGGTATCTCCATAGCATTGAGACATGGAATACATCGTGCAACTTGGATAATTCCATAGGAAGAGCCAACCCTATATGCTACTAGTCCAATTCTTTCAAGGATTTCATACGAACGTCCAAATCTCAGACTAAGTTTTCCCTTTTTCTTGAATCTTATCAATTTTCTCCATTGCAAAACTTTCAAGAAAACTTTATCACCTACCGCATATTCAATATCTTTCTTCTTCAAGTCAGCATATGATTTATGTCTATCACTTAGCAACCTTCAATCTTTGTTGAATAACCCTCACTTTCTCTTCTGTGTCTTTGACTATGTCAAGCCCATTCATCTTGTTCTTAGCCATTTTTGTCCAATAAATTGTGGCTCTACATTTCTGCCATATAATGCTTCATATGGTGTTATGTTTATAGTGGATTGATAACTATTATTGTAGGAAAATTCCTTCAAAAGAATTTACCTATCCCAAATGCCTAGAAATTTCATAACACATGTTTTAAGCATGTCTTCCAGCACCTATATAACTCTCTTAGATTGCCCATCCATTTGTAGGTGAAAGGTTGTGTTGAAGCTTAACTGAATACCCAAAGTTGCTTGCTGGCTTTTCCAAAATCTTGATGTAAATCGTGGGTCTCGATTAGAAACAATAGATAATGGCACTCTATATAGCCAAAAACTCTCATTCATATACAACTCAGCTAATCGATCCATAGAATAGTTAGGTCAGACAGGTATAAAGTGAGCTGATTTGGTGAGTCTGTCCATTGTAACCCATACTACATCATGCTTTCTCAATATGAGGGGTAGGCTTGTAACAAAGTCTATATTGACATTATATCATTTTCATTGTGGAATTGGAATGGGATTTAATAGGCCATACGGGATTCGACGTTTAGCTTTCACTTGTTGCAAGTCAAGCACTTGGACACATAGTCCACTACATCACGCTTCATTCCTGGCCATTAGCAATGTTGTTTAAAGTCCTAGTACATCTTGTTACCCCCAGGATGTACGGTGAAAACAATATTATGGGTTTCATGCAATAAATTCTTCAAGTCCTTTACTGCCGATACATATAGTCTACTCTTGAAGTAAAGATTTTCGTCATGTTTCACTAGAAAATCAGTCATTTTCCCTTCTTGTATTGCCTACAACTTGACATCATCTTTTGATATGGTACCTTTCGGCTAGTACCAGCCAATATGGTACAAAATCTATAATATTGCTCAATAGTAGTCGTTCTAGTGAGACAAATATCAAACAAGTAAAAATAGGAAGATATATTTTTTAAAACATGAAATACATTTAAGGTAATCGATGGTGCTCTTGCTCTTATGACGTAGTCGTCGTCGTCGTCGTTATTAGTAGTAGTTTTATTCAGAGGAGAAAAAGAAAAGAAAAGATTTTGTATAGAAAGAAGTCAAACGATAGGTTGAATAAAATTCCAGTTCCATCTAGCTTACTCCTGTCCATTCTCCCATTGTGGCTAGACCTCCAGCCAGGAAAACATATGCCCATTCAAATCCACTTTTTGATCAATCACGTGGACTTGGATCCAAAACTATTAACGTCTTTCTGTTTCGAAAGTCTTTTATTATTGGGTCTCTTAAGTGTTTTGAACACGAACAAGTTTCTCAAGAAGATCCATTTAGCCAGTTTCTGCAATGATATCTACATGGGATCAGGGAGCATTACATTTTTCATGCTTCGATTCACCCATGGAAGGAAGACAACGAGGAGAACCGCTATTTTATAAGCTCATAATTATCGTTTTCATGAATTACTAATCATCCTCACAGAAGTACATCAAAATTTACTGTGCCTAATGGCATCATTACAGACCTCATTCTCTACCTGACAGTTTTTGGATGACCATATTGTTTGCCAATTCAATCATCATCAGAACTACTATCCTCAGACATCCTCCTAATGTCATCTGCTACTGCCGTATCCTGCACAAATATATTGTACAAACAAGAATTAGCTAGAAGTATAAAACCCCACTTGGCATTTCCACGCTTGGTGCATATATAGAGAGGTGGGTAGAGAACATGCTATGGCTGAAGTTCGTACCGGCAATTTATCCCAGTCCTTAAACTTGGAACTTGTCAGCATGTAGTTATCACGTAATGGAGCCCAGGATGGCCCTTCACCCTCAGCTGGGGTTGAAAATGAATGTACCTGCTTGTTGTCAAACAATGGCATTGTGAAACATGTGAAATGCCACAGAAAGAGCAAATCAACACATAATAAGATGTAAAAAAGGGAAATAATAACTCTTTTGTATCACTTAGTAAGGGTTAAACTTCAAAGAGACAAATTCCAACCTTAGCAGAGGAAATGGCCCCTGGCGTCTTGCCTAACTCAGAGAAGAAGGCTTCCTTCCTCCGCTTTTTTATCACTGAAAAGATTAGGAAAAGGTAACTAGAGATTCTTGTAACATCAGTGAGTTAATATCAGTAAGTTAATAACATGATCATATATATATATACATATGTATATGTATATGTATAAATTCCATAACATGATAGATTGACCATAGCAAAACTCGACTAATTTAAAATTCATAGTTCGTACATGTATCTTTGAAAAACAAAATCCAAAATTTGCTCATAACAAGAACTATAGGCGAAGCAAACCATATGGTTTACAAGCTAACAACAAGGCAATCCTACATTATTTTCAAACATCAGATCAAGAAGGTATATTTCATCAAACTAGTTCCAGTCACAGCTATCCATCTTTGATCAGGTACTCATTGTTGAGAACAGAACCATAAGAAAAGATATACAGAAGGCCCAAGGAAACAAAGTGATAGGATCCAAGAAAACAGGTAAGGAGAAATAGAGTTTTGCTATTGATTTTCTGTAAACGAATACCAAACAATCTGGTTTCGAGGACCAGTACCTCCAGCCTAGGGCTCACACTCTCCACAATAAACTCACCGATACCCTCTCCTCATGCCTATTGGTTATTTATACTATGAATCTGTTAGGAATAACAGATTCGGTTAGCTGACAACCAATCATACGATTGTCAGCCACCCTCCCGTACTAACATCATATACGTATATATATATATATTTACTATATATGTAAATTTATTTCTGAGTTGTCCCTGAGTTGTCCTGGTTCTACCATATTGCTCAAGGATTGTGTGAACTACTCTAGCTAAAGATTATTCTAGATGATTTGAGAGTCAAACGGGACGACCCTATGAAACTCTATAGTGACAATAAGTCAGCCATCGATATTGCTCATAATCCTATACAACACGATAGGACAAAGCATAATGAGATTAATAGACATTTCATTAAAGAAAAATTGGAAGAAGGGTTAGTGTGTATGTCCTATGTTCCACCAGAACGTCAAGTGGCTGATGTTTTAACAAAGGGGCCGAACAGTTCAAGTTTCCATGATCTTGTATACAAGCTAGGAATGGAAGAAATCTATTCCTCAGCTTGAGGGGGAGTGTTGAGATACTAGAAGTTGTAAATCGATTATACTTAGATATAGATAAGGGGAGTGTTGAGATACTAGAAGTTGTAAATCGATTATACTTAGATATAGATAGGTTGTAAATAGATAAGATAAGTTTGAAATCCCTTAAATTAAGGGATTACTTTAGATAGCTTTAGATAACTTTTCAGATTTAAATTCCTACTTGTAATGTCCTATATATGGCTATATACTTCTATTCAATATATGAGAATATAGGAAAATTCTTTCCCACAAAGACTAATAGTTGCATCTAATCCTTGCAAAACCACTTCTTTGGCATTTTTAGAAAAATTATCAAGATGGGTAAAAGTGACTTTCCATGAGGGTAATCTCCCTCCTACTTTGCAAAATTAAGCTTTCTAGGTCAGAAGGAAAATAACAAATGTGAATTTAACTAGCTAGGAGTTCCTTTATCCTCTATTCAAGCCTAATCCAATTGTGAATGTTTTTAATGGAATATATGAGGGTATAATGTTTGATTGAAAAAAGTAGAGGAACCTCCACCGAGCTCTATGGTGTTTGTCTTTTGTTGTTGAATTGTTGCTGCTTGATATTCCGGTGATGGTTGAACATTCACTTGTGCTGGAACTTGTGCCATAAATGGGCTCTGCAAGGAAGCTACAGAAAGAGAATTAAATGTAAACATTCCAGAATTTTCACTGAACGAGTATCAAGAGTTCAATGTCCACACCAGTTGATGCAGGGGCCCATCCGCCAGCTTTAAAGAAATATAGTTGCTCATAATGGTATAGCAGGGAACCATAATACTTGCGTAAAACAAAAGATGCATTTGTCGCAGTGGATGGGAAGTTAAAAATTGCAGTAACTTCTTTCCATCTTTTCTCTTTTATAACCTGCAAACACAATTGGCAAGCATGCAATGGCCACTGTATTAATTCATGGAAACTTTGCTATCATGTTAAAGAAACAATACTGCAGAGAATCTCATTTTCTATGAGAACAGGAGAACCTGCCCTTTGCAGCAAAACAGCATGCGATTGGTGTGCGGCCATTGCAGTTATCAGTGAATTAGTGCAACAAAAAACTATAAACAGTTGAGATAAACTGCTAAACTAAATTATCTTCTAATGCAAGAACTACAGATTACATTAAATGATTGTTCCAAATAGGGGAAATATGAAAGCAATAATCTCAACTAGGAACTTAGACCTTGCATCTCTTTATGTTTCAGTTCATAATTGCACAATTAATTACTACAGTCATAGACTTTCCATTATGCCTTGGAGATGTGAGAATGGGGTATTGATCCCATGGCTGGAGGTCTTGCATAATTACTGCTTATATCATCAGAAGTTAAAGTGTGATTTCATCCCCATAATCTAAGGTCAGTCTTCTTCCAAATCCATGAAATTTCAACAAGTAAAATAGCCCATAGGAAATCTAGTAAAAATCAGACACTAGATGTGCATACACCATTCTATTATCAAATTTGATACTGCAACTTATTAGAAGAAAAAAGAGTACTGCTTTCAAATGAAAAAGTTTACACTCAAGTACATAGACCACACATTACGCATAGCTACAATGGTCCCTGGAACTAACGCCCAAATATACCAGGGTACATCAGGAAGTGGAAATGCTGAAGATGAAGGTCCAAGAGTCGAAGAAACTATCTATTGTCAGAGAAATCAACCAGAACGGAACAAAGCATGAAAGTTACATGTGTGACTTATTTGGACAAGAAATTATATACACCAACTCTTAGGAATAGTTAAGCTCTATGAGATCCATATCAGAGTTAAGACTCCGCCTCATTCTTACCGGATGTATTGACAACATAAATTTGTCTGCACAAGAAAGTTATTGTATGAATTGAAGAGAATTGCAGGCTTGAAATCATCCAATCCATTTACATGAACATACAATCAAACCATTAAGGAAGATAAAAATAAACAATATATATAAAGGAATGAATTTGAGTACGTAGTCCCATTACCTTTTCTATACCACCGCGAGAAGTTACCTCCACAAAAAGACGATGCAAATCCAATTCTCTCCCCCCAATAATGGGAATCCTAGAATTTTAATATGCAATGCATTAGAAAGTAAAGAACAGGTTAAACATCAGATAAAGCAAATCAGTTCAAGTAACAACACTGAAAGAAGGCCTCTGCAGCCCCTGAACAACAGCAAATTGTTATCTTTTCATCGTGAGAATTTGATTTCAACCATGGAAAATGGAAAAAAAAATCCAACCACAGAAAGTTGATCCATTATGAGAAAACAACAACTTTTCAACTGAATTTGTGCAATCTTTAGATTAGTTAACTAATTTGAACTAATCCAAACGAAAACCACCCTCAGCCAACACATACTTCTGACTTTTTCTAGTCAATTGGAAAAAGATAAGCATCCTCTTTTGTCATCAGGAGTTTCAACAGAGTGATAGCCAAGTATAAAAGGTTCAGAAGAAATAACTATCAAACACAGCTATGGTGGAGTTCATTCAGGAAAATGGGCCAGGACACATCAACCATATCTATTCCAATGACAATGTGTGTATGACCACTTCATGCCATTATCCTGTCATCTAAAATGAAAAAGAAGATCCATAAATGGAATTACTGACAACCTATATGATAGTCGAGAAATCAGGATCACTGGAAGGGAACAACAGCAAAAGTTTAAACACAAGCAGCAATCTTCATAAGAAATGGAGCCTTAATAATTAAAATAGTTCCACAGAATCACAACAAGGCTTCACGACCTTTAAGGCGAACCAATTCTTCCAAAGATTTGATGGTTGATATACAAAAAAATGTTGAAACTGATATGTCAAATAAGCAATTGTTAATGACTTCAATGATTGAGAAAAGAAAATATATTGCTTTAGCAGGTCGGGGCCCGTCTATGTTACTAGTGAAGGACACATGTATCTTGGTTTAAGCTTTCAAAGGACATATTATGTAAGATCATTGAGGTTGTTCTATCCTCACTTTAATTCTCAGAGGACCACAGACATTTTCCACTAGTATTGAAAACTTCACCAGAACCTGTCTCCGTAAAGCATACAAGTCACTGAAGAAAGAAATCTCAATTGGAAACTTCACGGTTTTACATTGAGCCCGGTCAACAAGGCTAAACTTGGGAAAACTTTCATTACTACATTTCACTCGAAGCTTTTCTTATGCAACCCTATAAGAGCCAAAAAAGAGAAACGTTTTCAAATTTTCAATTTCATGATGTTCACAAAACAGTTAGTACTCCAAACCTAAACTACACTAACATGAAGTATCCAAACCTCGACCGAACTAACATGAAATTTTAACAGGTACATTATCTGTATACCCTCCATTGATAACAAAGCCAGCTGTCCGGCAGATGCAATTTAACTAAGATAACCTAATAGCAACTTAATGGGATAAGACTGGAATTACTTCCAGAGCTAAAGTGCAATAGGAGACAACAGCCCTACTAGAAACTAAAGAGAGGCCTCGACTAAAGCATATACATCTAAACCAATAAACCTTACTATTTCCTTTTCTTGAAACCAAAACCAGAATATCAGAAACAGTTTTCACTGAGTGGTTTACTATTTATAAAGCACCCCTGATAGCATAAAGCCATAAGCAATTCAATTTACTATTTTTTTTTCTTGAAACCGAAAACAGTTCAACTGTCGAGCTAGTGTTATAAACCAGAAACGAAGGATATTAAAAAGCTTACATGAACTTGGTTCCCATAGAAGCATGAAGCTTCTCCAAGGTAGATATAAAGAGTTTTGGGCTGGCTACAACATCCTCATATCCCGCCAAAGGTGCGGGATATTGAAGATTTTTCATTCCTAATTCTTTCATCTGCAATGGGTTCTGCTTAGCAGAAGGACTCGATGCCATAGCCAAGTCCTTTTCGTGAAGCCAACAACACTACTCTGTCTTTTCCCGCATTAGCATCAAGTAACTCTGTTCAATCAAATTCTGGAGATAAGAGAATAATATTAAATGAAATCCAGAAGAAGGAGAATTTGGAAACCATGCAGAAGTCAGTAAAAATTGAAGGGAAAAGCCACAAAGTCCAAAAAAAAGACAGAAGAGGCAGTGACAAACCCATCAAAGAAAAGGTTGGGTATGATTTATTAAGAATCCCAGCTATTAAAATGAGGATGCAGGTTGCAGTTGTGACAGGATTGAAAAAATAACATGACGAGAAAAAGGTAAAGACTTTGATGTGCATCAACTGATGTAATAACTCCGATTCGAAGCCCAAGAAGAGAGCGCGTTAAATTATAGCTGTCATGAATCCCTTCTATAGTACGAAGGATGTAACAGTAAACAGAACCCATCAGGGCTTAGTCTCAGACTTTTTCGAAACACACAGAGCACAAAAAGGTGACAACCTTTTACACTCTCTCTTTCTCTCCCCTGTGGCAGCAGGCAGGCCTATAACGTATCTATTTATATGTTTGATTAAACTTACATGCATCGATAAAGAAATGCATGTTTATGCATAGGAAAGGAGGCTAACCTTGTCCTTCTTCTTATCTTATGCAAATCTGAATACCTGACACTGTTGCAGAGCAAAATAGTACATACAAAAGATATGCATAAGATACTAAATGTTTGTGGGGGCACTGAGCCTCTCAAAAGCAAATACAAGACAAAAGAAGCACTAAATGAGCCCAAAAAGAAGAACCAAATCCTACGTTTACCTAAAAGACCCACTTTAGATGTAAACAGAACTGGCGTACCATTGGTAATCCTCCCTCTCCCTCATTTCATAAACAACAAAAAAAAAAAAAAACCATGTGAAATAGAAGCAGTAGCTCCTTATTTCATTACCTTCTCCCTAATGTATCCAAATTATCTCCACCACAAGCTAAGAAATGTTTTTATTATACACAAAAAGAAACCCAGATGCAGAAATGGAAGAAAGCTGAGTTTGTGTGAACTAATCAATATTTTTTGTATAAAAAAAAAGGGTCTTGGGAGAAAATGGAATTAGACCTGCCCACTGAACAAAAATTAAAAAAAAAGGGATTAAAACACCACAAACGCACATCCAATCCAATCCAAGCTTCTTCTTTTTTTTTTTGTGTATTGATTTTGGTTTCAAGGGGGGTAGTAGACAATTCTATCCTCACCAACTACCACCCCAAATTTCAAGTCCAAGAGGGTTGGATTTGGTATTTTTGTAAATAAAAGATTTATCTTAAAGGATAATTATTGTAACAAGTGGATGAAAAACGTGACGTTTCAATGCAGTAAATGGGAAGTTATTGGGGGTTGGAACCATAATCAGAGCTTAGTGCATTGAATTGAATGAGTGATGTGTTGTCCGCTTGAAACGCCACATCTCTATCCTTAACGCACTTGATATGTTGTATTTATGTAATACAATAAAGGAGAAGATAAGATCCAAGAAAAAATGAAAGGGTGAGAATTGTGGGAGAGATATGAGCGGCGTAACATTAGCTTTTTCTTATTCATTTTAGAATAAGTCCCCTAACTTATTCTCCTTTTTTAGTATTTTATTATTTTTCTTTTAAAACTATTTATAATTTAAGATACAAGGGCCTTGACGTAAATATGATCAGCAAGATCATTGTGTTTTTGTTGTTCAAAACTTTATCTTTTGACAAAGTTTTCTGAATCTCAGGGATTACAGATTTAAAAAGATTTTAAAAAACACGCATACAACGTTTTCTGAATTTCAATTATAACACAAGTTTGTACAGTGGTCCTTAAATTTATTTAATGCTAGGAGGTTATGATACCAAACGTAAAAAGATAATGAATATTGACCTTTGGTCTATTGCTCCGTAATGCGGAAATGTTTCTCAAATGTAAACTCCTTACCTTGTCCGTCTCTTTTCCAAACTTTATATCTTAGTTTTCGTATGTGATGATATTTTGTGAGAAGACAAGTTATTAGGCAGAGACATAACTTTAATGTATTTTTAAAAAATAGGCAAAAGGGTCAAATTAGACCCAAATGTTTCCAACAAAATTCTATTTTACACCTTAACATTTTAACTCCTTTAAAACAACATATAAATATATTGAATGTTTAACTTGAGTTTGCTTGTCTACTCCAAAATAAAATTTTCAGAACTTGCATATGAAAATTTAAGGTAGATAAATTGATAATCTAATAACTTTGTACCAACTTCCTTGTAATTTACCACGACATTTATGATTTCATTTTTTCACGCTCAATTATCACCTAGATAATAAACTTTAAATCTACCTAATCTCTAATGATCACAAATCACAGAGGCAATTGCTTGTGTGAGAAAGCCAATATCTGATATGTCTTACATGTTCCTGATTTATATCCATAAATATATATATTATCTATCAGACATTCTTATTTAAATATGACATTACAACAAATGACCATATAAAGAGAAATGTTTCTTATTATATTTCAATATCTACGTAGGCCTAGTGACTTCACATTTTGAATATACACATCCCAAGAAATTGTCTTTATCATTGGCTTTGCCACCATATATCATGTAGATATATACTTCATGTTCACTTATTATCATGTTAGTAAATCTTTCATGTAATTATACTTGGTATCTATATGCTTGGTTTTACAATAAGATTTGGGATCGTTGAAGTCATACATCTTCTTGTACTGTTGTTGAAAATGCTATAAATTCAGCTTCTATTATAGATAATGCAATGCAATATTGTTGTTTACTTTTCCATCATATTGCTCAATTATTGAGTGAAAAAACAAATCTAGAGGTAAATTTTCTTTTCTCTAAATCTCCTCCCCAATCTGCATTTGTATACCCCTGTACATATAGATCATTGCCTTGATAGCATAATGCATAGCCTATAGTACCTTTTAAGTACCTCAAAATCCTCTTTAACCCATTCTTATACTTAGGAATTTAGTTGTTAGATTGACTCATCATACGAGAATTCATGAAGTGCATTTCATATGCATACATCACATTTGCATATAAACGTGAATCATGATCTAGGGACATTGTAAAAATAGTACATGCACTCACTGATATATCCCAAGGTATGAAAGATCTTAAATGATTATGACGTGCTTGTGTGTTGATTATGTCTTTAATTTTGTTTGATGACTTATAATTAGTGAATTGGGAATTTATTGTTCTAATTGAGTGATTAATAAAGTGATATGTGCATTTAGTTTAAGAAAAGTGTTAAAAGGGTAAGATAAAATGATACATGGGAATTTAAGTGAATGAGCCTATGAGATGGTGACATGTATTGACTTGAATAAAAGAGTCACAGGTGGAGGTATAGTTGAGTGACATATGGTCTAGAGATTAAATGACAAATGGACTAATAAGGGAGTGATAATTGGGAGTATAGGAGAAAAACACATAGCATGGCTCTTAGCTTGACACTTGGCATGACACATGTCTATCTTTTTTACCATACACCTTACCCACATTTCTTACTTTTGTAAGATCACCATCTTTCATGTTTTAGACTATTGTTTCTCCTTCTTTCCTCCCACCTACGAAAATTTTACACAATCCCTAAAACCTTTAATCGCATCTTGTTCTTAATGTATGTTTGATGCTTAGGAGACTTGCTTAGCTTGTTGATTGAGAAAATCTTGAGACAAACAAGTAAGAATTTAATTACCTTATTGAGTTATATGTGAGCATAACACCCATAAAAATTGGTTGGGGATGAATTGAGATGAATTGCATGTAACGTTGATGATAAGATGTGCTTGAAATGTGATGAATGAATTGGTTTTATTTTGATGTATGGAAACCCTAGGTTATAGATTGTTTTGAGAATGAATTAGATCGAGATTTGAGGTATGTTGAAGATGAATTTATGCCAAAGAAAGATGCTAATGTAATGTTCTTGGAATGGAAAGAACTAGGGTGTAACATGTAAGATAGTAAATGAAAGCATTTGTTTGATTAATGATGTCTAAGAGATAAATTGTTTATGAATTGTCAATTGAATGATTTTGGCTTGGAGTTTGAGATGAATTGATGAGAAATTGAAGTATCTTTGATGTATAAGTGAGGTATAGTTGAAGAATTATCATAAAGGAGTTAGAGTTTGGAAGAAAATTTGAAGAAAAAGGGAAAGTGGGTCTCAGATCACATATCCCACGATCGTGGAAATTGTACAGTTCCTTCCCACGATCATAAAAGTGCTTGGCAGAAAGGAGAGTTTGTGTTCTGTGTTCTATGTTCTATGTTCTGGTTGAGTCATATAAGGATAAAACAGTATACATTAATATTTTTAGACTTGATTAGGGCTTAAAATGAGCTTAGTTTGATGTTAAATCAATTGATTAAGTGTTTGACGAGTTTAGGTTCTTAAATGATGTATAATTCAAGAAATGAGTTGTTTGATATCAATGCATATGACTTTGGAAAGTTTGAGATGTCAATAGTATAAGGATGTTCTTATGAACATAAGCTAAGATGAACGAGTGAGTAAGATTTGTGTATAAGGTTACATACCTGGGATAGTCAATTGAGCATGCATTGAACATAACACATATACATGTGTAAGATTAAACACTTATTTGATTAAATAAGTTAGTAATGTGTAAATATGTGTGTATTATATGATATAGAAGCACAACTTAACCGACAACATTTAGACATTGCAGATCGTCAAGGCAATAGCTAATCTGGAGTAAACTGTGAGTAACCTAGATGTGTGATCTCAATTAGATACCCGCTTCTGTTTGAATTGTTTTTATTTAATCCTTATATCTATATATATTGAAATGATTTGGATATGATTATGATATTGATGATTTCGGACAATTGATTGTCTAAGGAGTTCAATATTTGGGACTGTATTGGGAGTGTTAACTATGTGTATGTGAATGTGGGCAATAAATGCTCAACTGAATGTTGAATGATGGACTTAGATTCGAAGAATGTGATTTATGACTGGAATATATCGAATGTGAAATAATGAATGCATCATATACGAATTGTTGCATCTCATTACATCGAAATGCATAAACAGATAAATGAGTTGTGACTGGAGTGACCCAAGTGAAAAAAGAGCTTAAAGCTCATAAATGTGCGCACAGAGCCACAGGCTCAACGATTAATGAGTCTGGCATCCACAATGGGTACGGGACAACATTTGAAATGAGTATGGTATTTGCAACGGATACGGGACAGTTAAATAGGCACTTGGTCACAACAAAATTAAAAAGAATGTGGAGTCACATTTGCATTTGCATATATATATAATCATGTATGTGTTATGTAAACTGTCGTGAGGAATTTACTAAATTATTTTGAAATAGTAATATAAAATGTTTATGTTCCCATTGTGTTTGTTAAAATGTGAAATACATATATTGTGATTTAGTAGACAATTAAATGATGTTATAATTGGGATTTGATTTTAAATAATGTGATGTCTTTGAGAACTTGGATTATTTTTGACTGCGATATTGTGTCCCAACTTAAGTGAACACGTCAATGATGGTTCACTTACTAAGTTCACAAACTCATCAAAAATTGTATTGTTGGTTTTCAAGTACTAGGACAACCTAGTTTCTAAGACAATCTAGTAGCAACCTAGCATTGTCCATTTTGGAACCACGAATGGCTCAAAGGTCTGGTCAGCTAATACTGAAGCGTTTAGATAGAATATTTTAGTTTAGTACCTAGTTTTATGTTGTACACATTGTATAGAGTTGTGAACTTTGACATATCATGCATTGTATAAACAGGAGTTATGAGTGTAATAACACAATGGATATTTATGTTTATGAATCAAATGCAAGGAATGTATTGACAATGTATGCTTATGTTCATGAATGAAATGAGAGTACTTAGTTTTTCTGAAATGTTTATGTTCTATATGATGCCCCGATAAGTGATGTGACTGCTCTAACATGCCGCTACCATGGGGTGTGTGCACGAATGTTCTTTAGAATGTCGGGTAGGTACTCTATGAAAATGGGATGTTATAATGTGTCTTAGTGTATATTTTTTATTAATGACATTATTTTGGTCAATGAAATAAAAGAAAGTGTTAATGACAAGTTATGACTTTAGAGGGATAAGCTAGAGTCAAAATATTTTAAAATGAGCAGGACTAAGACTAAGTACTTAAAGTGTAACCTTCCGGGTTATAGGGTTGTATGCAATGTAAAGATCAAGATTGGTACAGAAGTTATACCACATAAAGATTGCTTTAAGTATATACCACATAAAGATTAGTTTAAGTATCTTAGATCCATCATCCAAAGCAGTAACGAGATAGATGACAGCATAACTCATTATATCAAATCAGGGTGGCTAAAATGGAGGAGCACCTTAGGAGTTTTATATGAAAAAATGATATCACTCAAGCTAAAAGGTAAATTTTATTAGTTAGCAATTAATTTTGTCATGTTCTCTGAGGCAGAATGTTGGCCCATTAAACAAGCACATGGTCATAAGTTAATGATGGCAGAGATGAGGATGCTCCATTTATTATATAACTTTATAAAAAGAGATAAGGTCAAGAATGAAGTAGATAAGGTCAAGAATGAAGCAGTAAGAGACAATATGGGGGTTATTAATATTGATAAAAAATGAGGGAGATAAGACTTAGGTTGTTTGGACATCTTAAAAGGAGACATTATAATGTCGTGGAAATTGTAAGAAAAGAAGAGAAAGACCCGAGAAGAATTTAAGAAAGGTGATCATAAACTATATGGCCTGCTAGAGCTTATCGACTTAGCTTTTAATAGAAAACTTTAGCAGACTAGGATATGAGTAGAGGACCATACATAAAGAGATCATTCTCTTTTCATAAGCCTTTTGAATTTTTTTTCCTTCGATTCTTATGTCTTTTACTTAACTTAAACACTTTTGTTTATAACACTTGTTACTTTAATTGTTTTGTGTATTTATTTAATATTTTCTTTTTTAATTACTTGTTTGTTTTATTTACTTATTTGTTTGCTTTCTTGTTTTTTTATTTATTTACTTATTTTTATCTTTATTTCTTATATTTTTATTTTATGTAGTTTTTTGTTTATGTTTATGTTTTTGTCTATTGTTTTTTTCCAACCATTTTTAAAAATCTTTTTTCCCAATAAGTCTAAATAGGCTTTTTATTAGCTAAAAGTAAGACTAATATTTCTAGTTCTTCCCTGATAGACATTTTTATTATTATTGTTGAGTAAAGATTACATTAACTAAATACATATTAAACATACATTGACCTTGTTTGGTAAATGATTGATCAACTATTTTTGGCAGATTGAGAGGTATTTGGTTGTTTGACCATGTCAAACCACTGATAATCATGTTTGGTAATCAACTGATTGAGTTGGCGGATTGAACTCAATTAATTGTTTTTAAAATGCTCCTATGAGAAGTGTTTCACTCCAACCGCTGAGAAATTAAGAAACGAAAAGATGATTGTGCCCAAAAGTTATTACAAATCACTTAAGTTGCCATCTTTTATTATTGCTTTCCCTTTCACCAAACACTAGTACCCTAAACTTCAACTTGATTAATAAGTTAATATATTTAAAAAATAAACTTCAACTTGATTAATATGGAGAAAGAAAGAAGTAGTAGCAGTAGTAATAATAATAATAATTTTATTTATTATTATTATTGTTGTTTTTGTTTTTGTTTTTGTTTTTATCGTTGCCGTTATCGTCGTCGTTATCCTCCTCATTATCATCATTTATTATTATTATTATTATTATTATTATTATTATTATTATTATTATTATTATTATTATATGTTTTATCTTTTTTATCAGAGTTATAAAATTATTTTTTAAAATTAAATATCTAAATTCTAAATTTTTACGAGAATATTCAAAGAAATACTAAGATATACATGTCCTTATAAATCTTTTTTAAGTCATTTTATACATAAACAACTAATACTAAACAAATAATTTTACCAAACATCTTTAAATAAACAACTGATGTTATTTGTTAGTAAAATCAGCTGATATGATATGTTGTCAGCTAATTACTGATATAATCAACTAATAGCTAATACAATATGTTATTGTCAATTGGTCGTTATGTTTATTGTATGATGATTATGATCTTTTTAGTTATTTTCACTAATTAATTATTTTAAACAAAATTTGACATACTTAAGATAGTCTTATCCAAATGAAACTAGGGAAAACAAATGACACATTATAAATGATAATAAGCACTTATGGCACTGACTCAACGAAGGGCAATCTTTGTAAAAGCACTTCCTATACTGTTTTGAGATTTCCCCGTTGCTACGGAAATTATTTCTAAACCCTTACCAAAATCCTAAGAAGAAAAAAGTTAAGAGGTTCCCGCCACAAATGAACTCTGCTCTCCTATGCCCCGTCCTCCTCCAATCCCGACGGTCGGCGATCTCAGTCTCCGTTATGTTCCAACGTCAATATGCGACACAAAGAAACCATAGCGATAACGAAGACAATCAAAACCAAAGAGGCAAATGGTTCACTTTGCCGCCTTACACACCCACTACCAACGGGTCGACCTTGGGAAAAGCTCTTCTATCTGCAAGCGCGATTCCCGAAACTGACACTGAAATGACGGCTCTCAAATGGGTTCTTCGTTGCTGCCCAGAGCTTCCTAGAAGCCTTGTGCAGAAGCTGTTCCGACTGAGACAGGTTCTTCCTTGAGCTAAAATCTGAAACTTGATGCGTATTCTAGGTTCTTTGGATGTGAAATGAGTTGGATGATAGCTGAAATGTGTGAAAGTGTGAGGAATTTGATTGAAGATCAAAAAAATTGGAGCTTGGTGACTTTGGAATGAATTTGGAGCAATTCTAAGCTTACGCAAGCTTTTTCCGTGGTTTTCATGTTGCAGGTTAGAAGAGAATCCTGTAATGTGGGTGATCAGGCACAGGAACGTCGACTTAAAAGGGTAAATAATCTTGTTATCGGTTTAATTAAAGTAACGTAATTTCTTCATGTTAATGTTATACTATTAGTCATCAACCCAATCATAATTAACAGAGTGAAGAGTTTGTTCGCTAGAGTTAGGCCATAGTCATGGGAAGTTTCTTATTGCTTATCTTTGAAAAAAAATGGAAGGTGGCAGTTAAGGATTTGATGAACAAGGGGGACACAATCTTTCTGCCCATTAGTGTTCAAGAGTTTCCCTCTGAGAAAGAAGAGTGTCAACACATGGAAGAAGAAGTAAACTTTATCCGTGACATTGTTTTGTATAAGGTACTTCATTTCTTGTTTGCAAGTAGGTCAATAAGTAAGTTTGTTAATTTCTCAAAATGTGACCCACTATGCTTTTGGGTTAGGATCCTGCTATTGTTGTCCTCAACAAGCCTCCTGGATTGCCTGTTCAAGTGAGCTACTTGTTACGCTCGATATGTATTCTCTTTGATATTTTGGATCATCAATATTTTTAAAAAAAAAAAGGAAAACTGCTTTTTTCTTAACTTTTGTTTGCATTTCTCTGTTGGATAGGGTGGGATTGGCATAAAAAGAAGTTTAGATGAACTTGCAGCATCTTGTTTAAGTTATGACTACTCAGAACCCCCTCGGTTGGTGAGGTTAATTAATTTGTTTTATATGATTCTTTATGGTGGCTTTTGTCTGCATATCTTCCATCCAATAGAATAGCCATATTGCTAGGATGAAGTCTTCAGGAAGAATGTTCCTTATAATTGAGTGTTTGCTGTGTTGAGAATTTCATCTTAAAAATTAATTGCAGGCTTTTCTGTTTTGTCTATTAGGAGCTTCAATTGAAAAGAAAAGTAAATGATGTGTCTCTTTCTTTTGGTGGTTCTAGATTGGTAGCTGAATTGTTAGTTATTGCTATTGGTAAAGTTAGCACTAGTTATTCCATGACCAACCTTTGTGTTCTTAGGTTCACAGACTTGATAGAGATAGCAGTGGCATCTTGGTGATGGGAAGGACACAAATGAGTACAACAGTTCTGCATTCTATCTTCCGGGAAAAGACTTTTGCTGCTTCAAAAGATGTAAGTTATTTCTGCTTTTATAACCATCAGCAATTTACAATCATAAGGTTTGAGCAATTGGCCATTGTTTCATGGTATGTGGGATCACTAACTGTCCTCTTGTTTTAGGATTTTAACAACAAAAGAATAGTTCTGCAAAGACGATATTGGGCACTTGTGATTGGGACTCCGAAACGTTCATCTGGATTGATTTCAGTACCATTAGGGAAGGTCTGGGTGAACTTGCATCTGTTATAGCATTTATAAGTCCCCTTATTTCAGTCCTTAAGTTTCTGGACCTGGATGGTTGAAGGAATATAGGAAAATATCATTTGGCCACTAGAATGAACTATACATGTCTGATATTTCATTTATATGCATGTAGAGACCTAGTTGATTCAACACGATGCATCAAACTATCTGAAACTTGATTGCTTTGTTAGAAACATCGCGTGAATTTTAGTAACTTATGGCATTTGCTGGTTTATAATCACAATATGGAATTTTTGCTGGACAGTTTTGCTGGAAATTAATTCATAGACAATATGACCCAGACAACTGAAGACAATATCTCAGCATATAATATAGCTCACTTTGTTGTCCATAATTTTTTAACATTCATTGCAGAAAATATTTTGGCATTCGTTACTTTCAGGTGGTGGTGGATAGCGGGAAGTCTGATCGAATAACAGTGATGAAGGATGCACAGAGCATATCTTCTCAGCGTGCAGTAACACATTATAAAGTAATCGAATCTTCATCTGATGGTTAGTGTTGAATTTCTCTTAACACACTTGTTTTGTAGTGTTTAGTGTGAAACTTGACAAATGAAAGAGGAAGCACATGATATGCCCAAATTAGCAATTTTATTATATGGTATTTGGCATTAGGATCTGATTTTTATTGTTATCCATAGGAGAAAATACAGTTTTTTCTTATTTGACTTGTCTGAATCCGTTCAGGAACTTTTGGTGTCTTCTCTTGTAAGATTAGAAGTACCATTTTCAAAGTAATTGGAATGAAGCATATGGTGTCTGATTCATTTTGGGTAGTTCTTGTAGTAGGATCTGAGGCATGGCCTCTTTTGTTTATTTGGCTTCACAATTACATGGAATGAATATAACCATCTGAAGTTATTATGGGCGAGTTCTTTTAACTGTGTTTCTTTTTCCCTCTTGTCTATGGCTTTTTCCCTCTTGTCTATGGCCTAATGCAGGTTTCACATGGTTAGAGTTGTCTCCTCTCACTGGTAGAAAACATCAGGTTTGAATTGGAAGATTGTCTAGTTGACTCTTTATTGCTTTCTTTCAGCCTCATCTTCATTGTTGCATAACCCCTTCAATCACTTTTTGTCACCACAGCTTCGGGTACACTGTGCTGAGGTATTGGGGACACCAATAGTTGGAGATTACAAATATGGGTGGCGAGCTCACGGGAAGTGGGAATGCCTATGTCGATCTGCTGTTGAAAGCAACTTAATTGACAAGCTTGCTGACAGAAAGATGCTCCCATTTGGCATGGATTTGGAAAGTGGAAGCTTCTATGAAAAGCACCCACGCTTACATCTTCACTGCAAGCAAATGGTTTTGCCCGACGTGTCCCAGGCATTGCAAATTTTTCAGACATCATCAGACTTTGATTTTTCTCAACTTGCAAGCATCAAACTGGATGCTCCTTTGCCTTCACATATGCAAAGAAGTTGGGATGTACTGAGTTCCTGAATTATAGCAACTACAATCTTGAAGGGTTTGAGATTATCAGGTATCCTTGATCTCCTCATTTTGAGGTGTATATTGGCTGACACGTCAACAGAGGTAATTGCGTGACATGATTTCTGTGAGACCCTCTGTTCGGCGAATTGAATAGCACAATGATTGTCCTTGTCAATTGGCATGTTAGTGGCATAGCTCGGCAAGGACATGGTGCAAACTAGGCTGTCCAGAAAATCAGCCAAGTATCCAGAATGGTGCAAGGTGCGTTGACTGTCCATTTTGGTTGAAAGGCAACACCTAGCCTGGTTGGTGATTTCAGGCACATTGAGGCAAATTTAACAGGGCATCACAATTACTAGAACTCTATAGATTCGCCTTAGCTTGATGGTGAAGGCAGTGATAGTTGTTTGGCAGTTACTTGGTAGGTTTTTGGTTACGTTGGTTAGACTGGTCGGTACCAAAATTTTTCCTTTAATAGTTATGTAGTTTGGACAAAAACATTCTTATAGCTTGTGTAACTTGTATAAAGATTCAGACAAATCCCTTTATGCAGTTAGATTGTAACTGAAGAAGCCTCTTATAACTGTTGTCCCATTCATATATACGTGTGACAAGTTTGCAGGGAAAAAGGAGGCACGTAAGCCTTCACAATTGTTGTATCTGTATCTTCCATCGTTATGGTGATTTCTATTTTATTTTTTATCTAAAGCACTATATATTGTTGTGCACTCCAGGTGTTGGACGAAAGGTTTGGAATGCACTCCAGGTGTTGGAGAGAGACTCTCACAGGAGCGTATATAAGAGTTCTGAATATGAGAGTACCTTGTGTGGTTGCTGTGCTGAGTGGAATGTCATAAAAGTGTGGTCATCTTTATTCTAAATTTGGCCTTATCATAATGAATTCTTCACTCCTTGCCTTTTTGTCTCATCTTTACACTTTTAACCTCTCTTTAACTTTTGGAGATTAACTTTGACTTAAGATGGGAATGAGTTGTCTAAAGTGATGCAAGAAGCAAGGAAATGGAGCTTCTGCTTTCTCATTGTCTGGAGATGGGCGGCTAGAGCAGTAGTTGGTATAATGATTAAAGTTCTCAATATATTTTTGTTTAGGACTCTATGTGCAGTATAGCAGAGTTTTGTATTTCCCATTGCGAGAAGTGAACATCTAAATGGGCTTACTTCAATCAACTAACTATACTCAAATCTGATATGTTTCCAAGTCCCGACTCATGTGGGCAATCAGATCATAATTTTCCAGGCCGACCACAAAGTCAAATGTATCCATTTCCAGTCGTTCTCGCCTCCCCCTCAACTTTTCCTGGCTAGGATTGCAAGTTGCGACCACTTTGAACATTTCATAGCTCGAGTGATGAGAAAGGGTGCGCATTCAGTTTTAAGTATTTTAATATCAGCTATGCCTAGTGGAGATTTCCATGTCCATACCATACGTACAGGTATTCTTATGCACTGAGTTGTTGAATGCCTTTTAAATTAAAATTTGGCAACGTCATAGTGATTGTCCACAACTGAATAGTCATCTCTGATTTCAGACATCTTGACTATTGTGGTCGAAGTCCAGGCAAAATGATTATTATTCTATTTTTCATATCTAAGAAGACATGGCTTTAATGTCAACATCTTTTAAAATAGAATAGAGGGACATTTTTCCAAATGCACGACACAAGCACATGCTTGGCCCTAAGAATATAGTAGCATGACGGGAGGGAAGCATGAATTTACACGTCAGAATCTTAACGGCAAGAGAGAATTCTTGCACCACAAAAGAAGTTCATTCGAGGAAGGTACGATTCCAATTTCACACAACTCCTGCTGTAGAAGTCGAGGCCAAAAGGGAGGAGAAAGGCTTTTTATTCTGACAACATTTATTCTGAACGATGCCAGTAAACAGTTCTGCCATCGTTAGTTTACTAAGACAGGAAATACTTTGCCACGTCAGCTTGGACTCCTCGCTTAAACCAAGAAAAACACTCCAATCCTTCAAGACATTGTCAACAATTTATGCTGGTAGGCGATCCAAGAGAGATTGGAATCATGTAAAGAGATATGTCACAGTTGTTACTGAAGATGAGCATAATTTTGATGTAGTCTTGGTCAAACAAATGTTGTATTATGTAGGATCAGTTGAGGTGTTAGGAGTTTATTGAATAAATAAGCAATTTTTGTACGACTTGGAGAGGTGGTATTCTTGCTGAAGAAATGGTAATGAATCAACTTTTTTCCCTATTTTTCAACTCGGGGGAAGGTGAGATGTGAACATCAAAAGCTGTAATTGACCCAGTTGAAGGAGGTTGGTGTAGAAACACCTTATCGGATGCTTTCCTAATTTTTTTACATCACAAAAAAGTTGGTGGGTAATACAAGAATTTTTGTTTATTAGAACCAGTAAATCTAAGGTAACACGTTTCCATGACCCCTAACCAAGTTTTGGAACTGACAAGTCACAATTCTCAACTTTCAGAAGTCCTGGAGCAACTTATCTACAATTTCTCCATTAATTTGTTAATACAACTTTTCATTTTCTTGGTCGCTGGATAGGCAGATCTAGCGCTCATTTACACAAGAAACTTTCCGGTAAAATATGCACTTACCACAATCACGGATGCTTCTTATCAGTAAAGTGACGATGGGATATTGATACAGAGTGACGCTGACAGGACATCGGCATCCAATCCGTGCTTTTTACGCTTCAATTTCTAACGCGTTTCAAAACAAAAAAACAATCAAGCTTAGATAATGGACGGTGACGTATGCATGACATACTAGCTTTGCTCATTGGTTTTCCGCTCCTGTAGTATTGTATCCCTTTAAAATATGAATAAACTGTAAGTATCCACAATAGAATTCACATAGATGAATGAATACTTATAAAATAGGGTACTAACAGAGTAATAAAAATAAGTAATTTAAACCGCTTAAAAATGCAATGAAATTAGATTATGTGAACACATTTGAGGATAATTTATGTATATTATTTCTCATACATGACAGAAATACTTATAGAAAAGACGAGTAATTGTTTTACGATTCAATCCCTTTGATTATTGCCTAGAAAGAAATAATAAGATCTCATGAAAATAGGGACCAAAAATAGAAACAACATTTTAGGAAATAAACTATTGAATAAATAAGGAAACAAATAAAGTGATAAAACTGAAAATATTCTTCCAACAATCCCCCTCAAGCTAGTGAATAGATGTTGATCATTCCCAACTTGCTGCTTAACTCTTTAAATTTGACTCTGGTAAGTGTTTTTGTGAAAATATCTGCAACTTATTTGTTAGTGGGAATGTGAGCTAGATTAATCAAACCATATTTGTTAGTGGAAATTTGAGCTAGATTAATCAAACCAGAATCTACTTTCTCCTATATGAAATGACGATCTATCTCCATATGTTTAGTTCTATCAATAGTTGTTAGGTTGTCACGTCACTCCCTCATTTAAGGCTTTACTTTGATCTAAAGTTCTGCCAAGAGTCTTTTAATCCATATTCCTTCAAAAATTCCCAATGCTAATGCTCTATACTTAGCCTCTGCACTACTTATGGCAACCACTGGTTGTTTTTTACTTCTCCAAGTTACCAAGTTACCCCACACAAAGGTATAATAACCTGTTGTAGACCTCCTATCAGTCACTAATCCAGCCCAGTTAGCATTTATGAATACTTCAATACTCTTTGTCTCGCTTTTCTTAAAGAATAATCCCTTTCTAAAAGTCATTTTCAAATACATTAGGACTCTAAGTACTGCATCTATATGTTCGTGTTGAGGGTTACTCATAAACTGACTAACCACACTTACAAGAAAACTAATGTCTGGTCAAGTGTGAGACAAATAGATCAGCTTTCCAACTAATCTTTGATATCTCCTTGTATCCACTAGTGTGCCTTCTTTAAGACTCGATTTATAAGCTGATTCTATAGGTGTCTTAGCAGGCTTTGACCATATCACCCTAGTTTCCTATAAAAGGTCAAGTATATACTTCCTTTGGGACACTGGAATGCCCTTACTCGATCTGGCCACCTCCATCCCTAAAAAGTGTCTCAAATAGCCCATATCCTTAACTTTGAATTCTCAGGCCAGAGCACCTTTTAGCTTCTTTATGCTTTCCCAATCATCACCTATAATAACAATATCATTAACATAAACTATAAGAATAGTCATTTTACCATTAGTCAGCCATCGAACAAATAAGGTGTGATCAGTTTGATATTGGTAGTAGCCAAGTTTCTTCATTGCCTTTGTAAATCTATCAAACCAGGCTCGAGGTGATTGTTTCAGGCCGTAGAGTGATTTTCTGAGCTTGCATACCTTATAAGGATGTATAGCTTTTTCTAGTCCCGAAGGTATTTTCATATATACCTCTTCTTCAAGGTCACCATTAAAGAAGGCATTTTTCCAGTTAAGATTTGCAGCTAGTGATAATAGAATCTTAACATTATTCAGTTTGGCTACAGGTGTAAAATTATCCTAATAGTCAATCCCATACGTCTGTGTGAAACCTCTAGCTACAAGTCTTGCTTTATACCAGTTAATACTTCCATTAGGATTATATTTGATGGTGAACACCCATTTACAGCCAACCACTGTTGTTCCCTGTGGTAAATCTGTTATTACCCAAGTCTAGTTCTTCTTGAGTGCATTCAGCTCATCATTTATAGCTTCTCTCCACTTAGGATCCTTCACTACTTCTTGGAAATTTTTAGGTAATTTTTTAGTAGATAACTGAGTCACAAAAGCCTTAAAATGTGGTGATAACCTGTTATAAGAAACAAAATTGCTGATTGGGTGCTTTGTACAAGATCTTGCCCCTGTTTTTAAAGCTATTGGCCATCCAAACTCCTTAGAATTTGCAGTAGGTTCTGATTCATGGCCTTGCTCGGGAAGTGTAATGAATTTTTCTGGTTCTATTTCACATTATGCTTGTTGTTTGTCTTTCCGTCTTGAGTAAAATTGAAATTGCACCTCAGGATTTTTTTCTACTTATTTGCCCACCCTAAATTCACTATCCTTCTCTTTTTCACATTCATTGCTTTCTGTGCAATTTTGGTCAGATTTGTGACTAGAATTGGCTATATTAGTAGTTTCAATGGGAAAGGTGGTGTCAGGATCTGGCATCTCAGGTTTGATGTTATCAAAATTGTGTTTTAGAGATGGTTTCATAAGAATCAGGTCTGGTTTGATCATGGCCAGGTGCAGAAGGCAGAATTTCTTGGTGTAATGTGTCCGGTAAGCTATCACTTCCCATAAAAAACCATTAACTCTCACTTCTCTCCCCTTGAATGAGTATTTTTGGATAATAGGCTTGCGTTTCAAAGAATGTCACATCCAAAGTAACAAAATAACGCTTTAGAGTAGGAGAGGAACACTTGTAACCTTTTTTAGTAGAAGAATAACATAAGAAAATACACTCATGGGCCCTAGGTTCAAGTTTCCCACAATGATAATTATGCGCAAAGGCAGCACAACCAAAAAATCTTTTGAGGTAAAGTATTAACAAAGGGAACTGAGGGATAAATCTTAAACAATTTTTGTAAAGGTGTATGAACCCCAAAACTTTTGATGGCATTCTATTTATTAAATAGGTAGAAGTGAGAATAACATCCCCCAAAAAATGATTTGGAACATTTGATGTGAGCATAATAGATCTAACAACCTCAAGCAAATGTCTATTTTTTCTTTATGAAGCACAATTCTATAGTGGTGTATTAGTGCATGAGGTCCGATGTATAACACCATTGCTAGTAAAAAATTGACCAAATGATTGACTTAGATATTCTTTACCGTTATCACTTCGTAAAATCTGGATTTTTGTGTGAAATTGGTTTAGTATAAAGGAATAAAATTCCTTAAATACCTAAAAAATTTCTACTTTTTCTTTCAAAAGATATACTCAAGTCAATCTTGTATGATCATCAATAAAGGTTACAAACCATTTAACATTGTTTATTGTTTTGACCCTTGATGGCCCCCAGACATCACTATGAATGATGGAAGAGGCTTAGTGGGTTTATAGGCTCAGGATGTATGAGAATTTATGGTGTGTTTAGAAAGTTGACAGAATTCACACCGAAGAAACATTTCATTTTTATTGAAAAAAGTAGGATATAAATGCTTCTTGTAAGATAAACTAGGATGGCCTAACCTATAGTGCCAAAGTGCAATTTCTTCATTAAAAGATAAAATAACATGAGCTTTATTCCTTCGTAAGTTGCAGATGTAATATAATCCATCAAACTCCCTAGCACTGCCAATCCTCTTCACCGACTCCAAATCCTAGAAAACACAACCATCAGCACCAAACTTAGCTATACAATTATGTCCTTTAGTAATCCTTTTCACAGATAACAGATTACAATCCAAGCCAGGCACATAAAGAACACCACTTAAGATCAATTTATCAGCAATTATAACAGTCCCAATCCCTTGAACTTTTAGAACTTGTCCATTAGCTACCTTAACAATCCTATGAACAGGACAAGGTTGTACATCAACAAGCATTGACTTATCACAGGTTATATGATCATTAGCCCCTGAATCAACAATCCAAAGACCATAATTTGGGGTTTGAACCCCTAAAGCAGTACCAGTATTACCTGTTTGGACCATGTTACTTATGGATACAACCTTTTTAGCCTTCGAATCATACTTACTAAGGATTTTTCTTAGCAATTCAACTTCTTCTTTGCTCACTGGTATGCTATCTCCCTTGGTCTTGTCACCACCAGTAGCTATGTAGCTTTTGTTCTTAGCCTTTGGTCCGTTTTCTAATTTAAAGGTTTTCCATAAATCTTCCAGCATGTGTCCTTGGTATGCCCACCTTTTTGACAATGGTCACACCAAGGCTTACCCTGTTTTCTCTTAGATTCTGCCCATGTATTCTTTTTACAGCTATAACAGAAAATTCAGAGGGATTTTTATTGCTTGGAGTGCCTTGTATTAGTAGCTTTTTACTCTCTTCACATTTCATGAAATTAACTACCTCCATAATGGTTGGTAGTAGTCGAGTTGCCATGATTCTTCCACGAACCTCCTCGTAAATAGAGTTTAGTCCCAAAAGAAATTCATACACCCATTTTTTTTCACAATTTTCTTATAGCATGTCATATCTTCATTGCAAGCCCATTGGTGTGGGTCATAGAGATCCATATGTTGCCACAATTTTACTAACGTGGTGTAATAGCCATTGACTGATTTCTCACCTTGTTTAGTTTCCCTCAAAATTCCTTTGATCTGAAACAGAGCAGTAGTATTTTCTATAGTGGCATATGTCATTTTGGCATTCTCCTATATCTCTTTTACAAAGGTTGCAAGGACAAACTGCTCACCAACTTTAAGAGTTATGGAATTAACCAACCAGCTCATTACCTGGTTGTTTTCGATCATCCACACCTTATATTTTGAGTCAGACACAATTGGTGGCTCGATTGTGAGATATTTCTCCTTCCCTCTTCCTCTTACGAACATAAGCATGATGTGGGACCACTATAAGTAGTTGTTCCTATTCAGCTGATGGTTGGTTACCACCGACAGCCAGGGGCGAATCCAGAAATTTTTTTAAGTGAGGAAAAAATTTTAATAAGGCCAAAATTTTATTTTTAATGGGGGCAAAATTTTAATGGGAACAAAATTTTATTTTTTTGTGAAGGCAAAAATTAAAATAATAATTTTTTGCATGAAATTTGTTGGAGCCAGTAGGGGTAAGTGCCCCCACTTGCCCCCATTGTAGCTCTATCCCTGCCGACAGTAGTGTGCCAATGTTGTTATAGGAAAAGGATGAGTTTCTTGTGCCGATAATAGTATTCAGCGTTTCTAGGATCGATCCTTGTGGAGCGTTGTCTGACGAGCTAGTGGCAGAATTTTCCCCTGACTGGACGTGCCACGCTCCTATCGTCCCGAATGAAACCATCCTCCTCTGTGTTCAAAGCTTTGATACCATGAACAGATTTGAGGATAATTTCTATATATTATTTCTCATAAATGGCAGAAATACTTATGGGGAAGATAAGTAATTGTTTTATAATTCAATCCCTTGGATTTTGCCTAGAAAGAAGTAAATAAGATCCCACGAAAATAGGGACCGGAAATGGAAACGATATTTTAGGAAATAAACTATTGAGTAAATAAGGAAACAAATACAGTAATAAAACTGAAAATATTCTTCCAACAATATGAAAATATCCATTTTGTGGTATCATGAATTCATTTTGTGAGATTTTCTTATGAAATCTCCCCTCATTTAATTCATTATTTTTTTAATTATGCAACTCTTATTATTCATGCCTTCCCTTAATTATATATATGATTTCTCAATCCCTATAATGGTGTTTGCTACTTCAATTCAATGCAATAAACAAGTATAAATAATTCTCAAGAAAACTAGAATCTTGCATTAAATTAAGGAATCAATTTAAAATAACAAATTCTAGAGTTCATCTTGCCTAATTCTATATCCCAATTAGTTCATACTAAAAGAAATAAGATAACGTTCCTATAGATCTTGAATCTTGAAATTCTTAATAAATATTGATAGATTTCTCTTTTTTCTCTAAGGTTGCTTTTTTATTGTGTTCTTAAATCTTCTCTAGACGGCCTCTCGTCTTTACCCTTCCTTGGATCTAAAAGTTCCCCCTTTGACTAGTCTCTGATCCTTCCAGATAGCTCAACCCTCTTTCATTGTGTCTCTCTCCTTTTTATCTCAAGAAACTATAAAATTTTGACCACTACAAGCCCATGTTGATCCTATGTTACGTCACTACTCCCTTAACTTCTCCTCTATAACCCAATACGGGTTTGTGTTTGGTCATATTTTTTAATATGGTATCATATTTAAGACATATTCCTTTATATGATAAGTTATCATTGAATCAGAATATCTGCCAAGTTTTTGAAGAAGTAGAATATACTAATAAGCCACAGAGGTTTAACATAGTACTATATGGGTGCCACAATGGTGAACATAGAGTCACGTTCGACCCATGTTCTTCCAATATCACTCTGCAAACTTTTTTCAACTCACCCAAATTCACTACTTCTTTATTGGAGATCTAAAACAAGACTTGTAATGAAATATAAACTATATTAAGTACCAAGTCCTATAGAAATTATCAACATTTAAGATAACTGCTCTCAAAATCATGTTAATAACATAGAGTAAATAGCACTTATCAAATTCTCCCACTCTTAAACATTTTCTTATCCTCAAGAAAATCAATCTCATTACTCTTAACGTAAATATGTAGCAACTTTAGAAAAGAATTTAATAAATCAATCATATCAATTATGATTTTTTATTATAAATAATTTCAGAGCTCCATAATGTTTTTTTATTAACATATGTAAAAGGATTTGATTTCATAATCTACTTCATTTTGGTTGAGTTATTCTTAAGTTGGATAATTTATAAGTTAAACCTAATGGTAATCTGAATGACTATCGGGTAAAGTAGGATTGGATGAAAGATTTAAGAAGATATGACTATCATGCTATCAACATTTGGTTGGTGTAAATTATACTAAATTTTCTTTTCTAAGTATATGAAAGTGAGTTGTCATTATAACATAAACGTGTTTAATTATTTAAGGAAAAACTAATTAAAAAGTAACAAACCTTTTTTAAAATTTTACTTTAGTATTTAATCTTTTAAAATTTTTAATTAAATGTCTAAATTTTTAGAAATCAAACAACTTAGTTTAAAAACTTTTATATGTTAATATTTTGTTAATGTAGCTGATGAAATATCATAAAAACTAATATTTAGAAGGACTGCATGACTCCACATCTTTGTCAACACGATTTCTAAAACTCCTATAGCAAGCACATTATCGATAATATATTCGTCTTATCTTTTTGTTCTCTGCTTGGAGAGACTGGGCCATCTCATTTCGTCAGAGGTGGGCTGGGGGGTTTGGAAACCAATCAAGTTGGGTCGCATGGGACCTCTCATATCCCACCTTTTCTTTGCCGATGACCTAGTGCTATTTGCGGAAGCTGAGGACCGACAGATGCGATTATAGCTAGAACGTTGGAAGCATTCTGCAACGCGTCCGGACAGCAAGTTAGCAAAGCCAAAACCTGGATTTTTTTTCTCTAAAAACGTTTCTAGAGAAACTGCGAGGCGCCTAAGTCTTGGGCTTCAGGTTGCTAGCACGTCTAATCTAGGCCGGTATTTAGGGGTTCCCTTGATTCACGAGCGAACAACCAGGCACACCTATCAGCATATCCTAGATAATGCTCAAAAAAAATTTACAAGGTGGTGCACCAAGATGTTGTCACTAGCGGGCCGGGTTACTTTAACCCAGGCAGTCCTTTCGACGTTGCCACTTTATACTATGCAAACGATTCGGGTCCCGCACCAATTGTGCAACGATATGGAAAAAATCATGCAAGACTTTATATGGGGATCCTCGACTGAACACCGAAAGCTGCACCTTATCAACTCCCAGTCGGTATGTAAGCCTAAAGCAGCAGGGGGCTGGGCATTAAACGCGTTCGGTCTATGAATGACGCGTTACTGGCTAAATTAAGTTGGGGCATGCTCACTAAACCTACAGCCCTTTGGGTTCATATTCTACATGCCAAATATAGATTCGATACTATGCATCTTCCCCTCACGATCTCCAGGTCAAAGGCTTTGACAGTTTGGAAAAGGATTTCGGCATCCTGGCATTGGGTTAGAAATGGGATCAAATGGAATCTGGGAAACGGGAGGCGTGTATTATTTTGGCTGGACAACTGGCTGGACGATTGGGGACCTCTTATTCAAGTGGCGTCCTCTCCAGTCCTAGATACCATTAGATTGGCTACAGTCGCGGACCTAACAAATGAAAGAGGTAGTTGGCTTTGGCATGAGTTCCAACAGTATCTCCCATCCACGGTTTGCATGACACTTGCGAACTTATGCCCTCTGGTCGAGAATATGGGAGAGGATAGCCTGATGTGGTAACCTACCCCCCACGGTGGGTTCACAGTGGCGTCTGCTTATAAGTTAATCGAGGGCCACACCACAGTCAGCAGACACAAGTTGTGGGAGATTATCTGGAAATGGGCAGGCCCATAGCGCATTAGGTCATTTCTTTGGCTTGTTGCTAAATGCAAACTCATGACGAACCAACAGTGCATGGCTCGACATATTGCCATCGACAGTAGTTGCCATTTCTGTAGGCAGGAAGAGACCACTGCCCACGTGGTGTGGGACTGCTCGAGAGTTAAAGCCATCTGGAGTAAATTTCCTCAAGAAGTGGTCGATATGGGTTTTTTTCCAACAAGAGGAGGAAAGTGGTTGTCGTGTAACCTCACGAAGCCAGCTCAGGTGCAGCAGGAAGCGTGAGCCACGGTCTTTGGTGTCGTTTGTTAGTTCCTTTGGAAATAACGGAACAGTAGCCTGTTCGAGCCGACTTTTGTTTGGCCAGAAGAGGACCACAGAGTTATCACGGATTATGTGGTGTGGATTGCACGAGCCAGGATGTTAGTAAATTGTGTATTTCCAACGCAGGGCTTATCGGTGGGCACTTTCGTAGGGTGGACTAAGCCTCCAGCGGGTTGGGTGAAAGTCAATTCTGATGGAGCATTGCACCCAAGTTCCACATCGATTTTCTCGGGGGGTCTGATTCGAGATTGGAATGGGGATTGGCTAGGGAGTTCCAACAGAACCTCTATAGGGGATTGGCCACGTTGTGATCAAAGTCGACTCACTCGAGGTTATTAGCATTCTCTCTGCTCCACCTGTGGTACTAACAGAGGTTTCTTTTTTGGTGAAGGGAATCCAGTAACTTCTGCACCGGGAGTGGACGGTACAGCCCCAACATGTTTTCAAGGAAGGGAACCAATGTGAGGACAGCCTTGCTCGCCTCGCTGGCATTTTTCGACCGAGCCTTTACATCCTCTAGGAGCCCCCTTTAAGAGTCTAGGAGCTCCACAGCTGAGATGCGCTAGGCGTAATATACCCCAGAGCGATGATTTAGTTTTGTAGTTCTCTTTTGTAAAAAAAAAAGTGGTAACATATGAGAAAAAAGATGTCACATAGTAAATTAATATTTACATTTCTTTGTCAGCCACATAAGCAAATTGTCAATAAATATAATCTTTTAAACTGAGTTGTTTGTTATACTTAATTGAAAATTTTTAAATGGTTGAAAATTGAAATGAGAAAATGTAAAAGCAAGTTTAGAACTTTCTAATTTATAATCCCATTATTTAACTAGAATGGTTATAGAAACTTCTATATTTATTTTAGGCTCTTATTATATAAAATTGATGTATAATAATTATATTAACATTAATAACTTTTATTTTAATAATTATGATGTTTATATAAGAATAAAATTTGATATGTTAAAAACAACTTAAATTGAAATATAATATTAATATCTATTAGAGTAATAAAAATAAAAGATTATCTTTTATTTTTATTACAAAGTTGAATCAAGGAAGCTTTTAATTTATTTCAAAAATAGAAACAAAAAATGTGAGAAAAATCATAAATCTTAAAAGAACAAAAGCAGAATTAGATGATCCTTTAATGATTGAAACTTCTTTAAAATCTACAAAATCCTTTATGTATATGATAAAATAATGATTAAGTTCCTAATTTATTAAAATTGCCAAAATAAGGTCAAAAGAAAGATTATAATGAAAAAACTTCATCATTTCTTTTACTTAGGACACTATACTTAAATTATTTTAAAGTTATCTTAAGTTGTATTTGACACTCTACTTCATTTATATTGATCCTTTGATTACTTTACTCTTCCACTAAACTTGATAATAAAATGATGGGTTAAAATTTTCAGTTGTTCCTATATTAACTGCAATTATCTAACAATTTTCTTAATTTTGGTTCCACTTCTATTTTTATTGTAATTTCTAATTTTTGTTTCCTAAGTTTAATGGCCATTTGGTTCCTTTTTTTTCTATTATAGTTTATGATTTGTCATTTCGTAATTTTAGTTTATAACAAAAATAAAATTCTATTTGATTATTAATATCAACGTATGTATATAATTTTATTATTATTAATAATTAAATATTGAATAAATTTTGGATATTAACTAATTTTATAAATAAATATAATTTATTTTACTATCTCATATGATATCTATTAATAATAAATTATTTATATTTATTAAAACAAAACTTATATAAGTAAAAATTGCGAAAGTATTTATTTATTAACGTTTTTACACTAATTTATTTACAATTAAAATATTTATTTCATAAATAATTACTTTAAAATTTGTAATTCATATATTTTAAGTTTAAATTATATATTTTATATAATTATTACATTTAAAAGCAGTTTTACTTTCCAAAATAAAATTTTATTTCCAATTTTAAACTTATAATAAAATAATTAAAATAAATTTAATAATTATTTTATTTTTAATTTTTATTAATAATTAGCGTTAAATGATTAGATTATATATCAAATTAAAAATAAAATTAATTAAAATAAAATAAAAAATAAACTAAAATAATTATAAAATTTAAACACAAAATAATGCCAATTAGTTGTCCCTAGATTATGCAGGTATAATGGCTAATTCATGCGTTATTTGATTCCTTTTAAGGCCCTTGTGGAAAATGTGATTACGTTATAGTCCCATAAATATATTGTAGATGTTTATGCCTCCGTCGGCTCACCAACCAAAAAGCCCGAGGAAATGAAAGTATTAACGGTGATGGAAGCAAGGTATGACCGCTCACCCACTCCAATCACCTAACGCAGTCTCAGCCTCTAGATCCAACTGCTGAGATGTCATGTTGTGGCTTCGCCAAGTAAGCTTTTGCTTTTACATCTCTTCCTTATTGTATATAAACACCATCACATAGTCCTCTCTTTATTTAGTGCCACAAACTCATCTTCCTCCCTTTTCCATTGTTAATCATTCATCTTGGGAAATGGGTGGCCTTGCAACTGAAAGAACAATTGTTGGATGGGCAGCAACAGACCCATCTGGGATCCTATCTCCTTATACCTACGCCCTGAGGTTATTTTCATATGATCTGATACTTTATTACATACATTTGTAGTAGTACTATTAATGGCCTCTCTCTATAATCTTATGCTTTTCTGTGTAGAAACCCAGGTCCGGAGGATATTTTTATCAAGGTTCTCTGTTGTGGAATCTGCCACACTGATATTCACCAGGTCAAGAATGATCTTGGCATGTCACATTATCCTATGGTCCCTGGGTACAAACTCATCTATGACTCTGTTATCTTTAAGACATTGAAATATTTTCTCGTGAGCTTTACTGCTTTCGCATTCTAACTGTAATAACTGTTCTTACGGATGAATAGCCATGAAGTTGTGGGTGAGGTGTTGGAGGTTGGATCAGCTGTGGCCAGTTACCAGGTTGGAGACGTCGTTGGTGTCGGCGCTGTGGTAGGCTGCTGCAGAGAGTGCAGGCCATGCAAATCTGACAACGAGCAATACTGCAACAAGAAAATCTGGTCGTACAATGATGTCTACTCTGATGGTAAACCAACACAAGGAGGATTCGCTGAATCTATGGTAGTTAATCAAAAGTAAGGATTCGAACTTTCTCACTTTTGCGTTCACAGTTTGCATAACTATCTTATTCTAATAAATAGAAGAGGAATGAGTAGGATTAAAGGACCCATATTTGAATAAGAGTGTGTTGGTTATTAAATTGAGTGGATGACAAAAACTTGTATTTCTATTCATAAAGTTTTGAGCTTTACACAGATTTGTAGTGAAGATACCGGATGGTATGTCACCGGAGCAAGCAGCGCCTCTATTGTGCGCTGGGGTAACAGTTTACAGCCCACTGAAACACTTTGGACTGAAGCAGAGTGGACTAAGAGGAGCCATATTGGGGCTTGGAGGAGTTGGGCACATGGGAGTGAAGATAGCAAAAGCCATGGGACACCATGTTACTGTAATTAGCTCTTCTGATAAGAAAAGAGAGGAGGCGTTGGAGCATCTTGGCGCTGATGAGTACCTAGTTAGCTCAGATGCAGCTAAAATGCAAGAATTTGCTGACTCTCTTGATTATGTTATCGACACTATTCCCGTCTTCCATCCTCTGGAGCCTTACCTTTCTTTGTTGAAGCTTGATGGGAAGTTGATCTTGATGGGTGTTATCAACACCCCGCTTCAGTTTGTTACACCTGTGGTCATGCTTGGTGAGTATTTTCTCATTCGTTCTGCTTGCAAAATCCCATAAAGATAAGATCCTGTTTTTGCTCAGTTTTGGTGTTCATGTTAATACTTGTGCTGTTTCAACTTGTAGCTTTTGTTCCCCTATAATTAACCATGTTATTGATTGTTTGATTACTTGACGAAAGACTACACTTCCATTAAACCTGACTACCATTTGTGTAGAAAGTTGAAAAGTTCCAAGTCCAATAGGTGCTCTTGTCATGAATTTGATTAAACCCTATTGTCCAATTAAGAAGAGAAGAAGCTAATGTACTTTCTTTCTTGTTGACTTTAATAGGGAGAAAGACAATCACGGGGAGCTTCATTGGAAGCATGACAGAAATAGAGGAAATGCTTGAGTTCTGCAAGGAAAAGGGGTTGAGCTCTACGATTGAGGTGGTGAAAATGGACTATATAAACACTGCTTTTGAGAGGCTGGAGAAGAATGATGTGAGATATAGGTTTGTGGTGGATGTTGCTGGCAGCAAGCTTGATCAATAAGAAGTTATCCATCCATTGTTACCACACTCAATACAAAAAGTCTTACTTTTTATAATGAAAGGCCTTACCGTTCTCTCTCTCTGCTTATTTTTCTCCAAATTCAATGCCTTTTGGATTTGTGGGTTCTGATGATTCAATCTTCTAAAACTTCGTCTCCTGTGAAAACGAAAGATACCTACCGTTACCCTTAGAATTAACAGTTGCTCAGTTACATTTTGTTGACATGTTAATGCGTCTCGAGGATATATTATTCTCTTTCAAAAGTTTATATCCCAAGAAAATTCCAACTAGATTTATTGGTGCAAAAGCAGTGGATACATATCCTCTCAGTTGAGGTTAATTAGCAGCCACACATCACTCTTTATGTGATAAGAATAAGACAATGACGATGGATAATGGATTTTAAAACCTGCTGCCAAGCAACAATCGAGTTCTGCTTTTGATAATGTTATCCAATTAATCATCAAATGATCCATCTAATCAATTGATGTTAAAAACATTACAATGTTAACTTTTGTGGCCCACAAACCACAAACCAATTTCTTCCTCCTTTTCTATCCGCTAGTAGAAAAAATACAAGCCATGTTTAGTTGCTTCTTGCCTCTGTCTTAATCCCTTAAATTTGTACCCCTTCTCATCTCTATCCTCTCACTTTTAAACAAGATGTAACACGACCAAGTGAAGATGGCGATTGGCATATTCATTTATTAGGTGGAATTAGTTTAAATGTATCTTTCAAGATAAGATGTGTGGGATTGAATCTTATTCTTAACCAAAACTACTTTCCTTACATTTCCTGCAAAAACAGGTTAAACTTTTGAGTATTACCAAGTCCAGGCAACGTATTCTTAGCTTTATGTTATTATGGAAGGTATGATTAGAAGCGTAGATATTGCAACTTGGCCAATTTCCTGAACCTCTACCTGTTAACTAGTAACTTGGTTTGTAATGTACCTACCAGGTAATCAACCACAAGAAACATTGCCCGTACACCAAATATCTGTCATCGTTGTTTTAGATATGATGGAATACTTAAGATAACCAAGAGCTAATAGCGGCAATGACCTGCGACCTCTATTGTCAGCAAGTGAATTGTATATATCATTGGTAGGTTTCCATTATCACAAGAACATGCGACCTTGTTTACCTACTTTGTCCATCAGAAAATTGAGATGATAGTTTCATATGTATGTCTGAATTTTTCCTAGGTTAAGGCAGAAAGTCCACCGAAGAAGCAATTGCCTAGGACACACTGTGGTTATCATTTCTCTGTAAGTTTATTCTCATTATTGGTATGGTCCATTGAATAATTTGACAGCCCTACTCGGGTTCAATGGATCAAGTGGGAGAATGTAAGTTTATTCTTATTATTGATATGGTCCATTGAATAATTTGACAGCCCTACTCACTATCTTCGGTTGCCCATCCACCCGACTACACCTCTCTGTGATGGCCAGAGACAGGTGTGTAATGTTTTTGGGTTTTAGTTTAAAACCAACGTCGGTTTTGGTCCTATCTTCACCCGAGTGTTATTGACACCATCGAGCTTGCTCTGGAAGAGGATAGAAATTCAGACCGACATCAGCACTTCTCAGATCTACGGTGGAGGCAATGGCTGGAGGTATATTGGCTCTTGGTTTAAGCTTCCGCTACTTTGTTTACATATATATTACGGTTATATATATGTGTTTAATGCATGTGTTTTATACGTTTATGATCTGTATGAAATGCATGGTTGAGTTTACAACATTATGGAACAACGATCCTTCTTATATCTTTGCTAAGTCTTTCATCAAAGTATCCGTCAATTAGTATTTCTAGAGCAACAATGGAAATTCAACCAAGAATGAAATAATGGTCTCATTAGGAAGCTGGGAGCTTTATAAACTAACATATAAAAGAAAACTAATGCAGTTTGGCATGAATTATGTAGCATTACGACCCAAAATATTTATTGAATCACGTTTTTGTTCTTTTAATTTCAACTCCTTCCTACCTTTGCCTCTTGGACATTAACATCTCATTGCTTCATAATTGTAATTCTTTCTAGAACATCGAGTTAAAACCAAGAAAAAGGTAATCAATGTAAATGAAGAATGGGTTGCGTTGACAAATTCCAAGGTGGCGAAAGTGAGTTGGTCTCCAGTGCTGATTCAATCTTAGTGGGAAAAATATAACACTATTTAAAATGGACTAAGCAAAAGCTGTTGGTTTTAAGAATCCGTACAAGTTGGATTAAATAAATAAACGTGAGTAAAAATCAAAACTCAAAACCACCCAAGCCGAGGGAAAAGAGCGAAGAAAGGTCAGCACGAATGGAAATGTTTCAACAGAAGCGGACACTCCTGACGGCTTAAAGTGGGCAGCCGCCATTAACAGTCACGCCGTTAGTGACTACGTCCCAGTGACATTTGCTATTTCAAGAACTCAACTTTCTTGTTCCACGCAGCTTGGACCAATCCTATTGGACCAAAGGAACGTTTGCTTAAGTGGAAGAAGTTCAAATGGCTCTTTCAAAGCGTTGAATTGGTGACAGAGAGAGACATATGAAGGCGAGACGAAGCTGGGATAGATTTTCTTTTATAAAACGTTTACCCAGAGAGAGAGAGAACGCAAGGTTAAACATTATCGGTTGTTTCAGTCAATGATTGATAAACCCATCTCTCGCTCTAAACACGCTTTTCTTTGTCTAAATTCTCTATGATACTCTCCATTGTTATCTCTCTCTCTCTCCCTCTGTGGTTGTAGGCAAAGCTCTGTTCTTTGCTCTTGGTCAAGGTTGAATTTTGTCGAAGAACTGTTCCCTGATATTTTTGTGGAGATAGATATGGCAGTAAGTTTTTCCTTTATTGTTGTTTCCTTTTTCTTTTGTCTTTTTCATTTTTCTCTACGTTTGACAAAACCTTAACCTTTGCTCTCTTTTGTTGTTGAAGTAGTTGCAGAGATGCTATAATATGTATTTATAGGTTTCTGTTACTTGGAAGACTAAAGACATCTCATATAGCCTCTGTGTTCATTTCAGTTTCTCTTGTCGTGTTTGGCAGTGCTCGGTACTCTTATACGTGATAATGTCAAGTATATCGCTGTTGGCTTGGATGGATTTGTGTCCTGTTTGTGGTTATGAATATTTTAGGGTTAGAATTGATTTTGAATTTCAAGCCTCTGCATTTGTAAATGAAGAAGCAAATCGTATTTCTCTGTTTCTCTTGATGTCTATGAAGAAAGAAAGATGGTTTTGTTTTATATTTATTGGTTGATGGGTTTGCTGAGAAATAAATAAAATAAACAGCAGAGAAATGAATCTCCCATTCCAGAACTAACCCAACAGTGGTAATAATTAGAGTTATTTGAGGTGTCTACATCTGGTTTAGAGAAAGGTGGAAGATGAACCAATTACCAAAATTTCGGAGGTGTTGCCAAGTCTTTTTAGTTTTGTTTATAACAAAAATATTATGTTCGATGTTTGATAAATGGTGGTGCGTAACAGGTTCTGAGTGTTGTTTATGATCTTAATCCTAATATATTACTCGAGACTCTGTCTTCTGCATCCATTCTGTTATTTGCATATGGCGTTTGTTGTCTTCTTGATGAAATCTGTGCAGTACACAGCATGAGACTTGTGGTCGAAATCAATGAAAATATGTGGCTTGCATAATTTTGAAGTCATGTTGAAACATAGTGGAATACGATATGGCTCTACTTAGACAATTAATTAGCCAAGTTTGTGAATGTGACTGTGGAAACTAAACTTCTGAGGTTCATATGTTCCACGTTTGTGAGAAACCTGTAGTTGCTTCGCATTCTAGGTTAGTATATCACATTTAAATCCTTGTAATCTAATCTTGACAATAGTAGTTCCCCCCTTTTGCATTGAGAATCAAATTTGTTCTGGGCTTTCGATTTTTCTATTATTGTCATATCCATCATGAATCTTATAATAAGTTTTTGTCTATCTTTTTAATGTTGATTATTGCATGTTCTTATTAATAAAATTATGAATTTTGAATAATCTGACTTGGTATACCTTTTTCTTTAAGTGAATGAGTAATTCTCCAGAGCAAATGATTTTTATGTTCCTAACTAGCTGAGGAACACACGTGGCTCTAGATTGTAAAATTTGCCAAGAACATATAAAAAAGTTGGGTTTTCTTTTTAGAAAGTCATTATTATTTTTCTTGCTTATTCTTTGTCAGTCCCTGTTACCTTTGATGGTTGAGGAATTAAGGTGAAAGTGACTTGAGCATTATTCCTTCTCATATTTGTGGCCCTTATTTTTAAAGTAGCAAAATCTCATGGACGAAAGCACTTTTAACCTTCAACATTGAATCCTGTGGGAAAAACGCTTAACTAATTGCCTGTAAACTTCTACATTATGCATCTTAAATGGATTTCTAATAATGTTTGTTGAGTTGGTAATTAGGAGAAGAGAGTGTTACTTGGTTAGTCATGTTTTTTAATATGATTCTCAAGTTTGTTAAAATGTCAAAGTGGTATTTAACACATTAATTTCTTTCTAAAAGAACAAAGAGAATATTTAAAGTTGTAACCAATATAGAAGCATCAAACTTCTCAGTTACACTATTAAATTACGTGAAAGGGTGATTGAGAAGAAAGTAAAAAATGATGCATCTATCTCAGAGAACCAATTTGGTTTTATACTAGAAAGATTTACGATAGAAGTCATACATCTCCTTAGATAAAAATGAAATATTATAGGGACAGACAGAGGAACTTGCACATGGTTTTTATTGACGTAGAGAAGACTTGTAACATGATTCCGAAGGTTGTCAAGTGAAGGTGTTTATAAGTTAAGAAAGTAGCCTATATTTGAGTTATTAGGGATATGTATGAAGGTGTTAAGACTAGAGTAAGGATGACAGGAAGAGATATGTAGCTTTTTTTTTAAAATCGATATCAGGCTACACTAAGGATTTTTCTTTAGCCATTTCTTATTTGCAGTAGTTACGGATGAGCTTACCAAGAATATCCAAGGGGATATGCTTTCATGTATGTTGTGTCATCATTTAATTGATGAAACCAAAGAGAGTATTAATGTGAAGCTAGAACTTTGGAGGGGTACATTAGAGTCAAAGGGTTTTAAATTGAGCAGGATTAAGACTGAGTACTTAGAGTTTAAATTTTTAGATCGCAATTTTCTATCTAATATGTAGATCAAGATTGATATAGCAGTTATATCACGAAAATATTGTTTTAACTCTCTTGGATTTATCATCTAAAGTAGTGGTGATATAGATGACGACATAATTTATTGTATTAAATCAAGATGATGTAAATGGGGGGTGTTTCAAGAGTTACATGTGATAAGAAGATACCACTTAAGCTAAAATATAAATTCTTTCGTTTATCAATTAAATCGGTCATATCCTATGAGATAAAATGTTGGTCTATCAAACAAGGACATAGTTATAAATTAGTAGTTGCAGAAATAAAGTTAACGTACCTAGTGCACAAGGCTCCTCGCTTTGCGGGAGTCTAGGGAGGGTCATGATATATGCAGCATTTTATTTGTATTTTTACAAAGAGATTATTTCAGTGACTTGAATATATGACCTTATGATTACAAAGGAACAACTTTACTGGTTGCTCTAAGGCTCATCTTAGTTGAGGAAATGAAAATGTTATGTTAAATGTGCAATCTTACAAGAAGAGATAAGGTCAAAGATGTAGTAGTAAGAGACAAGTTGGAGGTAGTCGATATTGATAGTAAATTAAGGGAGATTAGACTTAAGTGTTTCAGACATGTCAAGAGGAGGGAGATATTTTGATGTCATAATGAGAAAATGCGAGAAGATTAGGTAGAGTACCCCACATAAAGAGGTCATTTTATTTTCTTAGGCATTTTTAGCCTTTTCTTTCGATTCTAGTTTTTTTAATTAGACTAAGTACTTTCGATTATAACATTTATTTCTTTAATTATTTTATTTAATTATTTCATTTTTAATTACTGTTTTATTTTAATTTTTTATTTACTTTCTTTTATTTTTATTTTTATTGTGATTTTTTTATATTTTAATTTTAATTTTAATTTTTTTCATTTATACAGTTATTTGTTTATGTATTTGGCTATTGTTTTCTTTTAATTGTATTTTTGAAACCTTTTTTTTTGTGGGTCATCGAAAAAACATCTTTAGTAACTAAAGGTAGGTAAGACTGCATACTTTTAGTTTTTTCAAAGCTTGCATCTTAGATTCTTAATAAGATATCGATGTTATTGTTATAGTTAAACAACTGGAATTCTTAGTAGCACCTAGGGCTGTCGGACCAGTTGACAGAATACTATATAGCCATGATGACTGTATCCTTTCTGTTATGCTGAACCTTTTTCTCTTCGCTTGCACAAACTTTTGCTACATGAACTTGAACTGTCTAGTGATGATGCTTACTAAACTCTAGTATGTTAGTAGTGGTCTTTTCTGTCTTTTGTACACTTGCAGTTATATATTTGCATTGCTCGGGTCTCCAGTAATTTGTTTACAGAACTTGCACAATTTCATATATGATATCCATGTAGACTAATTATTGCCTAATTTATCGGGTCTCCAGTAATTTGTTTATAGAACTTGGACAACTTCATATATGATATCCATGTAGACTATCAGCCAAATTTATCCTGTAACATTTTGGAAATATTCTTTCCTCTATGTTAAGAAGGTTAATGATTTGCATGGTTTCCTATAGTTGTGCTGTGTCATTGAAGCCTGTCTAGATCTCACTGGGCCAGACATTGCAAATTATGTCAATATTTAAAAAGATATTTTATAAACTTTACATTAGCCCATGTAATTCAATGGCTGTGACTGGAAACTGTGTAGGTGTTTATGGACAATCTTGTAAAGATAATGATTTTTTGTTATTGACACAGCAACGCTCACATGTTCCAAAGTTTGGGAATTGGGAAAGCGAAGAAAATGTTCCATATACAGCATATTTTGATAAGGCTAGGAAGGGTCGAGTTGGGGGCAAGATGATTAATCCTAATGATCCAGAAGATAAACCTGACTTAGTTTCTGCTTACTCAGCCCCAACCCAAGCTTCTCCTGTGGTCAGAGATGAGCCAGAGGGACAAGCAGGGAATGGAGCTGCTAGACAACTGCATGATCGCCGGAGAAGCCGGGAAGACAGTGAGTTTAGCCAGTATGCTGAATCTCCAGCACGCCATGACAATATTCACCGCAGAGCTGGCAATGAGACTGTACCTCAACGATATAGTGGTCGTGGAGGAGGTCCTGGTGAAACCTATAGACGACCAGCTGCAAGACAGAGTGCTGGGTCTGAGAACAGCATGGAGCGGTCACCGCTACATCCTCATGCCAGGATAGCAGCAAAAAGCAGTGGAGCTTCACCTGTCTGGGAAGGCAAAAACTACGATAGCAGCCATGGCACTCCTGGAAGATCCCGAATGAGACCAAGAGGTGATGAAAGTGTAAGTATTCTAGCTTCTTACAAACGTTTAGTACGATGTTTTGTTTGATAGTGAATGTCGGGCTGCTGGAAGACTGCAGTGGTGTTGGATATACGTATGGTGCATCACATTTTCGTTGAGAATCGTAAATTGTTCACACTCTCTCTCTCTCTCATTTATGCTGTTTTCTTTGTGATAGCCTGATAAGACTGCTGCTGTTCCAAAATTTGGTGAGTGGGATGAAAGTAACCCTGCTTCAGCTGATGGTTATACTCACATTTTTAACAAAGTGCGAGAGGAAAGGCAAGCAGGGATGGTACCTGGAGTGCCCACTGAGTCATCTAATGCCAATATCCGCAAGCAACCTCCTACTGAAAGTTCCAAGGTTTGTTATAATCCTTTTGTGTGTCACCCGGTGCGTGTGACTGTTTTATGATACGGGTTTTCTGGATCTAATTTTTGGTTTCTTGTGGTTTTCCTTTTAGAGTTGCTGCTTTCCATGGTGCAGAAGTTAAAAGTCTCTCGAGTTTCCCAATCTGGTTCCTGTAAATATGATGGAGATTTCTTCTTCGTGCAGAGTATCTTAACTGGCAGTGCCTTCATTCTCTACGTCTGGTATTTGTGCGGCTTTTGTAATGCTTAGTGATTTTGTTACAATATAGTGTTATATTCCCTTCTCTCAAATTATTTGAAATTATATTTAAAGCAAAAAGAAACACTTAGAAGGAGAGCAGATTCTTTCCTTTTGATGTTTTATGTTGTACCTCCTACTTATGTTATTGAATACAGGTCTACCAACTTGTACCTCTAAGAACTTTGCTATGTTTTAATAGAAACAAGTCAAAGTGTTGCTTTTCGTTGGACTCTTATAATCGCATAGCATGTTTAGTGCTTGTTTCATCTAATTCTAGGTTGCTTGCGTGATCACCAATATTATGTATATCTTCAGTTAGTCTCATTATTGACTATTTTTGTACATGAGATATTACTCCACTGGTAATATCAACTAGGGAAATGGTGGTCACTGGCCATCTAAAGAGACTGCATAATCGCTCATGCTTAATGAATTTAGTTCTTTACGCTCCACGAGATATCTAATCTATCTTTACATTTGTATATTAAATTAATTTTATTTTTTAAAGCTCTATATGTACATACATACGTACACATATAAATATACGTAGTTACTATTGACACATGACATTTCCATTGTTTGCCTTTATTCATCCAATAGAGGAGGATCATTCATATATAAAAGGTTCGAGTAATTTATATTTTTCCATTAAAAATTAATTGGTAAACATTAAAGAAAGGTATTTTATATAAAAATCTTTAATTCATTATTATCCAAGATTGATAAGTGACTTCCATTGTTTGTCGCATATTCATCCAATAAAAAAAAGGTTATTTACATGCAAAAGATTTGACTCATTTGTATACAATTCTAATATTATGAATACCATATCAGTATTGTACTGTACCAGATTGGTTTTGGTACAATACTAAATTGATATCGGTTAATGCTAGGTATTGTTTTGGGTAATTTTTTAAATTTTTTAAATATTTCTTGATTTTTTAAAATTTCAAAATAGTTGATAATTAGTATATTGTACTTTATACTTTATAATTTTACGTCAATCTTGTCTCTAAAAATCATTATAATAGAAATTTAAAATAATAATAATTTATTTATTTTTATTAACATCGATTTCACATATAAATAATAACTACAATTAATATAAAAATATCATTTAATCATCATACATATATAAAATTAAGAACAATACAAAGTATTTAAAATATTTTAAAGTAGCAAAGATAAAGGCAAAGAAGAAAGTCTCGATGGCTAAAGGTGAAGCTTACAAGAATTTGTACAGGAATTGGATACAAAAAAGGGAGAAAAGAACATTTTTAAGTTGACAAAAGTCAGGGAACAAAAAACGAGAGACTTATACCAAGTTTGATGTATAAGAGATGAAGCAAGGTAGGTGTTCATCGAGGACGATGACATTAAGAATAGATGACAAAGGTACTTCTATGGCTTATTTAATGAAGATATAGAGGACAACATCTCTTTAGGTGTGCTCAACATGTTTGAGAGATTTCGTAACTGGTCTCGGTGTAAACGAATCACAAAGGAAGAAATTAAGAATGGTTTGAGGGAGATGAAGTGCGAAAAGGTAGTAGGACCGGATGAGATACCCATAGAGGTATGGAAGAGCCTAAGTGTTGAAGGCCTTAATTGGTTAGTCAAACTTTTTAATGTGATCCTCAAGTTTGCCAATATGTCGGATGAATGAAGACTAAGTATATTAATTCCTTTATATAAGTATAAAGGGGACAAAATAAATTGTAACAATTATAAAGGCATCAAACTACTTAGTCACACAATGAAGTTGTGGGATAAGGTAATTGAGAAAAGAGTAAGAAAGGAGACTTCTATATCAGAAAACCAATTTAGCTTTATGCGAGGAAGGTCCATGATAGAAGCTTTACAGCTCATTAGAAGATTAGTGGAATATTACAGGGACAGACAGAGGAATTTGCACATAGTTTTTATCAATATCGAGAAAGCATATAATAGGGTTCCTAAGGAAATCCTGTGGAGGTGTTTAGAGGACAATGAGTTCCTATGACCTATATAAGGGTGATTAGAGATATGTATGAAGGGGTATTGACTAGAGTAAGGAAGATAGGAGGAGATACTAAGAATTTTTCTATCAGTATTGAAGTAAATCACGGGTTAGTATAGACTTTATGTTTGATATACAAAATGCACAAGAAGGGGAGTTGAATTGTGTATTCTTTTTCGTGAGTACAATTCCCTTATATATTTCTGAAAACTTGCTTTCTCAAAAACTATTAAATAAGAATATCACAATGTATTGCAGTTAACTTCTAAATACTTGTATAAAAACAATAGGAATAAAAATCAAGAGTTTAAGAGTAGAAGTTGACACAACAATTTTATCCTGGTTCACCCCAAACCGTGGGCTACGTCCAGTCCTCAGAATCCTTTATGAGATTTCACTATACTTCACAAAAGTACAAGTATTCTTTTCACTGAGTCTCTTCAAGTCTCTTACAGCAAGTATTATTTTTCTCACTTAGCCTCTTCTGGCTCTCAGCTTTTCTTCTTTCTTATAGAAACATGTTTGCGAGCTTTGTTACAGAGAATAATAGCTCTCAATGTTTCGCACAATGAATATAGTGTTTCTAGTTTTTTTTAAATCTCTAACTCTTCCAAAATCACTAACTTTTGTAGTCTTCGACTTCGACTCGTATTTATAGCCTTCGTCTTCAACTGCTTCTTGATAACCACTTCTTTCTTCTTGTTTCTTGATCTTTGAAG
>JANKOE010000206.1:64123599-64153132 GCA_026284465.1 Erythroxylum citrifolium | reverse complement strand
GCCATTTGCTTGTTTGTTGTTGTGTTGGATTGGATTGTTGGATATTGGAAATGTTGGATTTTTGAAAATGTGAATTTATGGTGGATTTGGTATTTTGGTTGGATCGGTGTTGTGAAAATGTTGGACAGTGTTGGATCGGTGCTGATGGGTTTAGGAATTTTCATGGATGATGCACGGTGTTGGTTCATGGGTGGATGATGCACGGTGACGTTGTGGGATTTAATTCAAGAGGCGGGTAAACGGGTACCCGATGGGGGTCAAACCCCAACGGGTACGGGTACGGGGGTACTAAAAAAATCCCCGACGGGAATGGGGGTGAGAGCGGATTCATGGGGCGGGTACGGGGGATGGCATACCCGCCCCATACCCGCCTCGTTGCCATCCCTATCCTTAATGATCTTTTTGGGAAGAAGCAATTGACAACTCCAATGTGAATGGAGTTTAAAAAACTAATATGATAAGTTGAACTCTACCAATTTAAAAGAGTGTTCTATTTCTGTCATCCATTAATCCTTTTCTTATATTTCTACAAAATTAAAAGACAATCTTGGCAGCTTAGCTTTTTGGATGAAATTAACACTCCCAAATACTTGAAAGGCAACCATTGCACTTCCAAATCAAAGATTTGTTGTAAGCTTCCAGTGTTAGAGATGTCTGAGGAGAAATATATAGAGCTCTTTGAAGAGTTAATACAAAGACTAGATAACTTGCAAAAAAATTGAAGAGAATTGTGCAATAAAAAGATGGAGAAATGATCAGCCTCATATAACATTAAGAGGTCATCTCTAAGGTAAAGATGGAGTTATAAGCATTTCCTACATTTATGGTGAATCTGAAGAGAAGAGTTCTTGAAATATTAATCCTTAAAATTACGTTAAGGATTTCCATAAAGATGACAAATAGGTAAGGAGATACTAGATCTCCTTGCCTAATTCCTATGGAGCCTCTTAATTCTTTAAAAGGAGCACCATTAATCAGAATATTGTATGAAGGAGTTGAGATACAAGTCTTGATCCATTTAATAAAAGAGTAAAGAAAGTCAAACCACTCTAAGCTGAGAGTAATGAAATTCCAATGCAATATATCAAAAGCCTTAGAAAAGTCTACTTTAATGGCTCCTCTTCTTATAGATCTACTAGTGTTGTAATCTTTAAGCAATTCTTAAACCAAGGGGATATTATCTGATATTTTTCCACCAAGTATGAAAGCACCTTGAGAAATATGTATGAATTGATTCAAAGTATCCTTTAATCAATTGGCAACAAGTTTGGAAATCACCTCGTAAACAATATTACAGCATGAAATGAGTCTAAAATGATCAAGACAATTTGCATTAATCACTTTTGGAATAAGACATATATGAGTGGCATAGATATAAATGTTATAATTATGATGGTTGGTTAGAAATTAGATCAAATAAATGATTACCATTGCCATAGATAGTGGTTGGTATGTTAAAAACATTAAAAAGTAAAAGTTGGTTAAATTTTATTTTATATCAAATTTTAATATATTTTAATTATTTATGTTTAAATGCTAAAAAATAAAAATATAATTAATTAATTATATTTAATATAAAATTTCAATTAATTACAAATTAATTAATTATTGTAATTAATTAATTAATTATATTTAATTATAATAAGATTAAAAAAAGAAAGAAGCGTCACTTCGAAATAATTAGCATTCCTCTCACGCTTGAGAGTTACTGAGCAATACCTAAAAGTTTACAGAAATGGAAGTCTGCAATACCTAAAAGTCTACAGAAATGGAAGTCTAAAAGTTTACAGAAATGGAAGTATTTGTGATTGAGAAAGAATAGATGTCATCATCACGTGTATCAAAACGTTTTTTTGGGTAAATGATGGGCTTAAGCCCAAAGAAAAACACTACAAATGAGCACACGGGGTAGGAAACTCCTACTGAGTCTGCAAACAATAAAGGAGAAATTCCTTCAACAATTTTGTGAAACTAGTAAATTTCTAACGACAGCCTATAACTATAATTCGCTAATTAATCCGCACAACGGTTCCTTTTTCAATAGACATGGTGTACCCTCACCTCCAAAATCAATTCGTTGATTTTGGTACTAAAGTGTAAAGCATACTCGTTAGTACCAAAATTCAAACTTGCTAAGCTCTTATAGCCTTATAATACAATCTCGACTTTAATTGATGTGTTCATTTATGTTGACTTAATGATTAATAGTTATATTTTCAAAAAAGATTAAGCGGTCCATACCTTCACTAACGATAATAATTTTTACACAAGATTTTACCGAGCCGACACCACCTAACCATTGACATTTTTCCTCGTCTTCACTATTTATAAAAGTAATTTTACACTCAATAGTATAATCGCCTCGTACTAAACTCAACAGAAGATTTTTCACGCATTATTTACTAATAAAGACGATTAAGTGAACATCTTAAGTGATTAAAATAACTAGAAATAAAAATGATAATACTTGAGATAGAGAGAAACAACATTTGGATAAATTCAACTCTTTCCAAAATTGATCTGAAAGTTATTCACTAATTAAATTGCTGTTGTTAGGCCCCGAAAATTTTCTTTTATTTATTAAGCATGAATCGAAATAGATTTTTGTGGTCTTGCAAGATAACTTATTTTATTTGGAGTTTAATTATTATGCCAAGGTTAGAATTAAATTAATGTATGGATTAGGGTATTAAATTATGGCCTAAAGTAGTAGTAGTTGGATTAAGTGAAAGAAGGGGTAGAATTGAAAGAGCACTTAAGCCTAAAGGTTATAAGGCATAAATAGAAGGGCATAAGGTCATTTTATAAGCTTTAAGAGTGTAAATTAGAAGAATAAAATTGTTGGCATGTTAGGAAGAGGAGAAGCATCGTGGGAATAGGAGAAAAAGAAGAGGAAAGCTAGGGTTGTGGAGATCTTGAAGACTTAAAGCTAAAGTAAGTAAGTATAAGCATTAACCTCTTTTGATTTGATGAATGAGCCTTATTTAGTAATAGTTAGAAGTGAAAATGGGGTTGAATGTGTGTAGGAAGTTGTTGAATGGTGTATGAAAAATGTTTTCATCTTCTAAGGTTAATGATTATGTTGTATTTGTGAATAATTTTGGGTTAGAATGAGCTTGGAAATGAAGTCGAAGAGGTGTTTTAATGTTAAGATGAGTGATATTTAAGGATGGGAAGTATAAAGATGAAGAATGCCGATAAAACAAGTTTTGGGAGGTTTCTGGACATGTTCGCCGCAGCGCACTTTCGCCCTCGCCGCGGCGAAACCCATTTTTCTGCACAGACATGCTTCAGTATTTTGAGCATAACTTTTGTTGTAGATGTCCAAATAAGGTTATTTTTGATTTGGCGTAAACTAGAGACATAGGACTACAAGTTTTATGAAGAAATGAAGTATTAGTTCAGTCTCTAAGGATCTCAATTTGTGGATGGAAATTGAGTATAGAATATCTTGTCAGCATAAGGATAGTCCCAACATGTTTGGAGTATAACTTCCATATTTTTGAACCAAATTGAATGAGTTTGGTGTCATTAGAAACTTAAGACAATGAATAAAATTTTTCTAGAAGGAAGTGTTACCAAATGTATTCATTTATTTGATCATAACGATCATGGAAAAGTCGAACCGAAAGTCCAGTTTTTGAAGGGATTATAGTTCAATTTAGCACTTTTGATTATTAAAGCCTTATGAATTTCCTTTGAATATTGTTTGAATGTGAGCTTGGTTTGTTATAGAAAACCAAGCAAACCTGATCCAAGAGCAAGAGGAAAGGCAACGTTGAACTTGGATTATCAAGCAATATTAGGTGGGTAATATATTTATAGTTGTTGTGTAATATGGGCAAATTATCTTGCTTGCTTGTATGTTGTGTGTTGAATTGCTTGTTTTGAATTATGGGAATTGTTGAAAATGCATTGTGATTGTGATCATGAATTGCCTTGAAAAATATCATGGCATTTTGTATGAATGAAAAGATGAGAAAGCATGATGAGCATGAAAAGTATGAATGTGTATGAAATGAGTTGAGCATTGACATTTGATTGTGTTTGGGCAAGAGAGGAACGTTTCGTTAGTCACGTGCACGTCGATATATAGCCTTCTCCTGGCTGCCCTCTTGAGGCCACGAGATCCTGAGAAATCGGACTCGTTTCATTCACGATATAAACTTCGGTTTATCCATTTTGTTCCACGCAACTCTTAAGCCATTTGTTGTGCATTTCATCATTGATTGGTTAAGCATGATGCATAATTGAGTGTTATGTTGTGATGGATAAATTATATGACATGTTCTTTGTGATGACATCTTGGTAATATGAGTTGTGAGTTAAATTGCTGAGTATTGAATTGTTACATGTATACATATATATATGCTTGAATGTGTGGCTCGTTGCCAATGGCTATAAATGTATAAGCCACTGAGCTTTGCAGCTCACCCCATTACCTTCCACTCCTCAGGTGTAGAACGAGAAGATCGTTGATCCTTACAAGGCATCGGAAGCTCCAAGATAGTTAGAGACTTTTGTACAAAGTTAGTGGTTTGGTTAGCTTTATAAGCATGTCCATATTGAGCATCCTTATGTATTTTGTTGTAAGCTTTGATGTGTATGATGATATGTATTTGCTCAAACTCTTTGAATTAGTAAGGAGATGAAGAATTGAAACTCTTTTTGTGTATGATTATGAGTACTTTGTTCAATCTCTTTGGAATTGTAGTGACATGAAGAATTGAAGTTCCTTTTGTGTATGAGTATGCTTAGCTTGTTGTTAGATTTGAATGTATGTATTTGTTTGAATGTTTGAATGTTTGGATGTTAGATTTCAATTCTGGAATTTTCGCCGTGGCGAAGCAAGAGGTTGTCGCGGCGAACCTATATTTTGCCGCGGCGAACTCCCCTTTTTGCGACTTCGCCGCAACGAAGAATGGCTTATGCCGCGACGAACTCCTTTTTGCTGCCACGCTGAGATTTGTTTTAATTGCAATACTTTCTGCTTTTAACTCGCACGATTGTCCCGACTGGTCACCTCGGGATTAGCCTTGGGGTCGGGACTCGGGCTTAACATCCTTTGGTATCAGGAACCGATTGTTGGTCTCCAGAAACGGAGTCCAACGGGAATCCTCAACCACGACCATATATTTGATAGCCTCCATTTGTTTGGCCTCTTTTAAAAGAATTCCTACTACGTCCTTGTCCACCACGTCCACTTCTGTGGGCACCTTTGTGTTAAGCAAGTGACTGAGTCAACCTCGACAACCACCTAATGCTACTCATTTGGTTAGGATCAGATTTGATTCTTATTTTAAATAGATTGAATTTTGTAATTACTCTTGTATCTTATCTCTAACGGTCATTAGCTTCGACATAGCATTTTCCATGTATAGCTTTCTCTATCGTGTATATATTTCTCCTTTCAAATGAATGAGAATTAATCTTTACCGATCAACCTTAATTGAATTCTTTTCACTCTTACCCTTTTTCTCCCCTTCTCTTCTCATTTTCGTTTTTCTCCCTCTTCTAACCTTATGGCCAATCTTCACTTTCACTTCTATTGCCTTTTTCATCCATTTTCTCTAGAAAATTCAAAGAAAGTCAAACTAATTCATGTGTTAGCATTTCATTGGTCCACATTTCACCATTATGTTGGTACATATGTTATCCTTATATTGTTCCATATGTTACTATTCTATTGGTCCATGTGTCACTTATTTTAGACTCCACATGTCACTCATTTAAGGCTCCATATGTCACTACTTGTAAGGCTACACATGTCACCAATTGTAAGGCTATACATGTCACCAATTATAAGGCTATATATGTCACTATTTGTAAAGCTACACATGTCATCATTCTATTGCTCCACTTGTCACAAGTCTAAAGTGTCATTTGTCAAAAGGCCACTTGTCGCAATTATACTCAAGCCACTTTTCATCCATTTAACTGAGCCATTTGTCACTTATTCCCAATGCCACATGTCACCATTTCATAGGCCTGGTCAACCTAAATTCTCATATATCAATTTGTCTTGCTCTTTAACATTTTTCTTAGACTAAATGCACATATCACCTCATCAATTACTCAATTTTAACAATAAATTCTCAATTCACTAATTATAATCTATCAATTCATGTTATTGGTAAATCAAAATGCAAAATATTAGAAATGCACATTCATTTTCGTTCCATACCTTGGAATACGTCAATTAACTGCATATACTATCTTGCAATATTTTCTAAATCATGATTTATATATGTATACGAATATTATGCATGTGAATGAAATGCACCTCGTAAATGCTTAAATGAAATAACTCATGTGACTCAATCTAGCAATTTAATCTCTTAACAATTTTAGGGGGCAGGATATTACAAATAATTTATTGATTCCTAGTTTAATTTTAGAAAAATTTGTTTCTAAAATTAGAATTAATTAGTTTCAATTAGAATGAAATTAATTAATTAGATTCCTTAAAATTAAGAAAGTGTTTTCTTAAATAATTAAGAAAGATATTTGAAATTAAATTAATTTATTTTGATCTTATTGAGATAAATAAAATGTATGATTTATTTGGTTAGAGAATTATTATTCAATTTGTTCAGAAATTGTTACTTTATTTATAAATAATGAGTTTCTTAATTTATTAAAAAGATATTTTTCTTGATTAAAATTTGAAAAGTGTTTTCATTTATTAATTAAGAAATTTTCATTTATTTAATATTTTGAAAATAGTTTTCTAGTTTATTCAAGAAATATTTTCTAGTTAGTTAAGAAATCAATCTCTAAATAAACAATATAAAGGACTTTCTTAATTAAATTTAAAAGAGTTTTATTTAATTTTGAAAGTAGTTTCTTTTTAATATTAGAAAATAGTTTTCTAATTAAGGAAAGGTAATTTCTAATGAGATTAAAAATAGTTTTCTAATTGGATTATAATGTGTTATTTATATACTTTTAAAAAGGAGTTTTTCTAAATTATAATAAGGAAGAAGTATAATTTACTGAAAAAAGTTTCAATTAAATTTTGTTAAAGGAGTCGAGATAATTGAAAATAGTTTCCAATTTTCAAATCAAATTAAATTTCTATTTGGAATCAGAATTTAATTCATTAAGGAATCAATAAGTTTAATCTAATTTAATTTTTCAAAGAAGTTGGAAATATTATTTTAGATTATGATGATCAATAATTAGAATCAAACAAAGCTTGATATTTTATGTATATAATTTTGATTATGAGAGCATAAGTTGCATCCTTTATTTGTATGTTTGATATATATACATCCAATATATATATATATATAGATTGGATGCATGTTAAATTATATATTTTATATGTGTGATATTTTACATGCAATTTTGTTGTTGATGAGACATATGAAATTAAATCCCTTCTTAAAATATTAAGTACATGTTGAAAATGCGATTGTTGCTTTCCATTGTTGTAAAGAATAAACCAGAGTTTTGTTTATTGTTAGGCTTGTTAAGCAAACTCAAGGTTGCTTTAACCCTAACATATTTAGTCTTATGACAGTGAGTTATACTTAACTAAATTTGTGTGATTTAGATGAGCAAACTCATGATCACATGAATTTAGAAGCAGGGTAAGGAATGAGATATAAGATATATTTTAGCAAGGATTGTCACCTAACGGATCTAAGAGTCATATGAGATGTGATTGATAAAGTTATTATTTATCTAATTTAAGTTTAATTGGTTTATTGAGAGAAATCAAGATCAACTATATTTGAATGAGGTCCTGGCCTACTAAAAAGATTAGAGTGATCTTTCTGAATAGTAGTGAGGGGTTTTATCTCGAATCAAATAGTAGGAGTAACCAAATACATATACATGATTAAAGTCTTAATCTCATTTGGTAATTATGACATATAATTAATCACTTGATTTTCTTATATTTATATTTTATTCTGAGTGGAATTTACCTTGTTTAGTATAGTTGATACTAAGTTAGTGAACCAAATTTCTCGGACAAATGTTATGTTTGAGAAGAGTTCTCACAAACGTTATGTTTAAGAAGAGTTCTCAAAGTTAGATAGAAAGATTGTATGTCTATTATGTAATTTTGTTATAATCCTTGTTGAGAATTCAATGACAAAGTTTTAGAGATATGTCGAAATCATATATATGAAAAATGTATTGACATTTTAAGATGACTAATATCTCATAAACTTTTATGACAACATGAAAGATGTTTGTCAATAACATGATAGTAAGATGCAAAAGGTTGTATAAAGTAGAGCTAAAAGGTATAGTACCTTGTTATAATTGTTCCACTTAATTTAGCCTACCAAAAACATAAACATGGACATCAATTAAAGGCATTTGCTATAGTATGATAATAGTCATAATTACATGACTTTTCTTGCCGATACGAGTTATGATAGAGATCATATGTATTTCTAGTTCATGCTTATGAGTATTTGATAACAAATTTAGATTCAACATTATTATAATGCTAAAGCATGATAAGAAATACATTGTTAAGTAAAAGTAGTTTATCCAATTTTATACAAATAATTTATATGTGTTGGATGAAAGGAGACTTATACTTAATATAAGAGTCAAAAATACAAATTTAGATAACCGATACTATCCTTTTATTATATATTGGTTAGATCTATATAATTAGAATCATAAAGTTATATACATGGATATATGTATCCTTTTGATTATGAACCCTATGAAACTTGTCAAATTGAAGAATAGCCAAATCAACCTTTGAAGAATAACCAAATCAACCTTTGGTTAAAGGATGATAATGGTATTGAATTGTTAAATCTTATACATGTGATGTATTGGATGGAATAACAATTCATAAAAGGATAATATGTATTTTTCATTATATTACTAATGACTATATAGAATATAGTCATATGTATTAAATGAAATATTGATTTAAAATTTTGAAAAGTTCAAATTTTTTAAATCTAAATAGAATTAAGAATTGAGAATGCTAAAGCACTTTGACGAGAGTTTTAAATTTTGGTTAACTATAGGGAATGAGATTCTCTTGTGAATACCTTCACAACAACATTCTATAATAGTATGGATTTATGTATGGAAGAACATAAAATATAAGATATTGTATGATAAAATATTATTTCTTCTATAATTATGCCCAGTACAATGACTTACCTTCAATAGTTCCAATTAAATCAATTTGTAATATCTCATATTAGATATAAAATGCTAAGTCTTTGAAAGAGTCAATGTTAATGATACAAGGATGTGATGCTTGATTGAAGCATGCATTATCCGTTAAGTTTAGAAATAAATTGGATAACAAAAGGTTATGAGGTATCCAAAATGTTGGATATAATCTTATAGACTTGTCGAACAAATTATCTGTTTCTATATATACTTATAGAAGAATGGTTCTCAATAATAAGTAGTGGAAGTAAGATAAAATTTGAAAAGATCAATTCTCATAATAATACATCCAATTGGAACTATTGCCTTTATTTATACATTTGATGTATAGTTGTAAGACTACAAGATGTTGAAAGATTTACTTTCATGATGAATTCAAAGAGTTTTTTTTATAGATAATTATGAAGTTATTTTGTCTACAAAAAGGTTAGTGAGAGTATAGTTGTCCTCTTCAGTGAGAGTATGTGGAGACATATTATACACAGAGAACAATAATTCTAATTTTCAATTGTTGAAAACATAATTTTCCAATAACATTTCTTGTTGAATATGAAAAGGTAACAACTTAATTCTGGGATTTAGATCTATAGAGATAGAATGGAAGTTGTTCACCTATTCTAAGTCTAAATACATAGACAATGGACTAAAGATGTTTAGTATTTGAGATATCAAATATTTGTGAAGTATTAAAGATATTCATTATTCTATGTATGAGTTGATATTTGAGTTCAAGGAGAAAAAGATATTTACTTTAGAAGTAAATCCTAATTAAGGTTTATTTTACTTAAGAATAATATCATTCAACATTGGAAAAGGTTCCAATGTAGCAATAGTTACTAATTAAGCCATAATACATTTTTTCATTCAGTGGAAATGATTAATTAGATCAATAAGTTCTTTAGTGAATTTGATATAGTTCTGTGCACTATTCAAGATAGTAATATATTGTAGGTATGTTTTGTTATAAAGTTTATATTGTGTTTCATTATGTTTTGCTATGTAGTATATTAATACTTCTTTATATTTTCTTGTAATTCAAAAGATTGTATATTTGTTTTTATGCCATGAAAAAAGGGTGGAAGCATTTAAAACCAATTTTTGGGACTGATGGATGCTTCCCAAAGACAAAATTTAAAGGGCAATTGTAAAGTGCAGTTGGTAGGGATCGTGATGGTGACGGAGGAATATTTACATTGGCTTCGACAATTGTAGAGGTGGAAAACACATATTTATAGACTTGGTTCATGAATTTGTTATAATCTGATTTGGAATTAGAAGATGGTCAAGGAATTACAGTTATATCTCATACACAGAAGGTATGTAAATATATTTGGGATTGAAATCATTATATGAAATATAATCGGATATCTTTTGTATTTGTTATAGGGATTAGTTAGGGTTATTGAGAACACTTTGCCCAATACAGATTACCGCATGTGTGCAAGACACATATATCACAATTGGTCTACGAATTGGAAGGGAAAAGACCTCATAAAGTAGTTTGGAATTGCACTTGGTCAACATATGTTGAAGATTTTGATGAACAACTAAAGAGACTTGACAAAATATGCTCTAGATGTGCTGCAACATTGCTTGAGTATCTGAAAAAGAGGTGGGAAAAATGTTATCAATTATTTCAAAGTAAATGTTCCATTGTTGACAACAACATGAACGAAACCTTCAATGGGTAGATTCTACTAGCTAAGGAGAGGCGGTGTTTGTAATATTTTTTATTCCATTTTGTAGTTTGGTACACCTATAGATGCCGATATAAACCAGTTTGGAGATGTTGGCCCACACACGTTTCAATTATCATTTTAGCCAAGGGTTTATGATTTAGAGGATGTCCCAGTATTACTTCACAACATTTACAAGCCAAAGCAAGTAAAAGGAGAACCTCATTGACTTCATCATCACAACCTGATCTTACGTAGTCAAGTACAAATGAAGCAAACATCAATTAGTTGTATACATATAATTTACATATATTTTTGTTATATACATACAAATTTTTTTTGTTGTTTACATAAAATGTAAATATTTTTGTTAATCAATATGATTTGTTACACAACCTCTCTTACAATGCCTTTTTTTCCCATATTTGACAACATATACAACGAGTAAATTATTCATTGTATATTGGTCATATATAGTACTATTGTTTGTCCTTCATTGCATAATTCATATACCAATTTTGTTATTCATATACAGGATATTCATTATGAGTAGTTGTTGTACTACAACTTATCTATTGTATATTGGTTATATCTAGTTGAATTGTTTTTACAATTGAGTTACATAATTCATAAAGAAATTTTGTCATTCATATACAACATTTTCATTATGAGTTGTTTTATAACATACCCATTGTATATTAGTTATATATTCAAAATCAAAATTTTTCATAATATTCTTAAAATTAATATCAACCATTATATTGTTGAAATTCAATACAATATTCTCATAACATAATTACAAATAAAAAGAAATAGAACCATAACTAATCGTATTACAATTACAATTTTCATTAAAATACACTTAATTTGTTTCTTCTCTTTTCTCAATAAATGTATGTCCTCCTTCAAAAGATTCATTTGTTTTTCAAACTCCTTTATTGTGTTTATTTGAACCTCTTCCTTTGACATTTATAATTCACCCCTTAAATTTTGAATCACTTTAATGACTCTCTCACTAAATTCTTCATCATACCATTTGAAAAACTTGCATCTCCCAACCTAAAACATTCAATTTCAGTAAAAAAAAACCTTAAACAAAGTTTAACATTCAACTTCATTAATCAAATAACAATAAATTCTTACTGGATAATTGGGGCATCTATAAAACCTTCGGCCAAGATTATGATCACTCTATGAAGTCCTCAATGGGGCCTTTAGCCCACAATATCAAATGACATTGCCTGACTTTGAACTCACTACTGTATTAGTCGATGATAATAATTCCATCTGCATACTTAAAAGATGATAATAAGATAATATATGATTAGGTAAAATGCACTATATTAACTATGTCATATTAATACACATATAATTTGACAATGAAGTGTCATATATTTATTAACAATCACTCCAACTATTTCAATGCCAATCTCAAAGAGGTTCAAGACAAACCTATGTTAATCGTAAGAGAGTTTTTTAAATTGTGAGAGGGTTTTTGAAGTTGAATGTATTTCCATTGTATTGATAATTGTGTTAAACCAAGAGGAACAAGAGGGTTTTTACTTAGTTACTTTTTGTAGTGAGTTGATGAGAAATGCACATTCATTCGGAGGTTTGCAACTCGTTCGAGGGATGATGGATTGATCTCTTCATCTCCTTAAAGCTAAATTTGAAATAAACCATTAAACATAACTATATGAAGACATCAAAATTTTTACTTTATGAAAGATTGCAAATTTACAAAATCTAAACTATGTTTTACATTATTACATGTTTTTTCTATCCCAAAATATTACATCGTCAAACAAGAAATCCAAATGTGTTGTTTTCCATAAAAAAGAAAGAAATACTTCTAACAAAAATTCCCAAACTCATAAAAACTACTCTATCATCAAAGTTGTCCTCTGTTCTTAGAAATCTACCTCCTATATGAACAATTTACCAGTGAGGCCAAAGGGTAACCAAAAATAACTTAAAAGTCTTCAGTGATTCCAAATTTACAGCTAGAGGTATCAGACAACATGAAGTAAAGCTAATATATATCTTCTCTTCAAAACACACCTTATGACCAAATGGTGAATAACAACAATAAGGCGTATGCATCTCTCTCACATAGACACACAACGTTATACATAAGAACACTTGTAGTAACACAAGATGGAAAATTTAACGAACATAATTCACTATGATTCTAATTTACTGCTAAAACATATTTTAACACATTATGGATGTGATTTACGAAGGAAGATAAAACTAAACAAAGCCAAAATACATGAGAAAAGTTGTTTCAACGAGATGAAATGCAACCTCGATATATATGATTATAAAGTAGCAGGCATCTTCGTGTATGTTTGCTTTACACATGAAACTATCATAAAGCTTTTGTCTTGCACTATATAAGCAAACATAGAAAATGTAAAATTACATGATTACATAAAATTGTTTCCTATGCAAGTATATACTAGATGGCTTAACTGTAAGTATAACCTTATTAAACAAACAAAATAACGACTTTGAATACCTCAAACTCCTGACTCAAACAAACTTAATTATTATACTTAATGTTGCTGCTCAACACCAGATTATGATATATAAAATAAGATACTTCCTACAAATTAAAAGTCTAAATAGGACCAAATTCATACTGCTTCATAATTAATTATTCAAGCTTTAAAATTATACTCATACTAGTGGACCAAGCATAAAAAAGACATATGATATCTTCCAGTAATCTTGGAATTCATATAGATAATAAATATGCTTAACAAAATTAATTTGACATTCATAATAAGATTAGGGATGAATGGGGATAATGTATACACTGAAAATAATGTAGTTATCAGTAAAGGCAGGATGACTAAGGATAATGTAATCATCACCCACGAACTACTCAAAGGCTATACCAATCAAAATGCTCAATATCAAGATGGTGAACACAAAAGAACCTACCCAATAGACAAAACATGCCATACCCATCTAACGCTGAACCAAATAACACAAACACTCACCTATAAGAGCGACTGTTATACGATAATGCTTACGACAGATTCTCTCCCAATCGTGCACCTCCTCACCTTGTAATGATAGTAAAGAATGAGAGGGATATGAAAAGGAAAGGGTTTCTAGAAGTTAACAGATTCCAGACGATGAACGATTCCAAATGCTCATACGGAATATGACGACAGAGAGTTGGAGGAATAAGGGAGGGTCAAAGAAATGAGGGAGGGTCAGAGGAATTTCAGAGAAAGGGTAAACAAAACGATGAAGGTTATATTGTTTTGTTAACCAATAATCTAATCCCTCTGCTTAAAAAATGGTGGGCTAAAGTTTGTTTAACGTTTAATATAAATGGTATATTTCATACTTAATAATAAAATAAAAATTTGCTTTAATTTAATTAAAATCTACCCACTCATTTGAATAAAAAATTATTTTTCAAGTGTCAAGTCAGCGCTGACCTGACAATTAACAGAATGGATTGAATTTTCCGTTAGGGTGACGTTGAATTTTAATATTTTCCAAATGTTAGGGTTATAATTGTTCACACTTGAATGTTAGGGTCAAACTTGTCAATTGGTGTAAAACTTGGGGTCAAAACTAATCCTGTTTCCTTTTCAATTTAGTGTCAATCTTTTTAAAAATTTCAATTTAGTAATAACTTTTTAAAACTTGTATAAATTAGGTCAAAAGATTTTTTTTTTTGATAATGTGACATGTTTACTACCTGTCACGTGGAGCAAAAATTAACGTTTTGAACTAAATTGTTAAAGTTTTTAAAATTTTAGTCACACAATTGAAAAGCTTGAGCACTACATTGAAAAAAATTAGAAAAAAGGTTGAATACTTTAAGATTGATTTTCCTTAAATAAACAATGTTATTCTACTACATAGATTTTCTTTCACTTTATTTTTATATTATTGTTCCTAACAAAACGTAAATTGAATAAATAACTATAAAAGCAAACATCATTATATCGAAATACATAAATTTAAATTGACAGTTATTATGAACCACTAAATTTTAATTAAGTATTTAATTATATTTATCAATTAATATTAAATTTATAGAACATACTTTTATACTATGTAACCATGAACTTTAATTACACTATCAAATAAGCATAAATTTGGAAGTGGAATTGTTGATACTTTTGACAAAACAACTTTCAATGCATGTTTAACAAAGATAGATGTTTAATGTGGTTGGTAAATTGTGATTATATTAAGTTCTAAATTTAGTAAAATAAATATGATTATGATGTCAACTGAATTTATAATAGGTCTGTTAGGTTAATCTTAAGTTTGTAGGTCAATGTCTAAGTTTGTTAAGTATGCAAAGAAATCTCTAATTAAGATTAATAATAATTGTTATAAGTTATTACTTTAGGTGTTTCTTGTAATCCTATCAATTAAATTCAACTCTACTAAAAATTTTAATTAATCTTTGGTTTTAACCTTGAAGACTCTTGTTTTGATTAAATTTACTATTTTTAAATATAATTCTATTATATAGACCAAACTTTAAAAAGAGTGTTAGCTCATACTAAATATTACATGCGTCAAACTACAAAATTGTTTGTTATAACTTAAATTTTATTATTATTTTTAAATAAGTTACTTTCCGGTGTAATCAAACCAATAGTTTGTATGTTTTGAAACTTAAATTCTAATTCTAATAATAAATAGATATATTATAATTAGAAATGTCAATTTTAGCTTGACCTGTCCGACCACAGGCGAGCCACGGGTCAAAATTGTTCGGCCCAACTAGAATGACAAAAATGACGCCGTTATATTTTTTAATAAAAAATAAGAATAGGCTGGGCCGGGCTGGTCAGCTCTGGTTCCCGTGGACGATCTGGCGGCTACCCAGCTCGGGTTCAAGCCAGGCCCGGCCCATTGACCCTGCCTGTAGCAAACCCATTGGCAATTATATGTTTGAAATTGTCTCTTCTTTGATAATAAAAAATACTATTAAAATCAAATCGCACGCAAACAAAACTAGTTTAGAATTTTATTTCAGACCATCTTTCTCCCCTGTGTTTTCTTCTCTCATTTTCTCCTATTTTTATTTCTGAAAGTTTCAATCTAGAAACGAAAACCAAAAGATGGGAGAAACAATCCCTCTTCGTCGCTTCAACGTTTACCAAGCTCTCGGTGGCGGCTCAGGTCGATCCGATTTCCCCAAATTCTGTTTATTTATTTTAAGCGTTAGACTTTGTTGTTTTTGATTTTGTTTGAATTGAATTGATGTGTGATAGTTGCTGATGTTTTGCTATGGAGGAGATGGGTTGGAAGTGTGATAGTACTCCTTGGAGCAACGGGCTTGTGGTTGCTGTTCGAAAGAGGTGGTTACAATCTGTTATCTTTTGTGGCTAATGTGCTGTTCCTTCTTGTTGTTGTTCTCTTCTTATGGGCCAAATCTGCTTCCCTTCTCAATAGGTACTTTATAATCCCGATACTCTTTTGTCCTTTTTTCTGTTTCAACTTTGCTCAATTGCCAATATTTAAAACGATTTTTTTTTGGGATGGTTTTTGTCTATTTAAGGTCAACTTTTGATAAATTAGCTCCTGTAAATGTAATGAATTGGGTTCTTGTTACACTGCCTAATAATTAATGATCTTATGGAGTGGAGATTGTTCCATTTGTGGATATGTTTTTAATTAAGAAAGAAATATGAAGTTTAATTCGGTAATGTGTTTTAGGCCGTTGCCACCGGTTCCGAATTTAGAGATACCTGAGGAAACTGTTGCTAAGGCTGCTGGTGTGATTCAAGTTTATGCCAACTACACTCTGTCTATTGCACGTGGTATTGCCATTGGTAGAAATTTGAAGCTTTTTGTTCAGGTTTGGAGCTAGTACATTCTCAACTGTGCTTTTTGTGAATTTGGAAATCCTCTTCAACTTTTCATGACTAATGCGCCTGTCCTTCTTCAGGTTGCTTCTGCTCTGTGGCTAGCATCATTTATTGGCAGTCTTTGCAACTTCCTTACCCTTGTCTACATTGGTGAGTTCTTACTAGCTAAGTGCTTAATTTTAATAGTTCCTTGAAATATTCCTTATATATGATTATTTCTGCAGGTGTTCTTCTTGCTCTTTCTGTCCCTGTATTGTATGACAAATACCAGCACCAAATTGATGAGAAGTTGTCTCTAGCACATGGTATCGTTCATGCCCAATATAGGAAACTTGAAGATATCCTTCTAAGGAATATTCCATTTCCATCTAACAAGGAAAAGAAGACTGAGTAGGGTAAGTATTTATCTGCCCCTTTCGTTTATATGAACATTTTACCTAACTTGGATTCTTGTAGGACTGATTTCTTATTTTAATTATTACTGGATATGGTGTGCAGTTCCAAACTTTGCTGGTTTATAGGCACCATATGTGATGCACTGCTATGACAACCTATGCTAATTTAGCTGTTATGATATGAAGGTTAACGAATGCCTCATAGTTAATGTTACTTATCTTATATCTAAGTTTCTAGTAGCTGCAAGTCTTTAAAATAATGATGAAAGACTTGAATGGCAAGTCTATGGTAATATCAGGTGATCAGTTTTGCTTTCAACCATGAGATTTCACCTGAAGTTTCCCTTAACAAAAATATTATGAACAAGTAGTGCTGTCTTGTTGGAATGAAGTTTCAATTTCCCTTATGCATTGATTAAGAAATTTTTTAGTGGCTCATAATGCCTGGTGTCTCATTTTCTTCACTTCTTTTCCACTTCTGCTATCGATCCTCAAGTTTTTTCCTTTCAGTATCTGTGACTAGTATCTATACAAGAGCAAAGTCCAAGCAGGAGTGATCGAAAAGCAACATATTGCAATGAATCTGTATCATAAAAGTACTCCCTTTTGATTTTGAAACAGCTATTTCTCACCTCTCATGCACTTGGTTCACTTTTTTTTGCACCTAAATGTATGAATGAAGTGAAGTTATCATATGAGTTTCATATCTCTTCTCGTGGATCAAAAGAAATCTATTTAATTAGGGCCCAGTGTTTACCATTGATTAACTTGCACAAAGAAAAGTTAGTTTGCTGCAAAATGTCTTTTATTGGCACTCATGGAACTGAAGTACACTCGCTTTCCTATTGATTTTTGTTGTATGTATCTGATTTAACTGTATTGTGGTTGCTTGGAACACTTAATATACTCGCCGAGTTCAAATTAGAGATATAGCAATTTAATAAAGAACGTGTTCTTTGGATGCTCTCATCAGTTACCCCATTGATTTTTTGTGGAGAGGCCCTTTGGCTGTATTCCTTAAATGATTTGAAGGCATAAGAACTTGTAGATTCTCATGACGCCTGGTTTTCACATCCAATTTAAGTTTACTCTGCAAAATGCCCAACCTTGGCCTTGACTTGTTTGTCATTTGCCAAAACACTTTATCGTTGACAAATCTAGACTCAGAAATTTTTATGGTGTCTTAAAAAGTGTTTTTGAGTGCAAAAGTTGTTCCCAAACCAAAGTACATTCAACAACAAACATGACTTGGTTTGAGATTGATTTCATTTCTATCCTTGAACAAAATTCTTATGGACTCTTTACTTGCATTCCTAAGTTTAATTTATTCAAATCTTGTTCTGTTTTTTGTCATTCGCTTTACACCTTCTGTTGGATCTTTTGGTCATTGATACAGGACCTCCGGTAGTTGAGCGAAGAGATCACTGATTATTAGTATTGAGATAGAATTCCAACACACACCAGCTATTGGGTTTTCGCTGATGGCGTACTGAATATTTTAGTTACTGATGTAGCTCCCTGGGAGCACGACTGACCTTGGTATCTCCTTTAATATGAAGAATACTTTATCTTTGTTTTCCCTCCACAGTGTCCCACTGTTTGAATTGTATTTGAGGTGCAGTTTTGCTAGTGCTTGTGGTAGTACTTCCGTGGATAATTCCTTGAATGGTGTTGGGAAAATTAGGTTCTGGATATGTATCGACGTTTGCTTGGGATGTAACCACACTAATGCTAATGAATATTTTATTTGAAACCTTGTTTCGGCATAGCATGGCTCTACGCACAGGCACAGCCTCTCTTTTGCACTCGGTGTTAGTTACGTGGCTTCAGCTTTGTAGCCCCCCATGATCCATGGATATATCATATAATCCTTAAATCTCGAACCTGTGCAACTGGGATGTACCCTTTTTTCCATGAGAAATCAGTCTTTCTTAACATTCAGTCCAACTAATTGAAAAAAGTAAGAATCTGTTATTTTGGGTAACAATCTACTTGGAAGAGACTTGAAAGTAATGTCGGTCACTATTATAAACACATTTGTAATGACAGCAATCGGACAAGCTTTAAGGTTGGGGTTCACGTTCAATAACTGATATTTACTCGCTCAGACTATGAAACATCACAAATTGATAGGAATACAAGATACTAATCCTGGAAATAACCGTATTATCAAACTTAATGATAATCTTCAATCCTCAAAAACGTTTGGCTCGCCTGAATCCAGAGACACTTACCACAAGAAGGCAGAGAATTTATGCAACCTTTGGGATTGGAATCCTATCTGAAGGTGGTGATGTCACTGAACGTAAAAGCTCTAAGGAGGAAGCTAGCCCCAAGAAATGAGAAAGTATAGTGTTTGCCGATGCCTGTGACAGAATATATTATACGCAAAAGAAAAATAACTCAAGATAAACTCTTATCCCAGAATACACCGTTTATACCCAGACATGGGATGTTTATCCATTGTTTCGTGTCTAGTAATATCAACTACTTTCACTTATCATATGCAAGCAGAACAACCAAATAATACTGTATGGTGGACTTTCTGAATGAGTAATACTGATCCAGGTTAGGCGTTGGAGTTTCATCAGAGATAAAGAGAGACATCAAACATTTCTGTTATGTCAACTTTGCCAATGAATTCAGTGATCAGGACTCTGCAATCAAACAGTAAGAAATAGAGTACCTGGACCACGAATACATCCAATGCAAGAACAGGATTGTAGGCGGGCGAAATTCGTTGGTTATAAGGATTAGCAGAGGAGGTTAGAGCCTGTGCAACTAGCAATCCCACTGTAGCTTGCATGCCAAGAATAGCAGCACCTATACCCAACAGATTCAACACTATGCCATTCTTTAAGCTTTTCGCTACATCAGCACGTGGAGGTGCCTAAAACGCAGTAACCAAAGGAACAATGAGTACAGAAGTCTCACAATAGACGTACTGAATTGTCAATGAAGAGACCATTTGTGTGGAGTTATATTTGTAGTCCCACTAAGTTTCAACTAGACCAATTTGAACCTTGTTATGTAAAAGGTGACCACTCAATCAGTATAGGTTGGGACCATTGGATGGAGATGGTGATCTTCCTGGCATTTTCAACTGTAGGAGATTGTTAAAATTTAGAAACGTCATGAGGAATAGAAAGAATGATTATGTAATGGTTATATATATGGTTTTGTATGCTGGTTGGTCTAAACCTGGAAACTAAGAGAATGAAGCTTGAGTTGAGTAGACTGGTGCGAATAAGTCCTGATCAAATCCTCTGATCCTTAGCCAAAAACATGAAATGGGGTGAACTCTTTTTTATGCACGTACGTCTAGTCTAGCTAATTCCGATTGTGATTCATTCTTGGGCAAAGGACTGTTGGATTATGGTCCCAATATTATATGTGTCTTAACTCTTTCGAATTTGCTCTATCAAACATGATTCCAACTGCAGGCTTAAGGAGAAATATGTGTTAATTGGAATGGGTGGCTAGAAGAAGATTGACGATATCCTTGAATTCATCTTTCATCTTTTTTTTTTCTGAAACCAATGAAAATTACATTGAAGTTTAACTTTGTTAGTCCCCATTGTCTGTCCAACTGTTCTTATAATTATGTTAAAGATAGAATTTGAGGTGGGTATGCCATGAATACATCTAAGAAATAGATGTTCTAAGTTTGGAGAGTAGGAATCTAAGAGATGGTAGGCTATATATTATTCACGTTATGTTGTATTCTGAAGATTCTCGAACCGTTGACAGAAATTTTGATGAGTAGGTGTTGTACAAAGCTTCCCGGTTCTGGAAGAACATACTGAATCCATTATTTTAACAGTGCTCAACTCAGCATTATTGTTATTGCAAGTTAAGTGAGCTCGTGATCGAGAACAGAACAAAAGTGACAATGTTTTCTCCCAACAAGCTAAAAAGGAACAAAAGCATATTGGTCCACTAGGAAGAGCAAATTTCACTATGTTACTACTCAGAGGAAGGAAGTGAGTGGACATAAGTTAATTTCAATACTAATTTATTGTATGGATGAGTTCGACATAATTGATCAATGAAGGGGAGAAGATTAGTTTACCTAAAGGAAGGGAGGAGTGGATTGGTTGAGGGATTTGCAGCTTAAAGAAACTAAGAGATTAGATTAGTTTGTGAATGAAATGGAGTTGTTGTGGATGGGCATGCCAGTGGTAGACCAGAGTCATGCACAGCACATGAGGCCAGGCCAGGCTCCATTATCTTTATTTTACAATATCTTTTTATTCTTTTACTCCTACATTTTATTTCTTTTTTTCTAACTTCTGTTCACAGTGGTCGATTCTCAATCTGCTTGTGTTAATTACCTGTCATAATAAGTTACAACACATTTCAGTAGAAGCACAGGACTCTACAGAACTGAAGTGACTGAAAGAAAAATAAACAAGAAGCCAAGCCTCCTTTAGCAAACATATGGGTTACAACTCACTTGGATGGATGTCCTGTAGCAGCAGATACAAGATTCCTCTCTCACTTCATTATACAGTGTAATCAATTTATGGTCATGGATATGCAACAAAGATGTAGACTTTTTGGTCCAAGCAAAACCGATCGATTTATAAAAGCCAATAGTAAACTTAATATTTGTATTGTCCTTTTTTCTTTCCCCTGCTCCTTCTCTGCTCCTTTTTGTTTGCTTCCCAATCTCGCTCCTTTCATCATATCAGTACACAGTGTATTAAAGACCGGTTCTTCCTGGTGCTCTCAGTCTCTATCCGCAACCCAAAGCTAACTTTTCCTTTCTTAGTACATCCATTTTCACGTCTTCACAGGGCACGGACAAGTTTCTTTCACTACATCTAGACATCAACATTAACTACTACTCTCTGCCCTTCCTTTGTTTGCAAAATAAACTTTATTCCTATCGATTTGTTCACCAGAACAACTATGACTACGGTTGTTCACCATCCCTCTCCCTCACCTCACTTTCTCCTTCCAGTATGAATATGCAACGTCTTTCCCTTAACTTGTTTCACTAGCTCAAGCAACCATGAGTTTACTCATTGTTCTTCATCTGTTGGCCTGTGTTATTTTTTTAGTTCTGGTTCCCACATTAGCTCTCAACACAGATGGGGCGCTCCTTCTTTCCTTCAGATATTCCATTCTCAGTGACCCTTTGTCGGTGTTACAGAGCTGGAACTACAATGACAAAACACCATGCTTGTGGAATGGTGTTACCTGCTCAGAGATAGGCGGTCCTGGTACAGAAGACTTGTTCAGGGTCACAGGTGTTGTGCTTCCCAATAGCCGCCTTTTGGGTTCTATCCCACCTGACTTTGGCTACATTGAACACCTGAGACATCTTGATCTCTCCAATAACTTCTTAAATGGGTCGTTGCCTGATTCCATTTTCAATTCAACTGAGCTGCAAGTTATTTCTCTTTCAGGTAACGAAATATCTGGTGAGATTCCAGAGTCTATTGGTCAATTACGGAGTTTACAGCTGTTGAATCTTTCTGGCAATGCCTTGGCTGGGAAGTTGCCTGAGAAATTGACTACTTTGCAGAATCTTACAGTTCTTTCTTTAAGAAGCAATTACTTCTATGGTTATGTTCCTGGAGGGTTTAGTTCTGTTGAAGTCCTCGATCTGTCGTCCAATCTACTAAACGGGTCTTTGCCTCTTGATTTTGGCGGAGACCATTTGCGTTTCTTGAATATCTCGTACAACACGCTTTCAGGGCCAATATCACCAGAGTTTGCTAAGAAAATCCCAGTCAATGCAACTGTTGATCTCTCTTTCAACAATCTAACCGGAGCTATCCCGCAGTCCATGTCTTTGCTTAACCAAAAGACAGAATCTTTCATGGGAAATGTGGATCTTTGTGGCAAACCCTTAAAGAACATTTGCTCAATCCCATCAACTCTCTCTACTCCACCAAACATTACCACAACCTCACCAGCAATTGCAGTGATTCCCAAGTCAATAAACTCAACCCCAGTAACACCAAGCTCAGCGGGAACGCAAACCAGCACCGAAAATCAATCCCAAACCCGCCTCAAACCAGGCAGTATAGTCGCTATTGCCTTAGCAGACGTTACAGGTATAGCTCTCCTTGCCATAGTCATTCTTTGCGTATACCAAAGGAGGAAGACAACTCTTAATGACCAGACCAAAACCAAGCCACCGAAGAACCCGCCAAGACTACCACCGCCACAAACCACAACATCAAAATACGAGACAGAAGCAAGAAAGCCAGCAACTTGGTATTGCCTGAGAATTACAGGTGGGGAAGAAACATCGGAGACAACAATTTCAGACAGTGACGGCGAAAGTGATGATCATCAGCAAAACGAAATTACAGACTTTAATGATCACAGCGAGAGCAATTACTACAACAACGGAGGGAAGCTGGTGATGGTGGACGGAGAGACGAAGCTAGAAATGGAAACACTATTAAAATCATCGGCTTATGTATTAGGAGCAAGTGGCGTGAGCATAGTTTACAAGGCTGTGCTGGCTGATGGTACAGCTTTTGCTGTGAGGAGAATTGGAGACAACGGAGTTGAGAGACTAAGAGACTTTGAGAACCAACTGAGGGTCATAGCTAAGTTAAGGCATCCCAATTTGGTTAGACTTCGAGGGTTTTACTGGGGAGACGATGAGAAACTAGTTATCTATGACTATGTCTCCTACGGCAGTCTCGCTTCATCTGGTCACAGTACGAGTTTCCATCACACTCGCTCTCTGTTTCTAGCGTCTTTTAGTAAAATTTTCTTGTTTCTGCTAAAGATACGCTGCATGTCTCTGGTACCTGTTAATATTACTCTTCTAATTTATACTAAATTGTACCGTTAACCAATTTCAGGAAAACCTGGTTCCTCGCCTAGTTATCTACCACTTGAAGTCCGGCTCAAGATAGCAAAAGGATTGGCCGGTGGATTAGCCTTCATCCATGAGAAGAAGTACGTGCATGGCAACATCAAACCGAGCAACATCCTCTTGAACTCTGATATGGAGCCTGTTATCGCGGATTTCGGGCTCGGTCGGCTTTTCTCTGGTGGAAACTATAAAGCGAACAACTCCGGCCACCATTTCGGGAGTCAAAGATCCATTGGTAACTCGCAGGAACACCCCATCGCTGCCAGCCCCTACACAGGTCCTAGCACTAGTACCTCCATAGCCACCCCCTCACCATATCAAGCCCCAGAATCCTTGAAGAACCTAAAGCCAAACCCTAAATGGGACGTCTACTCATTTGGCATTGTTTTGTTGGAACTTTTCACCGGTAGAGTGTTTTCAGAGCGAGAGTTGCGTCAATGGGCAACCGGTTCAACGGCGGAATACAAGAGCATGGTTTTCAGATTGGCTGATGTGGCAATACGATCTGACGCGGATGCCAAGGAGGATTGTGTGGTGGCATGTCTGAAGCTAGGGTTTAGTTGTGCTTCTTTTGCACCTCAAAAGAGACCATCCATGAAAGAAGCACTTCAAGCACTAGATAAGATATCAGCTCCCTGTACTGTTCCAAGCTAATTTACGTACTAGGTCCCCCTGATAAAGTGCCATGGTTGGGTGGGCATAAAGGGTATTGCTTCTTTTTATCTTTTGTTGACTTTAACGGTGGATAAAGAAAAGGAGAATGTGTTATATGTAAAAAGGTGTTTTGTCTCATGTTTTTTTCTATTTTCTTCAGTTTTATATTTAGAAGTTTTTTTTTTCTTCATGAGGTGTTTTAAAAATGTTTAAAAATGTCTCAATTATAGGAACACTTTTTTAACCTATACTAATTTTTACTCCGGGTAAATCCTTTACGGAAAATAAAATTCTGGCCTCAAATTTTAAACAGCTACATACATAAGGGCGATTCAAACTTACAATTTCAGTTATCGAGCCCCTTAATAACTCATCTAAAGCATAATTTTTAACCATTAAAAGATGAAGACATCATAGCTATTGTGGTATTTATCATTTGCATGCTTTATTTATCCAAATACAATGATTATCTGCCACCCAAAAGACAATAAGGCTGTCATGTATTTGATATTTAATGTGGTAACTCGTGCATAAAGCCAGTCACTCACATAAAAGAAAGCAATTGTGACTTTTGAAAACTTGTACAAAAGAGAATGATGTGTCTTTCAGGTTTTTGTATGATTGACTTGGAATATGGAAATTGAGTCGGTGGGAGTGGGAGTAGGCTGCCCTCATCTTTTTGTTTTGTTATGGTAACGGCATTGGTTACTGGTGATATGGAAATGATGGGTTGTATTAATTGGGCGAGACAATGGATCATTTAGTTGGGTCTTAAATCATATTCAGAGCAGTAGCTAATCTCAATAATTGCTATATGATCCAACAAGCATGGACCATACTATAATTTCAGTTGTGGGAACAGAAATCATAAACCATCAGAACCTGCAATCTGCAAACACAACAAGCATTGTTGATTGTTCAAAGGAAAGAAGGTATTTGCTATATGTTCAAAGAGTTGAGATTAGTTCTTTATATGTTACTAGTCCTCAACCACCGTTTTTTATTTATAAATATTTATGTTAATTTATTATATTATGTGTATTTATTATTCTAATAATATGAGGATATGATATTTTTGTCTATTATATGTGCTTTTATCTATCCTTCATTTAAAATTATTCAGTTTAAAGTTTTAATCTAATAAGTATAATATTTTGGACAAATAAATAACTTTTTATAAACAATATAATTATTTATGGATGGCATATGTGTGATGAATTTAATAAGATGTACTAAGAATTTCGCTAAATAACCTTTTATTTACAAAATTTAGATGACATATCGAATTTTACTAAAATTAAATAATGTCCATATCATAAGATCTTGAGATTATGAATGAAGGTTTTCAAATTTATACAATTAAAAGTTTACTCATTGCAATTAATCTCCTAATTTTAATGTTGCTTTCCAAGACTTTCCAAGTTTCAATCAAGTATGCAAGTTTCAACATTATTTCAATTTCCTACAAGACTGTGGAAGAGAAATAGGTTAACTTCAACTCCTTTAGGTTACATTTGGTTGAACGTAAAGTTTTTAATTGAATGGAATGTAATAGAATAGAATGGAATGATTTATGATGGAATGTAATGTAAATGGATGTAATATTAAAAAATTGTTGTTTGAGATGGATGAAGGAGTTTATAATTTAATATAGTAAAATGTTGATTAGATGAAGAGTTTATAATGTAATATAGTGTAAAGTTGTTTATCTTTTTATATTTCATCCTAAACCGACTAAATTAGAGGTTTTTCATTGTTACTGTTTAGGATGGAATGAGATGCAATATAAGACCCTCTTCTTTCATCTCATTCTATTCCATCTCATTATAAAACCTCCTCCCAAACGATGAAATAATATTACATTTTATTTCATTCCATTATAAAACCTTCAATCAAATATAGCCTTAAGCTTTGTTAAAATCACAGTACTCCTACAAGCTGGTGTTCAAAGTCGACCATGTTTTTCAGAGCTTTCACTTTATAACACATAATATTACCAAAATTTCTATCTAATAACTATTCTATTGAGTTTGCGGACCAACAAACAGGTATATGTATCACTTCCATCCCATTCCATCCTAAACAATAACAATGAAAAACTTCTAATTTAGGGGGTTTAGGATGAAATGTAAAAAGATAAACAACTTTACACTATATTAAATTATAAACCCTTCATCTAAACAACATTTCACTATATTACATTATTAACTATTCTATCCCTCCCAAATAATAATTTTCTAATACATCTATTTACATTCCATTTCATTTTATTAAAAGCCTTACGTCCAACCAAACATAGCCTAAGTACAACTAAAATAAAAGTTTGAAGATAAAAATAGGTTTTTGCTTATAAAATAATTAGAAAAATATTTGGGATACATGAAAAAACTATTTGAAGTCACTCAACTTTTTTTTAATAAACAGAACTTATTCTTTTATTTTATGATATGTTTTAACTATTATAATAAAATTTTAATATTTTGCATGCTTAAAATTAAAATTATTTTTGTATTGTATGTATATGTAAAGAGCAATTAACAATCCTATCATACGTACACAATTTTTTAATAAATATAATACCTTCTTATAAACATATGTTTATATAATAATAATTTTTATGAAAAGCTTATAAATAATAGTTGCTTTCACTATAATATATATACATGTATTTTTTATAATAAGAGGTTTTTTATATTTTTCAATATTGATACATTTGTTGAAAAATTGAGATGAGATCTGATCTGCACATGGTAAAATAATTACAAAACATTTCGTTTGATTTCTCAAAAGCCAAGATCACTAAAATTTTATAAAATAATTAATGTATAAATCATAATAAAACACGAATCTTAATTTGGTTCTTTATTCCGAAGCTTAATCATTTTTCTTGTCGTCTCCCTTGAACTATTTTTGAAATTGACTCATCTTAACCATTGTAGTAGTACAAATGTTCGATCTCTAACGATATATATAGAACGAGTTAAGAGAACTCTACAATTCTTGCATAGAAGGTTAGGTGAGGAGTGTTAGTTTCCTTAGAGCTTAAAAACCTATTTATAATAAGGTTTGAACATTTAGTAATTTAATTGAAATTAAATTCTAATTTCAATTAAACTTTAATTAGAATTACAAATAATTCTAACTAAATACTAGTCATGCCCAAATAAGATCCAATATCTGTTATTGATCTTTATTTATTAAATATCTCATGTTTAATCATAACATTTCTTAAACTTTACATTTAAGTCCGATATGATTAAAATATCATTTCTCTTTTTAACCGTTTCTTTATGTGTAACTCACTAGGTTCTTAAATATGTTGGTAATAAATATAAATTATAACCTTAAATCATATTTGGGATTAGATAAATTAAGATTGTTGTTTAATAACACATCATGACCATCAAAATATTTAGGAACATCAAAATGATTTTGATTAACCTTTCTGTGATAATTTATTTGTATAATTTTATTCTTTTATCATACAATATTTTGATTAGATATGGAGAATGAAATTAATATTTATTCTATTTGAATTCAAACATGATAGCTCTCCACCATTAATAATTGATTTAATTAATGAAATTTAAAAACTATTTTCAAAGTTTCAATCTACCTTGGCCAAAGATTTCTCAAATTAACATTAATCGAGAACAATAGAACATTTTTCCTAATCACTTTAGGGTGATAAATCCTGTATTGTTCACTCAACTACCTTTATATAGTTCATGTTATATCCAATAATTACCGATTGAGCTATCCTTAAATAGAATACATCATAATTAGTATCAAAATATATTGATCCCTATAAAAGATAACTTTGAAGATATCAAGCCAAATGATCATTTATACAATGAAAATTTCCATAAACATATAAGTAATGTTTCAAATTGAATTCTCATATGGGGTTAGTTCAACGAACTTGTTCTCTAACAAGTACCTATACGATTATTTAAGTATCTTTATATTTTAGTTTATAAGATCGACTACTTCCTTTATAAGGAAAAACATAGCATACACTAGTCTCTTTATGTTTATTAATATCTAGTCTTAATAAAATAATGACTAAGAAAAATTTAGGAATAATGCATAAATGTAATATAAATCTCATAGTTTCATTTACTATATATACATTTTTATGGACTTTATCATATACATCTAAATATGTATAAGATAAAGAAGGCTTTTAAATTATTATATCACTAGACTACTGCCAATTGATTGGTTGTAAGGCATAAACCAATAATCTTCTACTTGCACTAAGCCTATCATTTAAGTATCTTATACCATATCTTTATATGACTATCATGCTACTACTGTGACAGTGGTTTAGTAAGAGGGTTCTACAAGATTCTTTATAACAAGCACTTGCTTAAATCTTACGAATTTAATATTAGTTATCATAATAATTATAAGAAACTGGCTAAATATATCCTTAGATCTTTGATGAGACCTTAACTCATTTTACATGCCCAATGACTCTAATTTTCCACAGTAAATTACTATATGAACAATTCAAGATTAAAGGACTTACTGATCCAAATAATTATTTCCACTAAATGAAAAATGCATTACGACTTAATTAGTAGAAATTGCTACATTGGAACCTCTGCAATCTTAAAATGATATTGTTCTAGGTAAAATAGACCGTAATTAGAGTTTACTTCTAAATTTAATATCCATATAAACTTGAACTCAAATATCAACTCATACAGAGAATAATAAATATCTTTAATGCTTCCTGACTATCAGATATCTTAATTATCAAACACTTTTAGTAAATTATCTAAAAATGAGAGCTAAATGAGGTTGTGAAATGTAATTTTTGCATTTGTCATAGCTGACGGTACCCAGTTTTGATGAGTGTTGCTTTGTTTCACTAGCTTTGATGGTTTTCATGCTACTTGACCCAAATATATCTCACCTTACCCTTGCCCACAT
>JANKOE010000206.1:64071416-64090413 GCA_026284465.1 Erythroxylum citrifolium | reverse complement strand
GCCTACTTGAGGTGCCTTGCAAGAGATACCCCCAAGCAATGGGCGAAATGGTTGGGTTGGGCAGAATTTTGCTACAAGGTGGCGGATGCTCTATCGCGAGTACAATAAGAGGCAGAGTTGCAGGCTGTCACGGCATCAATAGTGAGTACAATAAGAGGCAGGGGGGAAGAAATTATCATTAAAGGGGATCCCATCTTGTCGAAATCAATAGTGAGTGCGAAATCCCTGTGTAAGGACCTGAAGGAAGGAGATTTAGTGTGTTTTTTAAAGATGACAGAATCAGAGGAAGAACTAGAGGGGATGAGTAACTTAGCTGATCCAGAAATTAGTAACCTATTGGAAGAGTTTAAAGGGGTTTTTCAGTGGCCGCAAGCATTACCACCAAAGAGGGGAAGAGAACATCACATTCATCTCATCGAAGGAGAAGGACCCGTTCAAGTTCGACCCTACAAATACCCTCATTTTCAAAAAAATGAAATTGAGAGACTGGTTAAAGAGATGTTAGATGCAGGAATTATTCAAACTAGCACTTCACCATATGCTAGTCCTGTTTTACTAGTTAAGAAAAAAGATGGAGGGTTGCGTTTTTTTGTGGACTATCGCGCTCTCAACAAAGTGACCATTAGTGACAAGTTTCCGATTCCCATAATAGAAGAGTTGATGGATGAGTTAAGTGGGGCAGTAATCTTCTCTAAGCATCAAATAAGGATGAAGGAAGAAGACATAGAGAAAACCGCATTTCGCACTCACGAAGGGCGTTATGAATTCATGGTCATGCCCTTTGGTTTGACAAATGCACCGGCGACCTTTCAATCCTTGATGAATCAGATTTTTAAACCTCATCTTAGAAAGTTTATACTAGTATTCTTTGATGACATTTTAGTTTACAGCAAAAGTAAGGAGGAGCATTTAAGACATTTGAGGGTGACTTTGAAAATTTTGGAGGAGCAGAAGCTATATGCTAACTATAAGAAATGTATCTTTGGGCAGACACATTTGGAATACCTGGGTCACATTGTTTCCGAACAAGGAGTTGCAGCAGATCAGTTCAAAATTGAGGCCATGTTAAGATGGCCTAAACCCGAAACTCTGAAGGAGTTGAGGGGATTCTTAGGGTTGACGGGTTATTACCGGAAATTCGTTAAAGGGTACAACAAAATAGCATGGCCGTTGACGCAGCTGCTCAAGAAGAACAACTTTAAGTGGACGGTGGAGGTGGAAAGGGCTTTCAATAATCTGAAGCAGGCCATGACCACCATGCCTGTACTGGCCTTACCCGACTTCAACCAACCTTTTGTTTTGGAGACTAATGCTTCAGCTTCGGGGGTGGGGGCTGTGCTGATGCAAAACAATCGACCAATTGCCTATTACAGCCAATCAATGTCATCCGAAGGTAGGGGCAATCTGCTTATGAAAGGGAGCTTATGGAAATTGTGTTGGCTGTCTGGAAATGGAGATCTTACCTCCTAGGCCATAGATTTGTTATTCGAACGGATCAGAAACCATTAAAGTTTCTGCTGGAGCAACGTGAGATTCACCCTGACTACCAGAAATGGATCACCAAACTGTTGGGATTTGACTTTACCATGGAGTACAAACCAGGAAGGGAGAACAAGGTGGCGGATGCTCTATCGCGAGTACAATAAGAGGCAGAGTTGCAGGCTGTCACGGCATGCAAGATTATAGATATGGAAGCAATCTTGAAGGAAATAGCAGCTGATACCAAACTGAGGGAGTTGGCTGAAGCAGTTAGCAGAGACCCGGGATTTAAACCCCCATATACGGTGAAGCAAGGCCAGCTCTACTACAAGGACAGATTGGTAATCCCTCATACCTCTGCATATATAATTCCAATTATGAAGGATGCTCGTGAGAGCCATTTAGGGGGGCATGGAGGACCGTTAAAAACATATAAGCGCATTTCTAGGGAGTTGTATTGGGAGGGAATGAAGAAAGGAATCTATAGGTTTGTGGCGGCTTGCTTGACATGTCAGCAGAATAAGCACTTAACCTTATCTCCAGCAGGGCTTTTACAGCCACTTGCAATCCCAAATCAAGTATGGGATGACATAACTATGGATTTCATTGAAGGGCTTCCTAAATCCCTTGGATATACATCTATTTTAGTGGTTGTAGACAGGCTGAGCAAGTATGCTCACTTCTTACCCCTTAAGCACCCATACACGGCACAATCAGTAGCTGAATTATTCATCAAGGAAATTGTGAGGCTACACGGATTTCCTAGGTCAATAGTTTCTGACAGGGATAAGATTTTTCTAAGCAAATTCTGGGGGGAGCTTTTCAAGATGCATGGAACAACTCTCAAATTCAGCTCATCCTACCATCCCCAAACTGATGGGGCTACGGAGGTGGTAAATCGGTCAGTAGAGGCCTACTTGAGGTGCCTTGCAAGAGATACCCCCAAGCAATGGGCGAAATGGTTGGGTTGGGCAGAATTTTGCTACAATACTTCCTACCATGTAGCTCTAAAAACTACACCATTTAAGGTATTATATGGTAGGGGCCCTCCTCCCATTTTTCAGATGGGATCAAGGGGTTCAAGAATGGAGACAGTTGATATACTACTGCAGCAAAGAGACCATTACCTGACAAAAATCAAAAAGCACCTATCCAAGGCACAAAATGACATGAAAAGCAGGGCTGATCAGCACAGGAGAGCAGTGGTTTTTCAAGTGGGAGACCTGGTATGGCTGAAACTTGCTCCATATAGACAATTGACAGTGGCAAAAAGAGTTAGTGAGAAACTAGCCCCCTGGTATTTCGGTCCATTTCGAGTTTTGAGAAGGATTGGAGAAGTGGCCTATGAGCTGCAATTACCTGAATCAGCCCGAATCCATCCTATCTTCCATGTGTCGCAGCTGAAAGCCGTGGTAGGAGAAGATACAGATCAGCTGGTTTTACCCGAGGCATGGACAGGGGAGGAAGTAGCATTGGTGCAACCTGAACAAGTCTTGGCAGTAAGACAACTCGGGGGACCTCAAGGATTGGAAGTCTTGATCAAGTGGCAAGGGGTAGCAGATTCGGACAACACTTGGGAAAAGTTTGATGACATTGTGGAACAATTTCCAAATTTTCACCTTGAGGACAAGGTGCATCTTATGGGGGGGAGCAATGTTAGACCTCCTATCACTAAGGTGTATTCTAGAAGGGGGAAGGAAAGGGTAACTGAGTAAAGTTACCACTTTCGGTTATGGGCAGGGGCAGGAGAGTGTACGTGCATGAGGGAGGGGAGAGAATAGAATAGGAATGTTTGTTATTTGGCTGATAAGGCATTAAAAACACTACCAGTTTGCGCCACTGAAGCATTAAGAGCACTTGAGGATTCAGATTTTAGCTTCAGAATGCAATTAATCTGCTCTTGAGAGATTTGTCCAACATCCACCTCATATGCTGATGGGATTTTCCGTGATTCATAGTGATTTATAGAATTTTCCTTAAATTTCCCTTCACGTGATCCCTTCCAATTTGCAGGTTTTTCATGGAGTTTCCAGTATATTTCACAGGTATGCCTTGCTTTATTGCAATAGTCACACCATACCTGTGACTTTTCCCCAACCTTCTTAGTATGACCAGTAGTGTTTCCAGCAACTAATGTTGTGTTCTCAATCTTGGCTGTAGGATTTCTTTTGCCAAGCATTACAAGTCGTCTACTCTCTTCACGTCGAATTTCTGCAAATACCTCTCCAATAGTAGGGAGTGGTTGTCTCCCAATAATCCTGCCTCTAACTTCATCAAACTCAACATTAAGTCCAATTAAGAACTTAAAAATTTGGTTATCCTCTACTGTTTTTCGAAAATAGTTACAGTCATCAGGAGATTTCCATTTATAGTCATTAAACAAATCTAAGTCTTGCCACAAACGTTCAGAGAATTAAAGTGCTTAGTAACACTATCCTCACCTTGATGAATATCACCTAACTTGAGGTTTAATTCATACACTTGGGACTGGTTTCCCAAATCAGAATACATCTGATTCACATTGTCCCATAGCTCTTTAGCTGTGTGGTAGCACATATAATTGGAGCTAATATCCCCCTCCATAGAGTTTATCAGCCATGTCATCGCCATAGAATTTTCAGCATCCCATATTCCATGTGTAGGATCATCAGCCGTAGGTTCCTTTGTCACTTGTCAAATATCTGATCTTTCCTCTACCACGGATGTACATTCTAACTGATTGGGACCAACGAAGAAAATTCTCTCCATTCAGCTATATAGTAGTGATCTTAACAGAATGAGAATCTGAGGTAATATTATGAGTAGGAGGTGTTTGACAAGTTGGGTTAGAAGATTCACCAACGTCAAATATAGTTGACATAGATTTGTACGATTAGAAACAGTAGTTGGCAGCTAGGGTTCAGGTGCTAATATTAGTGACAGTAGGTGGTGGCTAGGGTTTAGAACTGTTCAGGTATAGCTCTGATACCATGCGGAAATACTGAACAATTGTATTTCTTTTCTTATTTTCATCAGTACATAGTTACATGTATATATAGAAATAGAGCTAGCTAATTTAGGAAACTAGTATCTGTACATAATCTTCTAATATCTATACATAATCTCCTAATATTTGTACACAATATCAGATCTGATACAAGTTATCTGATCTGATTTATTGACTTTTAGGAGTCAATAATATCTTAGGAAATATTCAGCTGAATATTTCCCAACATATTGAACATCCATTTGACGTTATAAAAAGGAGATTACCATTGCCATGAGGATTAAAAATGTGAACCAAAAAAACAACATAAATGTGATTATATTTCGTTAAAGATGTAGACTGCTCCAAACACAAAGATTAGCAATGAAAATTTAGAAACAGAAAAGAGAGTTTGCCCGTCAAGCGGCCTATTAGTTTATGCCGTCCCAACTCCCAATGTGAGGCAAATGGACTGATTATAAGAATGCACTTAAAAGAATCAATAAACAAAAGCCAATGTTTAGCCATTAATCTAACTTATGGATGAATCTAAAGAAGCACCATTGAGATAGTGCAAGAAAAAGGCATCACCGTTTTGGTCGAATACTGTAACTTGTATTAAACATATGAATCCAAAAGTATAAAACAAACTATGGATTATAATACAGAAGCTGAATGATGAAACTCAACAACAACCATGTCGACTGCATCCTCTATGGGCATATGAAAACAGCTACCAAGGAAAAAATAGTTGATAGAGAAATCTACATAAACCCAAATCAGATGTTGTAGGCAATTTGAAGCATGTGAAATTAATCTTACCCCAATGCTTCGTATTACCCATAGGCTTACAGCCATCAATAACCCTACTCCACTTTTGTTGAAAGCGAGAGACTCTTCAAAAACAATGCCTGCATATCCAATTCCAAACAGCAATGCCATAGCAAGATCCTATCACGGTTTATTTCATCGTATCAACTTCTAATCTTCATTGTCATACATAGAATTCATTAATTTTAAGTTCATGTTCTGTGGCAGACAATCAAATTAAAGAAGCATGCCACAACCATCGTTGGCAAGTACCTGATTTTCTGCAACCCATGATTGGTTGATGGCCACTGCCCCTGTGGCAGCCGCTGCAAAAACTGCAAGGGCTTTTAGCATGTCAGTCTTTGGCTGGTATGATGCTGCAAATTCTTGCGAGCTTGTTTCGTCGAGTGAACATAAAGGATCACATGTTCTGGATTCTGGCGCCAACTCCTGATTATATGCCAAAGCGTCAATTTAACAAGTAACAGTCGTGAACATGAATGCACTAAAGAACAAAAGAAAAGGAAAAAATCAATTTGGTACATAATAAGCTAAATGCTACTAGTCCAAGCCAACAACGAGGAAAAGGGAAATGGACACCCTTAAAACTGAAGCTTTATGAAACTAACTAAGGAAACCGAACCTGTCGCTGTTTATCAATGTTTGGCTGTTCAGATTGTTGTTGTACTGAAGAAGCAGGAGAAGATGGTGATGACCCTTTGGCCTTATCTTCAGCTCTGGCAAGCAGTCCATTGCCAAGCACCCCTGGACCTTTTAATCCACACCAAGATGGGGAAAAACAAGACCGAGAGGGCAGCGACGATAGAGAAGTATGAGGAGATAGAAACGTGTGTTTCTTGAACTGGTGTCTGGGGTTTAAGTGGTATGTTCCAATGGACAAGGATGCCATCAAAGCTAACGAGTCTTTAAGACAAAATGGATGGCCCTGTCTTAGGCTATATCTCTGGAGCTAAAGATTCTACTTTCGTTTGAGTCGTTTGCCAGTTGCATAAGAAAGCTAGCCTACCTGCTCAGGATCAAATGGCGTTCGGCAATATCACTATTATTTATTGCCAATGGTTTATAAATTATGAAAATCATTAATTTTTATGTAGAAAAAGAAAAATAGAAAAATAACCATTCCCGACGTGTCATTTTGTGCCCCTCATTTATGTAACCTTGCCATCTGCGAGACGTGCGAGCTGCCACTTACGTTGGATAATGGATTAGCTTTAACTATTAGGTTGGATAATGGATTAGCTTTAATTACTGCCTTGAGTTACAAATCTTTTCCTCCCTCGTTTACATCACCAATGGTATGGCAGTAGTTCAAGTCTCTGCTTCACTCTCCACCCGCGTTACCCGTTCACTCCCTCTCTCTGTATGCTCGTTTTCTTACTTCTTGTATTCATCTACCTTGGATCAGCGTATCATGTTGCAAATGTTTGTTCCATTAGACCAGCAAGAGCTTTCGCTGATTGCCCACTTCGATTTTAGTGCGAAAGGGACTACCTCTGCTACTGTCTGTCCGCTTTGTAAGAATTTCTACTAGTTTGCTGCCTCTGCTCCTTGATCCGCATCTGTCATTGCTTGGATAAATACGCTACCTGTTAGTACAGGATTTGTTTAAAATATGAGGATGAATGGTTTTTAATGCTCTAAATTCAAACAAATCGTGTCTTTTCTTTGACCCTCTGAGGCCCTGATTTGAAGTTGCATACTGCATTTGTGGGAAAGCATTGTTGGATACAGGACATCAATTTAAGTTGTGAGAAAACCAGAAACTTTCTGTGCTGACACGATTGCCCTCAAGTGTAGAAGATCTAAGCTTGAATACTTGAATGCGCGAATGCCAAGTTATATGGCCTGAAATCATTATTATGAGAATTCGGATACTTTTCTAACCCTTGGTGATTATATACACCACGTAACATTGAGTGCTTGAAGTTTGAGATTATTCTTGTCTATAATAAAGTCATTCTTAACAATAGTTGTGGATGTTTTGGCAAGAATTGGCTTGCAAGGTTGGTTTTGTAGCGAGTCTAGTGAGTGTTAATGTTGAAATAGCAACTGGCAAGGGCCTTCTGGAAGTATAACATGCTTTATTGTAGAGTTTTCCATGTCTAGTTCACGAAATCAGTTGAATTGACATCCAAACATAGTCGTGTAGTAACATTGGTCACCGATACACGGTTTGAACTTTAGGAAGATCTTAAACATGATTAATGGAGAGAGAACATATCTTTCGTTCAAAGTGCAAGTGTTTCTGTGGTGGACAGTAATGGTAGAGAGAACCTCAGAAGCCGGCAACGAACTGGACTGGATTCTAAGTGATGTTAGTGACTTCTGATCGAACAAATTCTTCCTTTCTTAGGTTGAAAAATGCATAAAGCCCTTTCCTTGGAGGCAGAGGAATATATGAGATGAATAGCGTTATATATTCACTACTCGGCTACAAATAAACCAGTAAATTACCTCCAAATGTTACGAAGTTCCTGCTTTACAAACACTGGGTAGATCAACATCGTCCCAAAATGCAAATAGCCAGTTAAAACCAACTATCAATATATTACTATTTGAGACCAACTTAATCATACTATGAATGTGGAAACCAAGGTCATTTCCCCGATATATTAAACTTTGGATATTCAATCTTGATATGTCCTACACTAAGATCATCCACTTGATATCCATGTTTCAGAGTGAAATAGGGGATGCAACCTTGTGATTGCAACAAACAGGAGTTCTGTAGATATGGGCAGTTTGAGCTATGCAACAATGTCTTTCACACGGCACAACTTAGCATCGTAGAGAATGCTCAGCCTTGTCGCATAATTAATGGAATGCAGCTTCAAGGCACCGATAATATATCATTTGACCATTTTCACCCGATCAGATTCTAAACAACCATCCACAGAGGTCGCATTACTAGCCTAGAAGAAAGGCCCCGACTTTTCAAGTTTAAAGAGAGGGCATAAATACACTCCTTGCACGCCACCAAGCACGCGTTAACCTCTTGTAATATTTTGATACATACCACAATCTTTGCGTTTTGATTACCCAAATCAACATTTGGTTATCGACAAGTTGGAAACCTATAGAGCAAGCTTCCACAAGAAGATATCAATATTTTTTCTATATTCTCCAAAAACGGAACAAAGGACATGATGCATTTTGATAAATAGAAAGTAAAAGCATCCTAGGAATAAAGCAAACCAGAACATTGTCAAACATGTAAGGCCAGCTTAGAATTGGAGAAACTGAATGTTTCTGGATTTGACAAAGTTAATGGCTCGTCGAACAAGAAAAATTCGCCAGTACCAGTTCCAATCAGAAGCTCATAGACTCGGCCCCTGTTAATGCCCTAGACTTCTTTCTCTTGGTTTTCTTCCCTCCATCTTTGATTGCCTTTTTCTTGTTCTCTTCCTGGGGAGGTTGTGTGCTTTCTAAATGTTGATGGATGGATCCTAGAGGATCCGACAGAAATGCTGGATGGTTGAGGACTGTACTGAGTTGTTTCCCCTCTTTCAGTCTGATAGTAACCAGAACAGTTACTGACACAAGAATTATTGAAGAAATATAAACATATATCCAAATATTTGAACTTGAGCACATACATTAACTGTTTCCTGGATTTGCAGTTAAATTTAATCTCAGGAACTTCTTTTGGCTTCTGAGGACCCTTCAATTCGGGAAGGAACTCTGACAGAGTGGTAAGGTCATATGCTTTCAATTTCTTCTGCCGGCTCCGAAGTTTCTTTTTCTGTAGGAATACACAATCACTACTAAGGTACAAATTTCAATCGGTAAACTACGTCTAAATATTAATGAATTTCCACCATGCCCCAATTTGTATGTCACAATTTAAAACTAACAATCCACATAGTGAAAGCCAACTTATTATTCTTATGAACATGGAAACTAAAACTAAAACTAAAACCAAGGTTTTCTCCTTCGAGTAGGTTATAATTCATTCTTCATGAAGCGACAAAATTTATTAATTTCAGAAGAATAGTTGGATAGCTGCCCCAACTAAACAAGGGCATCAAACTACTATTTTTTAATTATAAGGGAGATACATGAAACCTTAATTAGAAAAGGAAAAGCATAGATTACAACTGACTGGGACAATGCACTTCGATACAATTTTTAACCATCATCAAAAACAACAACCCACCTTTGTAATAGACTTTTTGGCATTCAAGGTAGCAACTGTATCTCTAACCTCTGTAAAAACAACATCATCAGAGCACTGAAGGACAACACAAAACCATGATATACGAAGAAATTATGTTCACGAGAGTGAAAAGTTGGGATTTTTACTGGCATAGAACTGAATTTTCTTCTCGAACTTGTGGTCTGATTTTTCCTTAGTATCTTTTCTGAATCCAGAAAACAATTAAGACAAGCATGAATCAACAAAGGCAATGCGAGATGGTACTAATTATACTAAAAACAGACCTCGACTTTCCCATGCTTGTAACTGTTGAATCAGCAATGGGTTGGCTTGGCGGCGAATAACAATATACAGAATCAGTTGGATGCAAAGCTTATAAAGAATCCGACCCGATCAAATCTCCAATCAACCCGTTTGAGTGCGTTTGAGTCGAACTTTTAAATCCACTATCATTAACCGTAACCGCCACAAACAAGAGGAGAGGAGTCCTCCGGCCCGACGCGAGCAAAGATAACAGAACAAGAGGTTCAACAGACGCCGACTTATGCAAAATACCTTACAGCCTGTTTGGAACGCCGTGAATTGAATTCAATTGTGTAATTGAATTCAATTCACTTGTTTGGAACAACAAAATGGCCACGAATTGAATTCAAGTGTGGGTTAAACCCCCACTCTCTTTGTAAATTCAAGTCAGGGCCTAATCCACGTGAATTCAACTCCAAAATCTGCTGCTCTTCTGTTTAACGTTGAAACCCAATAATACCCACGCACTCTTCACAGCAGACGGAGCAATTTCTTCTCCTCTTTGGAGTTTATCGTCGTCAATGAAGGTTAGGAGACCCTTTCGGCACAAAGCATCATAAAGATGGCTGCTGAAACTGCGATGACTGCTTCACTCCTGAAGCTTATGAAGACATCGTACCTCCATGGATAAGGAGACTGGGAGGCCAAAGAAGAAGAAGAAGAAGAGTAAGAAGCTATTGTTGTTGAAGATGAGTACCGCAAGTTCGCAGCCCTTCGTTAAGAAAGAAATCCATGGACTTGAAGTTAATGCCGACATATTTCTCTAATTTTATATCTTTTTTAAATAGATTTTTATAAAATATAAAATAAAGATATTTTATAATTAATTTAATAATTAATAATTAATTTAAAAACTTAAAAATTAATATCTTTTATTTTTAATTTTTAATGTTAAAATTAAATACTATTATTTTAATGTAATTTAAAGAAAATTAAGTAAGAACTATTATAAGCATTCAACTCTACTTATTATCCCTAATTTTTTCCTTTCATTTTAATAATAAATTTTTGTGATGATCTTACTTATAATAAAATTGATATTTATAAGTTGCTCTATGTAAGTGTGAATGTTTATTAGTTAATAACATTATTTTTTTAGTTAGGGATAAATGTGTCGCATAAAATAATTGAATTCAATTCTAATATTATTATATTTGCTCCAAACAATGTAATTGAATTCGATTATGATATTACTGGATTTGTTACAAACAGCGTAAATTGAATTCAATTTAACCTCATTAATGTAATTGAATTCAATTCGTTAATGAATTCAATTCGAAGGTTTCCAAACAGAGACATTATAATAGAAAGCAATGTTTTAGATGCCATAACTTCACCATCTCGATGCACATTGCTGTACTAATATTTTTTATTTTTTATTTTAAATAGCGTAAAAACTTCTATTTAGTTGAATTTTTATTTTCAACCTTTTTATTTTGGTTTCATTCTACTTTTATAATTTAAAGACTTCTTTGATTTTCCTTTGTTTTCTATTTTCATTTTTAAATTTAGTAAAAACATTATTTAGTTTATCTTTTAATTTGTGCTTTTGGTATTATTTTTTTCTTATTTCCGTAAATTACCTTAACCATAAAATGTAATGTTTGTGTTCTTTTTTATTTCTCTTTCTTATTATTAACTAATATTTACAAATTTATTGTTTAATTTATATAGTTATTATTATAACTAATATAATTTCATAATTAAGATTAGTTATAACTAATATAATTAAATATTATATAACATATTAAAATTAATATTAGTTATTTAGTCCAATTATGAACTTAATTTATATCTTTTTTATTAAATATGCAATTATTATCATCAATAAATGTGTAGTTATATTTCTTTTTCAAAAAAGTGTAGCTACATTTAACCTTTACGCCAACAGTATATTTTGAAACTCAAATATTTACAACAAAATACAACTTAGAACTCATCTCATCTAGCTAGCTTACAGAGAATATAGAGAAATATACATATCAACAGTAGTAAGGAGATTCCGAAGCAAACAAGTTCAAAGGGAATGGAAAGCATCAGAGAGGAGACTTACCTTAAGGAGTTAGAGGGGAAGCAACTACCGTATGGAGGTTTGGCTATGAACCCGTCTGCTTGAGACACTTAACTAATAGACTGGTAAAAAAAGAGACATGTGAAAAAGCCTCATCTCTTTGCATTGGACAATTTTTCAGCATAAAACATAAAAAATGGAAACTTGGTTTATGAAGGATTTGGCTTACCTTTTCATCTAATTTCTTGATATGCGTTTCTCCTTTAAGACTCACTCCTGATGTCCCTCTAAATGCTTAGTCCATTCATGAAAAATAGGATTAGCAGTAATATAAACAATAGCCAAATTGTCACATCAAATAAGAATAGGAAATGAAATGGAAAGTCTAAAATCAGCCAACAAATAGGAAATCCATTGTAGCTCACAAACTGTAGTGGAGAGGCTATGATATTCAGCCTCCGCAGAAGACCGAGAAATAGTAGATTGTTTCTTAGTTTTCCAAGAAATCATGGCATCACACAAAAATATACAAAATCCTGTTAAGGATCTCTTACTAAAAGGGCATACAGCCTAAACCGCATCACAAAATGCTTGTAATGAACAGGAATTGTTGTAAGGAAAAAAAACTTGTAGATGGAGACTGTTTTAGATACTTGAGCACATGAAGGGAAGCCGTCCAATTGTGTTCAGTAGGAGCTTGGGCAAACTGACTCAACTGTTGAGTTGTATGAGTGATATCTTCCTGGGTAAATCCAAGATAAAGGAGATGCCAAACTAGCCTTTGATATCTGTTTGGATGCACCAATAAAGGAGAGGTAGCATCATCAAAACGACAATGAGGAGATAAAGGAGTGGTTGCCCCTTTTGAACCTGTCAAACCTGTATCCTTGAGGATATCCAACATATATTTTCTCTGATTCACATACAAGCCATTATCAGACCTAGCAAGTTCCAACCCAAGAAAAAATTTTGCAGACCTCATTTCTTTAATAGTAAGCTGTTCATGTAAAATTCGTTTTTCTTGTTAAATACAAGTCTCCATTGGACCCATGATTAACACATCATCAACATACACAACGATAGCAATATAATCAGCCCTGTTGATTTAATAAAAAGACACGGATCATAAGCAGATTGCACAAAATTCTGCTGGCAAAGAGAAACAATAAGCTTATGATTCTATTGGCGTGAAGCTTGCTTAAAACCATATAAAGACCTCCACAAACTACACACTTAATTGGGGCCAACTTTGGTATACCCTTAAGGAGGTAACATGTACTCCTCATCAATATAACCATGTAAAAAAGCATTGTTTATGTCTAATTGATGTAAATGCCACCCTTTTGCAGCAGCAATAGCTATAAAAAGTCTCACAGTAACCATCTTGGCAACTGGAGAAAAGCAGTCAATGTAATCAACCCTTCAATTTGATTATAGCCTTTTGCTACTAACCTAGCCTTATATCTATCAATAGTCCCATTAGGTTTGAGTTTAACCTTATAAACCCATTTAGAACCTATAGCTTTTTTACCTTTTGGTAAAGTAGTAAGGTCCTAAGTATGAGTGCTATCAAGGGCTGCCAACTCAACCTCCACAGTAACCAACCAATTTGGATTAGTTTGAGCTTGCTCAAAAGAATTAGGTTCTTCAATATTAGACACATTTGCTAAAAAAGAACGATAAGTTGAGGTAAGATGTGAGGAGATTAGAAAGGGGTATGTGGGAGGTGTATGAGAAGAGGAATCAGGTATATTAGGAAAAGAATGATGAGCAATATCAGTTACAGATGCATGTGAAACAAAATCATTCAACCAATTTGGTCGTTGGGTTACACAAGTACTCCTACGAATAGGAGCTGGACTATGTGGAATATAAGTGGAATACGGTGTATTAGATAAAGGTGAAACTGATGAATTGGATGGACCAACAATAAGAATTTCAGGGGGTGATGATTCTTGAAATACAACAGGTGTTAGGACGTCTGGATTAGGCAAAGAAACTAGTTCTGAATTTGAAGAAATAGACTGAATGGGAATATTTTCTTATAGAAAACAACGTCCCTAGAAATGAAAGTATGATGATGTTATATATCATAAAGTTTGTAAGCCTTTTGGCTTGAAAAATAACTAAGGAAAATAGATTTGAAAGCCCTAGGAGCAAATTTATCTTTATGAGGAAATGTGTTGGAGGCATAACATAAGCAACCAAAACTTCTCAGAAAATTGTAGTCGGGTTCTTTGTGAAATAGAGCAGAATAAGGAGAAGTCCAGTTAAGAACATGAGTTCGAAGTCTATTGATGATATATATGGCTGTTAAAATTGAATCTCCCCAAAACTGCTTTGGCAAATGGGACTGAAATATAAGGGATCTAGATGTTTGTAACAAATATCGATGTTTTCATTTAACAACTTCATTTTGTTGTAGAGTGTAAGGAGAATTTTCTGGTGTATAATTTCATAGTTGACATATATTTCTTGACAACTATGGCTTAGGAATTCTGTCCCATTGTCTGTTCTAATGATTTTGACTGTAGCATCAAATTGATTTTTAACAAGTTTAAGGAATTTTTCTAAGAAGGTAGATGTTTGACTTTTGTATTTACGTAAATAGGTCCAGGTTGTTCTAGAAAAGTCATTTACTATGGTGAAAAAGTAGTGAGCTCCATTGATTAACCCCTACTTATAAGGACCCCAAAGATCCATATGCAACATTTCAAAACATGCAAATGTACTAATACTGCTCTTAGGAAAAGGAAGTCTGGTTTGTTTAGAAAAAAGGCATACATCACACGGTTGTTTAGAAAATTTCATATCATTGAAGGAAAATTACAACTGTTTCATTACGGTGAGGGAGGGATGACCCAATCTTTAGTGCCAAAAACCATCAAGAACAACATTATGGCAGTGTACTGGCTTATTGGAATGATTATCTAAAAGTGTGGTGTAAGACTAAAATGGTATTTTTTTTAAAGAATATTTGTCAAGTACATATAGTCCTACATTTACCTTTCCAACTACTAAGACCTCATCAGTCATAAGGTCCTGCAGAACACAAAACATTGCATAAAAGGTAAATGTGGTAGGAGATTGACAAGCTAGTTTATTTACAGAAAGTAGGTTATCATTGAACGAAGGTACATGCAAAGAGGATGACAGAAAAAGATTATCACAAAGAATAATATCCCATGTGAAATCTAATGTCTTAACTGTGCGATCCGATAGGTGAACATGAGTGAATTTAGCAACAGGTTTAGGTTTATCAAACAAACTAAGATCATGGCACATATGGTTTGAAGCACCTATGTCTATTATCTAAGAACCACATTCAATTGAACTAACTAAACTAAAACAATGATTGAGAATGCTACTTGCAAAGTCGTTATAGTGTGCGAAATTAATGACATCTCCTCCCTTGTTTGTCTTCTGAATCTGCTTGCCTTTGCTTTTAAAAAAACTCTTAATACCTTGTTGAATCATTGCAACCATGTCTTGCTTCCAAACTAGTTCTTTTATACCCTTCTCTACTGGATAATCCAAAGGTGAGTCAATCATATTCACAAACTCCTTATTCGCATCCCCTCCTTTTTTATCATTAGTACTTTTATACCAATCTGGATACTCATGGATCTTGAAGCAGGTATCTATTGTATGTCATTTCATCTTACAAAAATCACAAAACATATCCTCCTTATTCAACTGTTTCTTAGAAACACCTCTACCAGCCCCTTTTGCGCTACTGCTACCAGAATTACGCACCATCATAGCACTATTTGTATTTTCAGCAAAAGTAATGTTAACCTTCCATTGTTTTTAACCCTAACCACCATCGCATAAGCCCTATCTACACGAGGAAAAGGTTCCATCACAAGTATTTGACTCCGAATAGTATCATACTCTTTATTCAATCCCATAAGAAATTGTACTGATCGATCATTATCCCCAAAATCAACTAACTGTCTTAGGGATCCGCATGAACACTGTGGGATGGGAGCTAAACAGTTCAATCCATCCCACAAGCGTTTGAGCTTAGTAAAATACTTGGAAACAAACAGCTCCCCTTGAGAAATCGAGCTAACTTCTCTCTTGATCTGATACAACAACGGGCCATTACACTCTCTATACCGCCGCTCTAGTTCTTTCCAAAGATCCCTAGCTAAACTCGTGTACATGAAAGACTTCACGATGTCTTTGGAGATGGCATTAAGAATCTGTGATGTGACCATAAATTCGACCTGACACCATCAATCATAGTCTAGTGAACTTTCTGCCAGTCTTTCACAGTTGCTGTTGATGAAATTAAGCTTTAGCTTTGCACCTAAAGCGATTTGCATCGCATGACTCCAAGGCAAGTAGTTGTTGCCGCTTAACAGAGTTGTGACAAGAATTATTCCAGGATGATATAAGTTTTGCAGAAACATCAGATTCTCGTCATCGTTCACATTTCCAAACGACGATCTTGAACCACTCATGTCGTCTACCATGATTTAGCTACGGAGAGACGAGAATCAACTTAGTTGCTCTGATACCATGAAGAAACCGAAAACTCTAGGGATTTTATTTAGTAAAGAAATCAAGAAACCAAAAATGAATGGTTATAGTTACATTACAAATGAAGAAAATGAAGATGGTATATATACCATCACTGTACATAAAAATGATAACTACCACTATATGAAATGCAACCCAACTAAAAACAGAAATAAAACCTATACAGTATTCTATACAATACAAAATAAATACATATAAAGAAATATTTCTACAGTAATCACCAGATTCTTCCAACCATAGTCAGGTAATTAAGTATTATATACTAAGCGCGAATGAGATCGTCGTCGTCGTGCCTACATGTCTAAATCCAACAGCACCAGTTTATTCCTATCATCGAACGACCGCAATTTATTCTGTGAAACCATGAAACTCTTGCTACACTAAAACTCTTGAAGGTTCGACCTTCAACGCATTTACAAAGCCCTTTCTTTCTCTCCCTAGCGATAGTTCCTGCTATCTTCTTCTGAGGCTTTGATAGGTGCTAGGTGAGTTAGAGATTTGTTTAACTTATCACAGAATAAACTCTACGCCCAAGTTTGGTTTTGTTTCTCTCTATATATGCAGGTGTCTACGATCCGCTAGAAGAAGAAGACAAGTTTGTTTCAATTAAATATTTTAACTTCCTTTATTATTAATTATTAAGTATTATATACATTGTCGTGCCTACCTGTCTTAATCCAATGGCCCTAGTTTATTCCCATCATCGAACGGCCGCAATTTGTTCCGTGGAACCATGAAATTCTTGAAGGTTCGACCTTAAACGCATTCATAAAGCCCTTTCTTTATTTCCCAGTGACAGTTTCTACTCTCTTCTTGAGCGGTGCTGGGTGAGTTAGAGATTTGTTCAACTTATCACATAATAAACTCTACGCCCAAGTTTAGTTTTTTATAATATCCTAATATTTTTATTTTTATTTTTCTTATTACAATGCTGGTGTCTAATCAGAAGAAGACCAAATTTGTTCTAATTAAATATCTTAACTTACTTTATTATTAATTATGTTTTGCAGCGTGACTTAGAAATGGTTTGATTGGCTACTGTAGCTTCATCAAAGCTAAAAGTGAAGTTCGTTCAATTTGGTCTCCATTTGTTCAACTTATCACAGAACAAACTCTACTTTTGGATGCCTAGTCCTAATATCTTTGGATTTTTGTGATGTCTGTGTTATACTGGCTTTTTTGATAACCACAGATACGGGGTTCATCAAATGTTTCTGAAAATCCTAAGCTCTTTGACAGTTAAAAAGTAAATTCATTTCCAAGTTGTTTACTATTTCTTAGACATTTGATACTGTTTTTATGGAAGAGGTAGATCACAAGTACTAACTTAATGCCACTTTTCAGGGATATGTCCTTCAATACGATGGCAAGAAATCTTCCTGAGAGTTTTAGCTCCCTTTCAAGTATGACATCAATGTAAGTAGCATTTCCTCAGAATAATTGGCAATAAATTTATGATTTAACTCTTTTCGCTTACTAGCCTTTATCCCCTTACAAGTGTTTGCAAAACCACCAGTTCAGGAACAATAGATGTCCTTTCTGCCCTTCCTCTTGAAAACCTGTGCGTAACTATTGAAAAACTGAAGGGGTTAAATATTCTGCAAACTTATTTGGCACCAATAAAATATAAAAATAAGCAGAACCGAAATAAATCAACACCAAAAATTTGGTAACGCAGTTTGGTACACCTTGCCTACGTCTGCGGGGCCCTCACCTAGCTTAATCACTTTCACGAAAATACAACAGATTTACCTAAGGCTTTACTGAGCCGACACCACTCAACCCTTGACACTATCCCACAACCTAACTACCCGTGAAAAAGTTTCACACCCAATAATACGACCGCCTCGTACTAACCTCAACAGAGAATTTTCTCAACAGTACTTGATAATAAAGATAAGAAATAGACAGCTCAAGTGATTAATCAATTAAGAACAAAATAATAATACACTTGAGAAAAAGAACAACTTTCCGATGGGTTTCGCTCCACTGAAATAGATCTGGAAGTCGTTGCAACATTAATAGGCCAATCACGACAACACATCAAAGAAAACGCAGTACAAAACTATTCAGCCCAGCTTAACGAAATCATCGACCTTCAAAGGAAAACACTGAACCCACGCACGACACAGAGAAGCAGTGTGCAGAGAAGCAACACGAACATAGACACGCTCCTTTTCCTTAAAAACCCCACTCCGCAGTGGACATATGAAGACTCGAAAACCCAAACAAACGTGAGCTTCTTATTCTATGTTCCCACCGACTGTGTTCTCTAAAACCTCATTTAATGCACATAGTAGCAGCACTTGTTCAACAACCCACCAAGCTTATCTGACCCACACACACGTGGCTTCAACACATATATAAGTGATAGACTTCTTCTATTGACAAAAGATATACACGATATTCACTTCACTTGCTTTTCCAATCACATGAGATTAATTTCAGCTCCAAAATCAAAGTCGTGCACACCACTTTTCCACCAAAAAAATCAGAACATGCTCAGCCACAAAAATCTCAACACACACGTTTCATTGGCTGCTCACAGTACAAAATCAGCACACACTGCTAGGTTTTAGATAGAATCCTAGTCTTACTTGGACTCTAAGATTCAGTCCAATAAAAAATCTGCATATATGGTATATATCTCCAAGACAAATTCCATACCATATCCAATACCAAAATTGCAAATTCAAAAACCCAA
>JANKOE010000206.1:64028177-64043198 GCA_026284465.1 Erythroxylum citrifolium | reverse complement strand
GAGTGAACTCCATTAACCAACAAGGCAACGACAACAACAAGCCGGGTAACTTGTTTGGCTGTAGAGACTAAAACCTGCTCAAAATATTCCTAAAAATTAGAAATGAAAATTTAGAAGCCTATTAAAAGTAGTTTTCTAGTTTCCTAGAAAATTGGAAAAATAGAAAACACGCTTTTCTTGAAAATTGATATATTTTTATTAATAAACATGTTTTCTAATTATTTTTTATTTTATGAAAAAAAAATTCTAGAAAACTAGAGAATTTTCAGAAAGTAAACGAACCCTATAATTTTGTTTGAAAATTAAGATCATTTTTTGTAACATGATTAATTTATGAATATAATAACATATATATCATAAGTCTTACTTTATTATGAAATTTTAGGTCTTTTGCTATTTCCATCAAATTCATAAGTTGTATAAAAATTGATAGAGTTGTGCAACTATGGTCTTTAACAATATTCACGTGAACAAATTGAGATAAATTTAAAATTGATGTAGGGAGTGATAAGTTAAAGAATACTAGTTCATGTAAAGCGCACATTTATTTATCATTTAGTAATTTACATAAAATCTAATTTTATTTCTAATTAAATTATCATTAGAATTATGATTAATTTTTATTAAATACTATTTAAATTTGAATAAGGTTTAATATTTAACAACAGTCCTAATTTTTTAAATTTCTTGTATTTAATTTTAAAGTTTTCAAATTTTATAATCATGTCTAACTTTTAAATTGCCTAACTTTATTTATTAAGTTCTTAAAGACGTTGGCAATGAATATATAAATTATAATCCTAAATTGTATTTAGGATTATAATTTATTTTTAATTCCTTAATTAAAAAATTTATATTCATAGATTAAAATTGATATTTAACAATATATAATAGTCACTCAAATATTAAGAATGTTAAAGTAATTTTGACTAATCTTTTTATTTTAATTTTTTAAATATAATTTAATCATTTAATCATGCAATTTTTCAATCATACATAGAATATAAAATTAATATCTACTTTATTTGAATCTAATCATATTAGTTCTCATATATTAGTAATTGATTCTTTTAGTATCATTTGAAAACAATTTTTAAAGTATCATTCTACCTTAGTCAAGAATTTATCAAGTTAATACTGATCGAGAATAATAAAATATTCTTCCTAAGTATTTCAGGATGATTTATTCGTTTATTTATTTATTTAATTGTTTATTTATTTTATAATTTAGTCCATTAATTTAGTAAGCATAAGTTGAAATTAGAAATTAGAATGGAAATGTTAGAATTTAATTAGAGTATAGTATGGTATTTAAATAGCCTAATGAGTAAGTAGTCTTTTGATTAAATGAAGAGGGGCAAAATAGGAAGAGCAAGACCAAAAGTAGTCTTGTAATAAGAAGAAGAAGAGAAGAAATCGTGAGAAGCAAAAGAGAGAAGAGAAAAACGTGAGAAAGAAAGACATAAGGGAAGAAAACGTGGGAAACTAGGGAAGGAAGAAGAGAAAAACGTGGGGAAGCTAGAAAAGAGGAAGAATCAACTTACTTAAGGTAAGTTCATCTTTTCTTCTTGCTTGGTAGAAAAACAAAAGAGATTAAGGAGAGAAATGGGTTTGTGTTTGAAGAAAGAAGAGAAGCCATGTTGATTTTTCATGGATTTCTAAACTAGGTTTTGATTTTTCTAGCCTAGATGGACTATGGGTACGTTAAGTTTAAACTCAATTTTAGCATTTTTGATTGTTGAAGTTTTATGAATTTACATTTGAATTTGGAATGAATGAGAAAATTAGTTTGTTTTAGGATATCAAGAAAATCTTAACCAAGAGCAAGAGGAAAGACACAATTGAGTTGGATTTTCCAAACAAATTAGGTGGGTAATGTGTTTATAATTATTGTGTAAATGGGCAAATTTCTTGCCTATATGTGTATGTTTAAATTGCTTGAATTTGAATTGTTGTAAATGTTGGAAATTGCCTTATGATGTGCTATTATGTCATGCCTTGAAAGACGCTATGACATTTTGTATATTCCAAGAAGAGGACAAAGCATGAGATGCATGAAAGTGTGAATATATGTGATGAATTGAATTGAGCATAGAATTTTATTGTGTTTGAGTAAGAGAGAAACCATTTCATCAACGTGCACATTGACTAAGCCTTTTCCTGGCTGCCCGCTTGTGGTATATGAGATTCTAAGAACGAACTTATTTTGTTCATGGTGTAAACTTCGGTTTCGCCATTTCGATCCATGGAACTCTCAAACCATTTGTTTGTGCATTTCATTTGACTTGTTGAGCATGATGGAATGTTATGTTTTGATGGATTGTTTATACATGATATGTTTATGTGATAGCATCCTTAACTTTGGAGTCTTAAATTAGAATTGTTGATGATCAATTGCTAGATTAAAATGTGATATGTATACTTATGAATATAATTATATGCTTGATTTGTGTGGCTCGTTACTAATGACTATAAATATATTAGCCACCGAGCTTATGGCTCAACCCATTATTTTCTCCTCAGGTGTAGAACAAAAAAATCGTTGATCATTGCAAGGCATTTGGAAACTCCAAGATAGCTTCATTTAGTAACTAAGTTAGTTCAATCACTTTTGGGTAGCTTTAGCAGCATATCAAACATGAGCATCAATTGTATTTTTGTATTAAGCTAATTATGTATTTGTTGATATGTAATTAAAGCTTGTTCAAACTCTATTTTGTTTAGTAATGAGATCGAGAATTGAAGGAATTTCTTTTGTGTATGTCTATGTTTATCTTGTGGTTGAGCTATTGATGGTTGTGGTTGGAAATAGAAGTGTATGTTAGTATGATTGTTGGGTTTTTGGGTTTCGGAACTGAAGGTTTCACCGCAGTGAAGCCAAATCTTGGCCGCGGCGAATCTTTCCCAAAGGGTGATTTTGTTTGATTTTGTGTAACTTTACTGCGGAGAAGTTAGACTTCCGCCATAACGTATTTTTCTGAGAGGTTCTTGATTTTGAAATGGGGACTTCGTCGCGGCAAAAGGCTGGACCTTGAACCTTCGACGCGGCAAACCTCTTATTTTCCCTAAGGGTGCATTTCATTTGGCCTTGAGACTTCACCGCAGCGAAGCCAGATGTTGGTCGCGATGAACTTCTCCCAAAAGGTTCTTGGAAATCTTGCCTATAGTTCGCCGCGGCGAACTCGCCAATTGCTGCCGCTGAAATTTTCTTTAAGAGTGGAAGTTTTTGACTTTCCTTTCACATGATCCTTACCCAATTGCCTCGAGCGGTCGCCTTGGGATTAGTAACGGGACCCTGGCCCAACAGTACGAGTAGAAGTCATTACTAAAAAATAAGGCAAGATAAAGAACCCTAGATTCTACAAGAAGTCGGCCTGGTTTGAGAGCCATGATGATGATTCTAATGAATTCATTATGATTGGAAAACTTACCGTTCATGTACCATATACCGTTTCATTTATAAAAACTCCCTACTTTATTTGGTAAATCTTATACAAAGAAGGTATGATCCCTCCTAGAAGAGGAGAATACACGGTGTCAATATTGATAACAGGACTAGAAATTTTGGAAAAAGGTAGCGCTAGAAAAGCCAGTTGATGTTATGACATAACAATAAGACCTTTATATATTAAGTCTCTCATAAATAGAACACCAAATTCAAGAGTTTCAGTTGATAATAGGTCAATAGTAAACATTATGCCAACTAAAATGATGATAGTTTTGGGAAAAGATGATTTGAACTTATCCTAAATGAAGTATTTATTGTTGTATTTAGTGGTGAAAATACTAGAACATAGTAAATTCTCCCTGCAAATATTATAGTGGGAGGAAATATTATGATTCGAACAGAGTCTTGTTAGGGTGAGATTAGATCCACTCCAGCTATTACATACCGTCGTTTAGTAAAAGTTGATGAAGTAGAAATTGTTAAGTCAATACATAGCCATTTCGTACCAAATTTGATGCGATGGAGGCAAAATTCTATGAAGATCATGTAAAGCTAATACAAATTCAAAATTCATCTTGTTGTAATAAAGGCAAAGAAAAGGTCAAAATAGAGTTAGAAAGATTTATAAAAACTACCAACATTATGTCTGTTCTTAGGCAGATGAAGGTTCCCATTATAGAGGAGCTTGATAAGTGAATTTTCTTCAGGAGAGTTATGTGGAGTCTTTATTTGCAAAAAAAAAAGATTCAAAGATAAAACTGGAACTAGTGGAACTCTTGAAAGAGTTTGAAGACTATTTTGCTTGGGACTATTTCAAAATGTAGGTGCTTAGTAAAAGGTTGATAGGAAACAAACTTCTAATAGAGTCAAAATTTCACCCTCACCATTAACTCCCTAGGTAGTGATCCAAAGAAGTAGAGCTAAAAATTAAAGAAGATGTTGAAATTTTGCATAAGGTTCATTTTATTAGACCAGCCAGATATACTAAGTGGTTAGTTAACATTGTGTCTATAGTTAAGAAGAATGGAAAAATAAGATTTAATGTCAAATTTAGGGATTTAAATGCAGCCACTCTTAAGATGTATAAATGATGTTGATTATGAATCCTTTGATAGAAGCAATGACTAGTCTTTCTTTGTTTTTTACGGCCTATTTTTCTGGTTATAATTAAATTTTATAGTTGAAAATGATATTTGTAAATAGCTTTCAAATGTCTATAGTTAAAATAGACACTTGAGTGGATTGCAATACCTTTTAGTCTAAAGAATGTAGGAGCTAGTTATTAAAGGAAATAAATGCTATCTTTCATGATTTGATAGGCCATACTTTGGAAGTTTATCTACATGATATTATTGTGAAATCAAAATAGAGTGCAGATCACATCCATATGATTTACGAGAAGCATTTCGTAAGATAAGAATGTATAAGTTTGGGGTTAAACCCCCTAAAGTGTGTTTTTTGGAGGAAAAACAGGGAACTTCCTAGGGTTTTTAGTTCATAATAGATGAATTGAGCTAGACAAAATAAGACACAAGTGATTTTTGAAATGAAATTGTCTTATAATAAGACAAAACTTTAGAGATTTTTAGGCTAGGTGAACTATGTAAGAAGGTTCATTGCTAATTTAGCAGGAAAAACAAAATAATTTTTAGTTATTAAGGTTAAAGAATTCTAAAGAATTACAATGGAAGGAAAGGCATCAGGAGACATTTGATAATATCAATGAACACTTAATTGAATCTCCAGTAGTGATGCCCCGTCGAAAAGCAATTTCATTAAAGTTGTATGTTTCTACCACATAAGAATCTATTGGATGTATATTAGCTCAGAGTAGTAAGGTCCAAATACTAGAAGTCTTAGAAGTTATTTGGCCAAATAATTCGTGCATATAGGATACAATTGAGAATTTCAGGATTTAAGAAGTCCAGACATTTAATACATAATTGACATGTGTTTTTAAAAAATGATAGTACATGAAGGTAGTTAGTCAAGATCGTGGAAGTTGAGAAAATAATAGGAGACAGTTAACTAGAATGTGGGAACTAAGCTGGAAGTTAAATAGTTACAAGAGAACTATTTAAGGTAGAAGTCCAAAATGTAGAAGTTAAGAAAATAGTGATAAGTAGTTAGCTAAAATGTAGGGAAATGGACAGTTATAGCCAAAAAATTACTTACAGATGAGAACACTATAAATTCACCAATACCATGAGGACAAGGAAAACTACACACAATATTTGTAATATCTCATTTTTCCAGGATATGCTTAGGGTTTAACCCTAGATTAAATATTTCATACACATGCATAACATTAGCATTCATACACGAATTGATATTTGTGTACATTACAAGTTAGCATATGCACTCAATTGACTTATTCTGGGGTATGAAAAGTGTTAAGTGATCATGATGTGAATTGTGTTTTGATATGTCTTGAATTTTGGTTTGATTGAATGTCAATTAGAAAATTTGGAATTAAATGTTATGGACTGGGAAATTGATATATTAAAATGTACATTTGGACTAGGACAAATGCCAAGTGGTAGGATAAATTGATACATGAAAAATTTGGATGATTTAGCCTATAATTGAGTGACATTTGGCATGGTTAAATTGGTGACAAATGGACTAGTAATTAAATAACAATTGGATCAATTAGTATGTGACAAATGGATCAATTATTGCGTGACATGTGGACTAATTATAATAAGACATATGGACTAATTAATTGGTGACTAATGGTAGCATAGGAAATGGGCAAATGTATTATATGCCTTAAGACATATGGTGAGTTTAGACGTTGACGCCTAGCATGTGATGTAGCCAGTTTCTGCAGCTGAGTTTTGCTGCTTCTTTCTTTGTTTCTTCACTGAAATTGCTCCAGCTCTTTCTCTGTACTTTTTCTTGAACCCTAGCCAATTTGTTGCATGAAACCCATACGTATATCCATCACCAAATTGCCAAAAAACTAGCTGAATATGATTATAAGATTTTTGCTTGCTTGGGAGGACTAGTATAATCTGGAGTTTTGAGCTGAATTGGAAGCCTAATAGGTAAGTAACAATTTGAGTTTTACGGCATATCAAATGATATAAGAATAATGTTTGAATTGGACTTAAATGCATGTGATATTGGTGAAGAAGAATTGATGGAATATGTTAGGTGTAGTGTTTTTAGTGAACATGTATCAGTATTTTGGCCATAACTTAATCTGTAGAAATCCAAATGGAATTATTTTAAGTTTATATTAAACTAGAGACATATGGCTATATTTTTCATGAGGAATCGATTTTGAATTCTGTCTTTAAGAGTTTCAAATTTTGGCTTGAAATTGAGATTTTGTATTCTATTGTGGTTTAGGAACAGTCTATAGTATTTTAGGTATACCTTGCAGAATACTGAACCAAATTGCATGAAATTAGTGTCATTAGAAACTTAGATATAAACGAACAATTGTTTAGAAGAATGTTTTGCCTAAATCCTTCATTTTTTTGGTCAAGATGACCATGAAAATTTGGCCCGAAGGTCTGTTTTGTGAAGATCCAGAATGAAACTTGAATAAAAGATAGTGCACGATCATGCACAAGCACGATCGTGACAAAATGGGTCATTAAGGAATTGCACGATCGTGAAGGTATACTGCTGTTTGACAACTTTCCCTTCACTCTTTTGATCATAACTTCTTCTTTGGACCTTCGATTGACTTGAAATTTGGACCACAAACTCCTCACACATTGCTCTTTCTCTCCACCAAATTTCATGGTCTTATGAATTCATTAATAATGGATTGTTGTTTACCAAATGTTCAGGTATGAAATTTGGAGATGTTAGAAGAATAATGAGAGTTTGGATGAAATTTGGAGATGTTAGAAGAATAATGAGAGTTTGGATATTGTATGATCATATAATGTTAGAATAACATTAGTGAATGATTGATTGATGATATTATACTTTATTGAGGTGTAAACCTAAGTTCAAATTAGACATATATGAGTTTTGAAGTATGAATGATCATAAGATGTGAATTAAGGAAATATACCCGGAATAGTCATTGAGCATGCATTGAACATAACATATGTATATATGTACACAAATGAATAAGTATTTGATTGATTGCCTTTGTAATGTGAATTATGTGTAAATTTTCTGATTTTAGACGCTCAAGTAGAATGCTAGTTAGGCATTGTCGGACCATCCAGGCAATAGCATAAATTGGAGCGTACTGTGAGTCAACCTAGATGATCTTCCTAGGATTGATTTATTGTATTTAACTACTAATTATTGAACTGTTTGTGACCTGTTTGTGAATTTCGAATTTTAATGGTCCGAGGAGTTTGATATTTGGGAATGTATTAGAAGTGTTCTGTTTGCATTTGAAATTTGAATGATATCTGTTTGCATTTAAATTTTGAATGATATCTGAATACTCAACGAAAATTGAATGCCGGACTGAGGTTTGATGAATATGAAATTCTATTTGTGCATTATAAGTGAATGCTATACAAGGCCTAATTTGTTATTTGATGCATTTCATAAAATGCATGTTCAGATAAAGGCATTGTGATTAGAGTAGCCAGTCTAAAAGAGCTTTAAGCTCATAATTCTACACGTAGAACTTTGTTCCGTGATTTCTGTACCTAACTAAGCCCAATGGGCCAGTATCTGTATCTTATCTGAAAGGCACTCGGTCACAACAAATGATAACAAATTTGGAGTCTCATATGCATCTGCATTTGTATATATATGATTATGAAATCTTTTCTGAAATTGTGATGATAAAATGATGTGCCATAATAATGTGATTGTTTGAATTATTCATGTTCTAGAAGAATGTACGTGAAATGTGTGATATTGTGTATTTGACATAGGTGAGATCATCAATGATGATTTACTTATTAAGTTCGTAAAACTCATCAAAAATTGTGATGTGACTTTTTAGGTACGAGACAGGAAACCTAGCTCCTAAAATTTGTTTAGAAGAACATTTTGGATTAAGATATGGCTCAAAGGTTTGTCAGCTGACATCAGAGGAGTTATAGTTTGTAATTTTAGTTTCTTGTTATATAGAACTTTTGTATAAGGATTGTAAATTTTTGTTTCAATGAATACAACGTAAATTTTTGTTAATGAATGAAATGAAGTGTTAAAGTTTTTAAGTATTGTATATTCTTTATGATGCTATTTAAGAGATTATGTTTGCTCTAACATAACATTGTCATAAGATATGTATTTAAATAACTTCGAAGATCCCTGTTACTATCTGTGATGAGATGGAAAAAATCAGCAGGGGTTTCATATGGACAAAGAAAGATGACAAAAGGAATATGTCTCTAGTTGCTTGGGATAGAGTGCAAAATTCTAAAGGAGCTGGGGGTCTGGGTTTGAGGAATCTTCGCTTAGTTAACAAAGCCTATGCTATGAAAGTTGGATGGCATATGTTGACAGATTCTAATAGTCTATGGACTAAGGTTCTTCGTTCCAAATACAAATTCAGCATTGATGCTCCACATAACATTGTTGCTCCTGCTTCATGTACTCCTCTATGGCGCTTGGTGACTACAAATTGGGATGCTGTGCTCTCCAACACCTTCTGGGCCTTAGGTGATGGCAACACAGTCAAATTTTGGAAACAGAGTTGGCTCCCGGGTGTCTCAGAGCCTTTGCTGCATGCAGCTAGTGGATCTATTCCGGATACTATGATTGATAAACCTGTTTCTTTTTATGTTACTATAGATGGAGACTGGAGATGGGAGTATTTTTCTCAGTTGCTACCTCCTTCAATCCGCTCTCTTATTGCTGCTACACTGGCACCCTCCGCGGCTTGTGGTAAGGACTCACTTTTTTGGGGGCTGTCTTCTTCAGGAGTTTTTACTTTGAGATCTGCGTATGATTTTCTTTCTGAAAATTATATTCCTTCTCACAATTTTCCTTGGAAGCTGATTTGGAAGTGGCCAGGCCCTCAAAAGGTCAGAATGTTTTTTTGGCTAGCCCTAAACAATGGAGTATTAACCAACGATGAAAGAAAACGACGACACTTAAGTGATTCTGGAAATTGTGATATTTGCAACGACGAGCCTGAAACCCTTTTACACATCCTCCGGGATTGTCATGTTGCTGTTCAATTCTGGAATCTCTTTACTGATTTTAATAATTTGAGCTCCTTCTGGAATGTTAACTTGGAAGATTGGTTGGTATTGAACATGAAAAGCTCTCATCTATCCCATGACCATCTTAGCTGGCCTACTATCTTCGACTTAGGCTGCTGGAACCTGTGGAAACGGAGGAATGACAGAGTTTTTAATTCTGGTGCTTCTTCCATTTTGCATATCTTACAGCACACTCTTACTGAAGCTAAGTTGATTCAGGATACCTTCGATAAGTTGCCTTTGGAGAATAATAGTCCGTCGGGTTCAAGATTAATTTTCTGGAGATGTCCGCATTCCCTTTTCATGAAGCTCAACACTGATGCTTCTTTGGCTGCCTCCACGGGGATTGCTGCAGGGGGAGGATTGCTTCGGGATCATACTGGTCGCTGGAAACAGGGGTTTGTTTTCAAGATGGGTCGGTGTTCCATACTTCGAGCGGAGTTGTTGGCTATCTTTTATGGTATTCAACTAACTCATAAACTTGCATATTTTGATGTGCTTATTGAATGTGATAATGAGCTTGCTGTCAAGATTGTGACCGGTGGTGTGCAAGCAAACTCCGATTGCTTGCCTCTAGTTGCCAGAATTTTGGACTTACTGAAGCGACTCCATAATGTGACAATCACTCACATTTACAGAGAAGGGAATTTTGTAGCTGACTATCTTTCTCACCTTGCTTTTGATTTTCCTCCTGGTTTTCATGTTTTGGGGCAAACTCCCCCTAGTATTGGTAGATAGCTTGATCATGATTTAATAGGGGTTTCCTATGTTAGGTAGGTTTCTGTTTTTGTGAGCTGTGCTCATTTTTCTCACCAAAAAATAAAAGAAGGGAGGTGAGTTACTATTGAATTATGTCTATACATATATATTTTCTACCTCAAAAGTAAGAATCTACTCTTAAAATTGTTATAAATTTTCGAAGTAATTCTTATTTACACAACATTTAATAATAAGATTAATGATTTTTCATGAAAACTTATTTATATTGTAAGAAATTTTTAATAATTCAATAGTAATTTCTAATATATTTATAGGGTATATCTTGAATTTCAATATGTTAAGGACTGATTTATGGGTATTTAATAATAATAAAATCTAATAAATTAAGATCTTCAAGTGAACAGATGATTTACTAAAAACAAAAATGGGAAGAACTTATCTATACCTTTTGTGGTTGGATTTAATTTTTGACTTTTGAGTCAGATTAGGTACTACACAGGATACTAATTTTCTCGGTCTTTAGTTCGTTGAAAACAACTTGATCAACGCCTCAGACGAATCAAAACCAAATGTCGGTCACAATCTTGGTACGCCATTATTGCGACAATTTTGCAGTTAGTCGTAAATCCAATCAAATCTTGAAAAACGTAACTACTCCCCAGCAACTCTGTGCAAAATATGGACTTCCGAAGAGAATGCATGGTACTGAACGAACGAAATTAAATCATGGATGGAATAGACTTGACAAATACATGTCACATCCGAGTCCAGAACTTCATATATTTCCATATTAACAGTTACCTGATAACGTAACCTAAAGAATTGAAGCCAGATAAGGAATGGCATGAATGATTAAGTGCATTGAAGGTGTGTAGTTGATGAGTAGAGATAGAGATGAATTTAAACAAGCGTCGCTCGTGGATTACGTGAAATGGGCGTGTAGGAGTGGCTGGGACCCTGGCATGATCTACATGATCCCGTCGAACAGGGCAAAGATAAGAATAAATATTCAGAAAACACGTATACATGTACAATTATGGTTTTCTTTATTGTGAAGCACAAAAGATTTTGCTAGAGACTTATAATTTTGGTGAGAGAGGAATCCTCAAGGTACGTAAGAATTATGCTATTAATCAGTTAATTAAATGACACATAAGTTAAATTATATGAAAACAGAAATTTGAAAATTGATGAATGTGAAAAATAAAAAATAGAATCATTAATTTCACAAACCAGACAAAATGGAAATGTTATTAAGATGTTGAAATAATATTTAATAAATAGAAATAGGAATAAATAAAGTTATTTAAAGAATTTAATTAGCATTAAATGTTAGATCCTCATAATAAAGGTTAAGAATAATTTTTTAATATGATATTAAAGCTAACTTAGTTTCTATGTTTAGCTCTCCTACAAACTGTCCAGTCTTAACTCTTATGGCAAATAAAATAAAATAAAATGTAATTTAATTTAATTTACAAGATAAAAAATCTGGTCCGAAACTAAAGCACCTCAATATGAGATGATGGCTAAACATGCAGAGATGTCAACTCTGGAACTATTTGAGAGAAAAAGCTTTCAGTCTGTCCCCATCGATGCATTTTTTCATTTAATGGATAGAGGCAATTTGAAATCTTTTAATCCCTTCCTAATCCATCAATTTTTTCATTTAATGGATAGAGGCAATCTGAAATCTTTTAATCCCTTTCTAATCCATCAATATAATCCAGTGGATTGACGTAGGTGGCGCATACTTTCGTCGCTTAATTAAGTGGTTCCGGGTTTGATCCCTGCCTTTAAAAATGCAGCAAACTCCTGGGCCAGCAACAGCCCCCGCAAGGGATGTATCAGTACTGCGAAGGAGGATTAGTCACCGACTTCAGCCCAGTAGACACCTCCTGGGAGACAAAAAAAAAAAATCCATCAATATATTGAACAAAACAAACAAACTATTAAAGAAACTCTGAAAGTGATGTTTATAAATTGTTTGATGTCATACATAACATTTTAAATTTTATAAAACAGACCGCGGTCGAACTATTCTAATACATCAACATTACTTATTGATGTGACCAGTCAAGGAGTCATGTGGAGACAATAGTATCTAACATTCATAAAAATGAAAGTTCATCAATGAAGTCACAAAATTTAGTTAAGAGATTCTCTGAGTAAATTATCTTAAGCTCATATGTTAAGGATTGAATGATGATCTAGTGATGGAGTTATATGACCTTTCTGATATTAAGGTAACCTTTTCTTAGGATTCAAGGAACGTAGTGCATTCTAAGAGAAGTTAATTAGATAAAGATATTAGTTAATCTATTAAGGGATAGCTAGTTATACAATAAAATTCCTATAATTTAATAAACAATTAAGATGAAGCTAGGAAATCTAGTCTAGATATTTCTCTATATTGATAATTTTTATTATTAGTATATAGTGCTATTATGGTGACCTAGGGTAATGGGTATTAGTTCAACTTTATTTTAATATAATCAATCAACAATCCATCATTGTCTTAGAAGTATGTGACATTTAAGTTGAATAGATCATTGAATGACACCATTAAGCTAAGGCTATTCTCATTTCACTGCGTGATTAAACCCAAAGTGGTTGAAGACACAAACTACAATTTCAATCATCATATGAAATAATTTAGAGGAGAAATTTTTTTTACATATTTTTTATTCAATAAATACGGCCAAGTTGAAGAATAATATCTCTTTTACTGAAAACTAGATGATAAAACATTTTACAAATTGTGGGAGAAATGTAAGAGCTTTAGGAGGTTTCGACACCATGGATTCCCCACATGGTTATAAGTTTAGACTACCTATAATAGTCTAGATTATACGACTAAGTAGATAATAGATGTAGATGTAGGAGGATCCATGCACAATAAGACTTTGGAAGCCACTTTGGACTTGATTAAAAAGATGACCATGGATAATTACCAACAAAAAAGCAAGTCGTGTTAGGGCACATAAGGTAGTTGGAATTTACAATATGGATGCAATCATATTATTTATAGCTCAAGTGAAAGCACTTTTAGAAAGATTGATGTTCTTGATAGAGAAAAATAAAACTAGCTCAAACATTACATTATAAGTTATTTGTAGGAGGTCATGTTAGTAATAAATACTAAATGTGTAGTCCTTTTACAATACTTAACAAAGTATATCAATTATTTAAGAAATTGCTCATAAGGACAACATAACCCACATAGTAACACATACAATTTGGGGAGATCAAATAATCCTTAGTTAGTTGGAGCATCCAAAGAGGAGCTGCATAGAGATAAATTATCCCCTAAAATTTCAAAAAAAAAACCCACACAACATCAATTAAGTGAGATAGTTTGGAACTAGATATAAAGAAGTCGGCTTATGCTACATTTACGTGGTTTAAGAAGTTGGAGATAGAGAAAGATCAATTAGATACACCAAACAAGAACTTGGAATTAAAGATTAGACAACTAGATAGTGCTATTAACATTTGATGCAGGAAGCTTTGACTAGAAAAAAAGAAATGAAGTCGAAAGAGCATATCATAGCAATTATTGAAACTAAGTAAAGGAACCTCAAAATGAGAAAAAAGAGTAGAAGAAAGTGAAGAAGATGATGAAATCTAAGTTTTTTAAATGATAAAATTGGCTGTCACTCTTATAAAGATGAATTTTGTTATATTATAGGTTACATGAATGCTAACTCTTACAAACCTTTAAACGAATTCATTTTGTAAGGTGAATCAAAGGTTAGAACTAAGTGGAGAAGGGATAAAGATGGAAGATAACCAATTTCCTTGGACAAAATGGAAGGCTTTGAAAAAAAAAAGAGATTATAAAAATTCATGAACAAATATTAGCCCCGGAATTTTTTTTATACTTAATTAAACATGATTAGCATTAATTAAGCATATTTAGGTTAATTAAGTAGTATTAGCATTAATTACAATTAGAATTGTAATTAACCAAGTAAGTAGCATTAATTAAATAGCATGTGGCATTTAATGTGTTAGTTAGTAATTAATAAGTTAGATGTAGATTTAAAGTGTTAGATGAAGTTAATGAGTTAGTTAGGTTTAAATAAAATCAAATGGGCTTAAGTAGAAGTAAATGGGCCTAAGTTGTAAGTTAGTAGGGAATGAATGAAGAAATAAGAAGGAGGTGAGATGGGCTTGGCCCATGGACTTAAGTTAAGTTAAAGAAGTATATAAGAGATGAAAAGAAAAGGAAGTAGTAGGATTATTAGAAGAAGGAACGAAAAAGTGAGAGGAGAGAAGGAGAGGTGATCGTGAGAGGGAGAAGAGAAGAGGAAGAAAAGGCTTGGCTAGGGTTGATTTTTCCAAGAGATTGAGAAGGTTTGGAAGTAAAGTCCAAGTATTAAAAACATAGAGGAAGGCAAGAGCTTCACTTTGAGCTAGACATCCCATTGTGTTGTGAAGTTTAAAGGTAAGTTAAGATTTTCTTTAACTTGTTTTGGATGGGTTATGGTTGAGAAATGGTAGAAAGTTTATGGGTATAGTGATTCCATCACTAATTTTGAGTGAGATGATGTATAGGTTATGTATTGAAGTTGTGTTGATTGAGTTTTGTGTTGTTGTTTGAAGAATTTAAAGAAGTTCAAGGAGAGCAAGAAGAACCAAGAGAAGAGCATCATTAGTCAAGGGAATTAGCGATTTTAAGGTAGGTTCTTGTTTATCTTTAAGTTA
>JANKOE010000206.1:63858572-63876798 GCA_026284465.1 Erythroxylum citrifolium | reverse complement strand
AATTAAAAATTCACAATAATTATAAAAGTTGAAATAAATAAAATAACTAATTAAAAAAACTTTGAAAAAAAAGGAGGAATGGAGAGGTAAGAGGGAGGGAGACTTTAAAAGTTTTTGAAAATTTTGCATAAAGGTCCCCACATTTTTTAAAATTTCTGGCTAACATTTTGAATACCGGCGAGTACTGCTGGTACCAATCGGTATTTAAATTAAGCACAACTAATCTTTTATTTTGTACCAATTTTGATGCGGTACAAAACAGTATTCATAAACTTGATTACAACACACAACAAATTAGCGTAAGATTTATTAAATAAAGCAATCTGATGCCTTAATATATAACTCACAACTAATCCGGAGAAATAAAATAAAGTCAAAGACAAAATTAAATACAACCAAGATTAGGACTTTTTTTTTTTTTTGGATCCAAGGATAAGGTTTACAAGGGAGTTGCGTTACAAACTTACAATGCCAGCTTGGTGGGTCCAATTTCAAAGCCATATTTGTCTATTATTGTACTGTTGATTGATCCCAAATTAATTACTCCCGTCGTATTCTTGTCAACTGCCCATTCAATACTTTCAGGTTTACAAGGGAGTTGGGTTACAATGCCAGCTTGGTGGGTCCAATTTCGAAGCCATACTTGTCTATTATTGTACTGCTGATTGATCCCAAATTAATTACTCCCGTCGTATTCTTGTCAACTGCCCATTCAATACCTTCATTTATTTTAAGATAGAATCGGTCAAAATCAATTTTCTATAATTATTAATATTTATATATTTTATTTTATTTTTAATAATTAAATATTATGTAAATTTTAGAAATAAATTAATTTTATGCATTGCTTAAATTTTTAAATTTTTTATATAGGATCTAATAATAAATATTAATAGTATAAGTTTCTTTTACTAATTTAATTTGTATGAATCACTAGTAATTTTTTAAATAAATAACATGTATTTATTAAAACAAAGATGTTATTTACAATTAAATATTTGATATCTTAATAATTATTTAAATTTTTAAAAAATGATTTTAAAGCATCGGTAACCCTATGAACGGTTGTGCATAAGCCGGAATATCAAATACTTAAAACAAAAGGGTACGTGATTATGAAATAAATGGACGTAAAACCAGAGACAGGAGAGCGGGTGAACATTTACTTTCTGTCCATCTTTTTTTTTCTTTTTGATGAGGTGTCTTAAGAGGATCTCAATTATAAGAAGATATTTTTAAGCCATTCATACTCAGACTTTCTGTCCATCTTTCAAGCTTCGTGATGTCTATCTAGGGATGTAGTTACATGCGGCCCAGTCGGCTTCTCAAAATTTTAAAAAATTAAATAATATATATATATACACATACGTGAGGATGAAGTTATTTGATAGCTAATAGTGTATTGAGCTTCTCAAAATTTTAAAAAATTAAATATTTAGATTTTTCTATTATAAATTTCTGACTCCTTCGCTGGTTAACTCTAGCTACGGTGAATGAGCACTGCAAGTGCTGCAACAACTTCAACAATTTCGACGCCCTCTCTCGTGCGACATCTAACTTCCGGTGCAAGGAAAAGCATCCTCCACGTCTGCTGCTTGCATGACTCTATCAGTATCATGCACTTTTATGGTTTTGTGTCTTTTTTCTTGTAGCTTTCCTTCTCGCTTGTGATGGAGTAATGAGGGGGTTTACTTACTGGGACAACCATTCAATGTCCACAACCACAAATGACGCTAATTCATTGAAATATTAGATTTTTCGTCACGTCTGATCATTCTTGACCATCAGCTTGCACATTCTTAATTACATGGACATGGTAGCTATCAACTATAGCACCTGAAACATATATACACAAATTATCCCGAGTGCCTAATTAATTCCTACATGGACATGGTAGCTACCAACTATAGCACTTGAAACATATATACACAAATTATCCTATCCTTAGTGCCTAATTAATTCTTACATGAACATGGTTGCTACCAACTATAGCACTTGAAACATATATCCACTATAAAACAAGCTTCAGGCCGCTCGTTGGTTCCTGTGGACCTGGAGGAACCAAGCACTCTTTGACACCCATGCTTCCTGGCCGACTTCCCTAGCTACAAGTATTTTAGCCTTTGTCAACCAGATAAGTCAGGCTACGGCCAGTCTCAATAGAACCATTCCTGGCCATCGGCTCCGACATGAGCAACTTATTGGCTGGTGCAAACCGAGCCCTGATTGGGTGAAACTCAACACGGACGGAGCCTGCGAAAGCTGGCCCCCTCCCCCCCTCGCCTCAGCAGGTGACCTCCTTCGAAACAGCGTCGGGGATTGGCAGGGAGGTTTTGTGCATAATTTAGGACGGTGCTCCCTACTAGACGTTGAACTCCGGAGCATCTTATCCGGGCTCAACCTGGCTTGGGATTTCGGCTTTCGCCAGGTGGAATTAGAACTAGACTCTTAAGTCACGGCTAGTCTTCTAACCGACTCCACCAAGCGCACTGCTTCTCTAGACCCTCTCATCGTCATCAACGAGCTCCTTAATCGCAATTGGATCGTCCGACCCCACCATATATACCGAGAGGGCAATAGATGTGCCAACTGGCTTGCCAATTTTACTGTTTGTTATGACTTAGGGATTACCACTCTTGTAAACGCCCCTTTCAGGTGTCTCCCGATCTTCCTCGAGGACGCAGACTAGTTATGTAATTTGTACTGTTATTTTTCAATTAATAAAAAAAGAAAAAAAGGCAAGTATTTAACCCTCAATTCTCCCTCATATTTGTTTGATTGTTTCCCTTACTAGGTTAATGGAGCTTGCATTACTAGATTCCATTTTTCAAGTGGGGTATAGTAACTTTTATACTACGCTTGATGACTGTTTGGTGACATTGGTACCCTCGTTTGGTTTGAAGCTGTAATTATTGGTATCTCATACTTTTCTATACTTCTCAACTTTTCGTTACCGTAACATGGTAAAATTGACCAAGAACTTAGAACCCAACAGATCGGAAAAAATGTTAGCGGAAATATAAATACAGCAGGAGTCCAGATCCTCTATCTAATATTATAGTGTTTTAGTGTGTCCAATAAATCTTAGACATTTATTTATGTGCATTCCGCGTAAATCCCGCATAGATTCTATATGAGTCCTGTAAAATAAATGGCTGAGATTCTATAAGACAAAGGATCTAAATTTATACAATAGTTTAGGACAGGCTGATTCCTAAGTGAAAAGCGTGTTTTCATAGATAAAAAGTCTCCCTTGGCTTCAAAGAGTCCCAATAAACTTTTGTATTCGACATATATGTGTTTTCTGTAATACGTAGGATAATATCTTATTACATAAACAAGATAGGTGTGAAAAGATTAAAAACGAAAGTAACGTGGAATTCCTGATTTCAATTCTATATCTGATTCTGATGTCAATTCTGAGCTCTAAATAATCACGAATTTTTTAGGACTTTTACGAAAAGTATTTACCGAGACACGGGTTAAGTTATTCTACAGTTTTCTTAATACGTAAGTTCTCCTAATGGGTCAGAGATTTTTTATGCTTACGATTGATATTAGCAATTACAGGAGACCTTAACCTTTATATAGTTTCCATATCGAGCTTCTTCATGGCCGATATAGATCCGATCTATACTAAAAAGAATCCATTTTATTTTCTACCTGGACTTCGACCTATTAATCTAAATCATTTATTTGGTCACTTTATTATTTTTATCTTGATCAAATTATGACTGATAATTTATTTAAAAACTAAAAAATACAATTAATAATTTCCAAACTTGAAAAGGACAAAATTGTTCAAGATGTTCTTGAATCTTTGGTTTCCTTTTCATTATGATATATGAGTCCAGATCTCCTGTCCAATATTATGGTGTCTTATTGTGTCCAATAAATCTCAGCTATTTATTTATGTGGGATCCGCATTAGGCTCGCGTGGATCGTGTAAAATAAATGGCCAAGATTTCATGAGAGGTTTATGTTATATATGCCTGTTTCGACTTAAAGTCTCTGCAGAAACAGGAAATGGCTTCTATTTCATACTTGAGTCTGCTACTGGTTTTGAGTATAGTTCTTAATCCATTTTCCTTGTTGTTTAAGGTTGTTGGTGATAATGCAGCAATTGAGACCAAAAGAGAAGCTCTTGAAATAATCGTAGGTGGTACTGATACTCCTGCTCCTTCTCCTTCTCCTGAATGTCCGGATTGTCAACCAGAGCCTGAGTGTACACCTCCAGCTCCAGCTCCACCTCCCCCTCCGCCACCTCCACCTCCACCTGAGTGTCCACCTCCACCTCCACCTCCGCCACCCCCACCTCCTCCACCTCCACCTCCACCTCCACCTCCTCCACGACCACGGCCAAATAATCTTCTGAGAGATAAGAGGACAATCCAAAACTTAATTCCAAAAATCAAGTCCGATCCTCAACAAATTACACGTAGCTGGACCGGTCCGGATGTTTGTAAATACAAGGGCTTTCGCTGTGCAATAAGGCCTGACCTGAACGTGAGGGCACTTGCGGCGTTGGACTTCAACCTCTACAACTTCGGTGGCTCTGAACTTCAGCTCGTAGGCCTACTTGATAAGCTCGAGGACTTATCTATCTTCCATATAAACTCCAATAATTTTTCTGGTCCAGTGCCTGAAACAATCGGAAAGCTCAAGTACTTGTTTGAACTAGATCTCAGCAATAACAAGTTCTGTGGCGGGTTTCCTGTGCAAGTTCTTAAAGCAACGAGATTGACGTTCTTGGACCTCAGGTTCAACTCATTTTCAGGGCCTGTGCCTTCAGGGGTCTTCAATCTAGACGTCGACGTGATCTTTCTCAACAACAATGAGTTCTGTCAAGCACTTCCTGATAATCTCGGCTCAACACCGGCACTGTACCTGACTTTTGCTAACAATAAATTCAATGGTCCAATCCCGGGAAGCATTGGCAAAGCTCCGAACTTGTTGGAGGTTCTTTTCCTGAACAACCAGTTCTCAGGTTGTTTACCGTATGAGATTGGTTTCCTGAAGAAAACCAATGTATTTGATGTGAGTGTGAACAAGTTGACAGGTCCAATACCGCACTCATTTGGGTGCCTGGCAGGCATGCAGATCCTGAACTTGGCTTGCAATGAGTTTTACGGTACAGTACCGGAGTCCGTGTGCCAGTTGCCGAACCTTTCGAACCTGACTTTGTCGTATAACTATTTCACTCAGGTTGGTCCTGAATGCAGGAAATTGATACAAAGAAAGACACTTGCTATTGAACAGAACTGCATTCTCGGTGTCCCAAACCAGAGGTCAGCAGCCGAATGTAAAGCATTTTTCTCCAAGAAAACAATTTGTCCCAATGAGAAGTCAATGAACTACGTTCCATGTAAGAGGCGTGGATACTCGAAATCATCACTGGAGACTGATGCTCAAAAATTAACTGAGGCAGCTCCACCGCCTAGATCATATGATGCGCTTTTACCTCACAAATTGAGGTTACAGAACTTTCAGGTCCATCTATAATTGTCTCTTTGATAAATCTTCTGCTACATATTTACGATTAGTTAATCTCCTGTGTTGTCCTAAAATGGATGAACAAATGTTAATTGTATGTTTCTGATCGGTGCTAAATAATCTTGGTAAACCCAGTTCGTCTAGAATCAGATTGAACCATGTTAATGTATTCCTGTCAATTTCTTGTTTTCTGCTTTCTGTTCCATTATTTGGTAGAAATCTGACGGTAACACAAAAAGCATACATCGCACTGAAACGAATACCATAATCTCAATTGCAATCTTAGAATCTACCCGGATTGAGATCCGAGTCCACTATAATCCGGGAAAGAAATGCTTGAATACAAATTCAGATGGTGACATCCAATAGAAAAGAGAGATTCATGATCTCAAAAAATGTTAACAATTCAGCTCTACGAGAGAATAGAAGTCCAAATGATTTCTTTCTCTGTGATTCGTATTACTTCCCTTGGATGGGTGATGCTCCATTCCTCCACGTGTACTTGTTTCCAAGATCAACTCCTATATATAACCATTCATTTTTCTGCAACTCCCCCACATTTTGTGATCTACTAAAAGGAAAAGACTTGCTGGCTTTCCAATTTCAATGTATAAAATTTTGGGTCTACAAAATTGACACCAAGTCTACGGTTAGATTTGACAATTTCTTCTCAAACATTTTCCTGCTTTAGAAAAATAGAAAGAGAAGACTAACCGGGTGGGGTCTTAATCGCCATGATGTGTGTAATCTACTACAATTCTAAGCACCAGAAAGCTGGGGTTATCTAAAGATAATAAGGTGTCTATTGATACTCCATGCTCAGTCGGAGACAGCCTGCAAATCGGTTTTCTTGAAAACAATTGTTAATTTCCCTTTATTGTATAAATCTGTAATTAGTTATAGCTATAGTCTGTTATGAAGTTAGTTATGTACAGAGTTCTAGAACTCTTCCATGCAATCGCCACGTATATTGGTTTGTTACTTACCATCTATAGTTATATAAACAGAGTCCAGCTCTCTGCAGATAAATGGGTCATCTTTATCATGAATACACTCTATTCAAGTTTTACCTTCTTCTTGCTCTTTATTAATTAATTCTAATACTTTATCACAGTATCAGAGCAAGGTAGTTGCTCATCTTCTTTTAATCCAACTACCATCACCTCGAATTTAAATTTTTCGTTGGCCATCAACTGTTACCAATACTAAAAGGGATTTGGTCTTGATTTTTTCTATCTTCACCATCAAAGTTTGTGTTGAATTCAACCTCGCTAGATAGATCATTACTAGGAAAAACACTGTCCACTAAATATATTGCATGGGATTTCAATATATATATATATATATTGCATGGAGTAAGCAAGACCAGATCATTTTAGGCTAGCTGCGATCCTCAATATCTGAGCCTGTTCTCAATCAACTTGTTAACCGCAATACGTCATGTGAGCTATGGAAATCTATTGAGGTAACATACGCATCACAGTCTCGAGCAAGAGCCTTTTAATTGAAAATTCAATTACAAATTACTAAGAAGGGATCCAAAAATGTCACTGACAGGGCTGTTCTTATCATTTTATAGGCCCTGGACGAAATAAAAAAAATTCCAATAAATCAACTATATACTTAATTTTATATGTTTGAAACTGGAAGAAGTATGTAGGTATAACCAAATTCTAATAGTTTTACAATATATCACAAAGATATATAAATGGTATTATTATCACACGAAAAAATAAATAGAAAAATTTAATATCTAATATTAAAAATAAAAAATAAAGAGTAAAAATACATTAAAAAATTAGAAACTTTACCTTTAAATTATACTCAGAACTCAAAAGACATAATCGTAAAATTTTTTGCTGCTAATTTTTGAGTTGGAGTACTTTAAATACATATATTGATGAAAATAAAGAAATTGGAAGGTAATAGTACACTTAAATATTTCAAGACTATTTATAAGCATAAGATGTTAACTTATAACGTTAATTTATAACGTTAACTTAACTTATAACGTTAAATAAACTTATCTAACGTTAACAGAAAAGCCAAAAAAGGATGACAACCTGACTAACAACTAACACGTTTATTTACCACTACTTTGAATAGGTAATAAAGTAAGAACTTAAAGAAGACCAATTTAGTTTGAATCACATGTTAACATAGGGGCCCCTTCTCCTCATGGGCCCTGGGCAGGTGCCCTGCTGGCCCTGCCTAGGGCCGGCACTGGTCACTAAATATGTTAATAAAATCAAAGGCATTGCTGATAATCTAAATTAAATCAAATGTGTGGTGTCTGATGATGATATTATAATGTATGTAATGACTAGACTTGGTATTGAATATGATTCTATTGTCGCTAGTGTCACAATAAAAACTGATAAATTTAGTGTGAATGAAGTTTATGGAACACTAATGAACTAAAAAGCTCGTCTAGAACAATACAATGTTGCAGCCATTATTGATATGTAGAACCCTTCAGCCAACATTGCTATTACTGGACATCAAACAAGAAGAGATCTAAGTTGCACTCAAACTTCTGGAACTCATTTAAACCAAAACTATGGTGGAGGCCGAAAAAATAGAGGACAAGGGAGAGGCTACAGAGGCAGAGGACGTGGACATAACATACCAGTATGTCAATTTTGTGACAAACTTGGACACATAGCAGCAATCTGTTACTATCGGTATGCAAATTACCAAGGACAGTCTCAACAACAACAACCAAATAAGCAAATGTCTCAGGGGCAACAGTATCAACTATCACAAATGTCAGCCATGATTGCCACGCCTTAATCAGTAACAGATCCAAACTGTTTCCTCGATAGTGGAGCGACACATCATATTTCTAACAGTCTTGAAAATTTGTAGATTAACAAGAATGAGTATTCAGGAGGTCAACGTCTAACTATAGGTAATGGTTAGCAACTGAACTTCATTTATTTTGGATCAAGTTCTTTACCTACACCTCAATCTAATATCTATTTAAACCACGTCTTACATGTCCCTAAAATAACCAATAATTTATTAAGTGTCCATAAACTCACTAACGATAATCTTGTTTTTGTTGAATCACAAGGATCTATGTTTGGTCAAGGGCCGGAGAACGAGGAAAGTGCTTATCAAAGGAACAACTAAAGATGGAATATATTGTCTTCCTCTTCCTCAAGCTGCTCACTCACCTCACTTAACAACCGCCACCTATCCTACTGACTTTAGTCCAAAAACGTATATGTATAGTCTAGATAAGACAGATACACTTAAACTTTAGCATAGCAAAACCTACGAGAGTTTGTAGTAAAAAATCTGTTTTGAAGCTATCATATAACTTTCAGTAATGGTATGTTTTTGGATTCTTGTGATGCCTGTTAACTGGGAAAAAAACCACACATTACCTTTTCAGGTTGCACAAAATAAAACCACCTCTCCTTTACAACTCATACATGTAGATTTATGATGTCATACACCTATAGCTTCAAAATAAGGCTTCGTTTATTATCTGAAATTTCTAGATGATTTTTCGAGATATAGTTGGACTTATCCGCTGAAATAAATTCCAAGCATTTGAGTTTTTCAAAAACTTTAAAGCAATGGCAGAAAAACAATTTGATAAACCTATTAAAAGTGTTCAAACTGATTGGGGAGGTGAGTTTAGAGTTCTTAAACCCTTCCTCACCTCTCATGATATTTTATTCCAACATCCATGTCCTCACACTTACCAACAAAATGGGAGAGTAAAGAGGAAACATAGAGACATTATAGAGAAAGGCCTAAGTCTTTTAGCACAAGTTTCTTTGCCATTGTCATATTAGTGAGAAGCTTTTGAAACTTCTGTCTATCTTATTAACTAACTTCCCACACCTGTACTGCATCATCAAACAACTTTTTATAAGCTTTTTGGTCATCACCTAAATTACAACATACTAAAAACCTTTGGTTGTGCATGTTTTCCTCACCTTAGACCATACAATCAACATAAATTTAATTTTCATACTAAAAAATGCATTGTCTTAGGTTATAGTCCAAACCATTGAGGATTCAAGTGCTTGGATTTATTGGCAAAAATTCACATATCTTAGGATGTCTTCTTCAATGAATTCGATTTTCCCTTTGCTAATGATCCTTCTTTCAACAAAGCCTTAGTTGAAAAAGTTAGAATATATGTAAATATAGCTAGAATCCTTCGTTATCTGCTGTATATATCATTAGGCGTATATTTGGTTATTTGTTTCCATAATTATAGCCTAGGATCAAGTTAGCATATGTTGTATATTAACTGTTGGTATTCAACGGCATGAACAAGGAAAATCACCTTCTTTCATGGTATCAGAGCTCTAGGGAACGATTCTCTCCTCTCCTCTCCTCTTCACCTCTGCTGCTCTCACTGTCAATCCTCTTCAGCCATGACTGACTCAAAATCTTCCTTTCATCCGACTCTTGCTGTCTCCAACATCAAGAACCATATCTCCATCACTATTGAGATGAAAAATGTCCACTATGCGACGTGAGCGAAACTTTTCAAAATTCACGCACGATCTCACCGGGTCATCGACCACATTATCCCACGCGAAACAGGCAGCAGAAAAGTTCCTACCACCGATGATGAGAAGGAACTATGGTCGACCCTTGATGCTACAGTCCTCAATGGATTTATGCCATAATTTCAAATGACCTACTGCATACCATTCTTGAACCAGACTCAACGACAATGGAAGCTTGGAATCGGCTACGTGATATATTCCAAGACAACAAAAATTCTCGTGCCGTAACTCTTGAGCAGGAATTCTCTCACACAAACATGGAGGACTTTCCAAATGCCTCTACATATTGTCAAAAGCTCAAAATTCTGTCAGATCAACTCAAGAATGTGGGAGCACGGGTCCCGAACAACCATCTTGTTCTTCAAATGGTGGCCGGCCTCACCGAAGCATATAAGGGAGTAGGAACGTTTATCCGTCAAAGCAATCCACTTTCGCCATTTTATCAGGCTCGCTCCATGCTCACCCTTGAAGAGGCCAAGTTAGCAAAATAGGTCGCTACTGGGTCGAATGTCGCCATGGTTGCAAAGGTGTCCGATGATCACTCTTCCTCTAACTATTACTCTCACAACCATGTTAATAGTGGGGGCTTTAATGATACTAATGATGGTAGTAAAAAGACTCCACACCAAAACACCAATGGTCGGAATCGTGGCCGGGGCGGTGGCGGCAACAAGGGTGGCGGTAACAAGGGTGGTGGCAGCAGTGGTGGTCGCGGCAATGGGCATCAGCATCTCACCCAACAACAGTAGTGGCAGCCATGGATGGGGAGTGGGCAGTAATAGCCATGGCCTTTCTTGCCATGGGTTGTTCCTCCTTGTCCTTACCTAACAGCTCCATGGGCCAGGCCCAACGTACCACAGAAGCAGGCTGAAGTTCTCGGCCCACGCCCACAGCATGCTTACTCTGTAACAGCACAGCGCACTCTAACCGACATCAAAGCCGCGATGCACACACTTGGGCTCACTCCTCCTGATACAAACTGGTACATGGATATAGGAGCCACCTCTCATATGACATCCACGCAAGGTAACCTTTCGTCTTATTTTAATTTGCGCAATAATCGTGGTATCATTTTCAGAAATGATCATTCAATTCCAATTCATGGTTATGGTCATACAACAGTTTCTCCCCCAAACCCACCTTTTTCCTTAAAAAATGTCCTCCATGCTCCTCAACTTATCAAAAACTTAGTGTCAATTAGAAAATTTACCACTCATAACTCAGTTTCTGTTGAATTTGATCCTTTTGGGTTCTCTTTGAAGGACTTTTAGATGGGCATGCGTCTAATGAGATGTGATAGTCAGGGCGAGCTTTATCCTATCCTCACCACCAATCAAGTCACATCATCATCTTCTTTTGCAACTCTAGCACCATCCTTATGGCATGAACGTTTGGATCATCTAGGAGCACTTGTTTTTGATTCTCTTAGGTTAAATAAGTTTATTCAATGAGTGGGACTCATAAATCTCTCGTTTGTCATTCATGTCCTCTTGGCAAACATGTTAAATTGCCATTTATTGCTTCTGATTCACGTACTTTTATGCCATTTGATATACTCCATAGTGATCTTTGGACTTCTTCCATTTTGAGCTCTTCAGGCCACAAATATTACATGCTTTTGTTGGATGATTACTCTAATTTTTGTCATCCATCATTTAGCCTCACAAAGTAGTCCAACTCAGGCTGAGCCTAACTTGCCTACTCCTTCTCAGCCCCCTGTCCATCAGCCGACTCACACACACAGTAGTTCCCCTATCAACAACACAACCGCCTCAGCTACCTTTTCGGCACAACTTCCTATTCCAGCCCAACCTCCAATTACTCAGAGTTAACATGGGATCTTTAAGCTTAACAAAAAGTACAGCCTTCTTTACCAAGTTCCCAAATCACCTCTTCCTCATAACTCCCTGTCTGCCCTTCGTGACCCGAATTGGAAAATGGCTATGGATGATGAATATAATGCTCTTATTAAAAATAAGACGTGGGATTTGATACCCCGTCCACCTGATGTTAATGTAATTCGGTCTATGTGGATTTTCAGACATAAGAAAAAAATCTAATGGTTCTTTTGAGAGGCATAAAGCCCGTCTTGTAGGTGATGGCAACACTCAACAGGTTGGCGTGGATTGTGGCGAAACTTATAGCCTGGTGGTTAAACCGAAAACTATTCGCACTGTTCTCAGCTTAGCCCTCTCTAAAGCACAGCCTATTCATCAACTTGATGTTAAAAATGCCTTTTTACATAGTGAACTCAAGGAAACTGTATACATGCATCAGCCCGTAGGTTATCGAGACCCAACACATCTTGACTATGTTTGTTTGCTAAAGAAGTCTTTATATGGCCTAAAGCAAGCTCCCCGAGCTTGGTACAAACGATTTGCGGACTATATCTCCAGTTTTGGGTTCTCTCATAGCAAGTCTGATCACTCTCTTTTTATCTACCGTCAAGGTACTGCTATGGCTTACATTCTTCTATAAGTGGATGATATTATCTTAACTGCTTCCTCTGATCATCTTCGCAAGTCAATCATGACACTTCTCAGCTCAGAATTTGCTATGACGGATTTGAGGCCACTGAGTTATTTCCTGGGTATTGCTGTCACCCGTCATGCTAATGGTCTATTTTTATCTCAAAGGAAGTATGCAGAAGATATCATAGAACGGGCTGGCATGTCATCTTGTAAACCCAGTCCTACTCCGGTTGACACCAAACTGAAGATGAGTGCTACTTCTAGCACACCATATGATGATCCATCACTTTATCGCACTCTTGCAGGTGCCCTGCAATATCTCACTTTCACAAGACCTGACATCTCTTATGTTGTGCAACAAATTTGTTTATTCATGCATAACCCGATGGAGGTCTATATGTATTCTCTCAAGCGCATTGTGTGATATCTTCAGGGAACATTGGATCGTGGCTTGCATTTATATCCATCTACAATGACCACACTCATTTCCTACATTGATGCAAATTGGGGTGGTTGTCCCGATACTAGACGCTCGACTTCTGGTTATTGTATGTTTATTGGTGACAATTTGATCTCGTGGTCATCAAAACGGCAAGCTACTTTGTCTCGATCTAGTGCAGAGGTCGAATATCAAGGAGTTGCCAATGTAGTTTCTGGATCTTCATTTTCCTATTCAGAAGGCTACATTGGTTTGTTGCGATAATGTTAGTGCCATCTATCTCTCCGAAAATCCAGTTCAACATCAACGCACTAAACATATCGAAATGGATCTATCTCTTCGGAAAGGTTGCTTAACGCATACATTTTGAGCCAAATAGTATGCGTCAAGCACTAAAAATTCCTCAATGGCGACGGGCTCTTAAAAATGAATATACAACTTTAACATCAAATTCTACTGGGAGCTAGTTCCATATTGGCCAGAGATGAAGATTATTGCCAACAAATGGATTTTCAAAGTCAAATATAAAGTAGATGGATCCATTGAATGACATAAAGCACGTTTGGTAGCCAAAGGTTTTACTCAGACTCCTGGCATAGACTTCACCGAGACGTTTAGTCCTATAATCAAGCCTACAATAGTTCACATTATCTAAAGCTTGGCAGTAACTCAAAATTGGGACATTCAGCAACTAGACGTTAATAATGCATTATTTTTGAATGGCTATCTGAAGGAACCTATTTATATGCTACAGTCAGAAGGATTTGTTAGTAAAGACAAACCTTATCATGTTTGTCTTGTCAAAAAGGCATTATATGGTCTTCGTCAGGTACTTAGAGCCTGGTTTGATAGACTTAAAACTACTCTTTTGCAGCTGGGTTTCTCTAATGCCAAAACAGATACCCCTTTATTCATTTACAACACTAATGGTGTTTACATATTATTTCTTATCTATGTAGATGACATTCTCATCACTAGGAATACTAAAGATGTTATTCAACAGTTGATCAACAAGTTAAACAAAGAATTTGCCTTGAAGTAATTCGGATCTCTTCGCTTTTTCTTGAGCATTCATGCTACCAGAAGCTCCCACGGTCTTCATCTTTCCCAGACCAAATATATTGAATTGTTACTGAAGAAAGCAAACATGAGTTCTACCAATCCTCTTCCAACTCCTTTCTCTTCGAGTAAGACTATAATTATTAAAGAGTTGGAACCTTACCGAAATCCAAGTTTCTATCATAGTATTATTGGAGGCTTACTACACGTTACTATCACACAACCAGAAATTTCGTTTATTGTTAACACACTCAGCCAACACATGCATAGTCCTTCAGCGACAGATAGTATGCTTGTAAAAGGGTATTGCCATACCTTCGAGGAACAACAAACCAAGGTTTGTTTTATAAACCTTTTCAACTCTTTGAACTTACTACATTCTCTAATGCAGATTAGGTTGCAGGTTTCATTAACTGTAAATCCATTGGTGGTTATTGCATTTATCTTAATGAGAATTTAGTTTCCTGGCCCTCTAAAAAAAACAGGCAGTGGCTCGTTTAAGTATGGAGTTTGAATATCACTCCTTAGCTGCTGTTGTTGCTGCTGAAATTACATGGTTTCTTTTCTTGTTACAAGAAATGGGGCTTAAACAGTCTCAAAAACCCATAATTTGGGTGGAAAAAATTAGTGCAAATTTTCTTGTTGCTAATCCTATCATGTATTCTAGATCTAAGCATATAGAGATTGATCTGGAGTGCGTTATGTTCCCACTTTGGACCAGGAAGCAGATATCATTACCAAGGTGTTGTCCTCCAGTCACTTCAATCATCTTAAAACCAAGCTCACTATGCTTCCGCCACAGCCTCGCTTTAGGGGGATGTTGAAAATAATTGTTAATTTCCTTTTATTGTATAAATCTGTAATTACTTAGAGCGATTCTCTGTTATGAAGTTAGTTATATACATAGTTCTAGAACTCTTCCATTCAATCACGACGTATATTAGTTTGTTACCATCGATAGTTATATAAACAGAGTCTAGCTCTCTGTAGAGAAATGGATCATCTTCATCATGAATACACTCTATTCAAGTTTCACCTTCTTCTTGCTTTTTATTAATTAATTCTGATACTTTATCACATACAAGTTATTTTCATTTTATTATGTAGGCAATACTGGATTGATCAGAATGCTCCGTTACCTGATCAAAACAACATCTGAACTTCTAAAAATAAGCAATTACTTGCCTAATGATGTCTACACTAGTCAAGTTTTGGGATCGGTTAAAAGCAAAAGAATGGAGTAAATGCATATCATCACTTCCATTTCTTACGATAGATTAGTGATGTTTGTGGAGTCATTAGAAAAGAAAAGAAAGAAAGCATTGCCTCACAGGCTGAGTCTAGTGATTGTGATTAGTTGTTTAATGTTGTTTGTTCTTATCAGGCGTAATAATACTCTTAGCAATATGCTTTTGATGCTACTTCTAGTGTCACTTTAACTGCATACTATCAAAGTTTAAATCCATCCAATTTCTATGTCATAAAAAATATACTTCTACTTTGTCTCAATTACATCTAACAGGTTGTTTTCGTCCCATTTTATCAAATTTCTCGTGTTTAACAATGCAATTTTTCAGACCAAAAAATTCCACAAACAGCAGTAATATCTCTAAAGTCTAAGTTCTGACTCACCGACTAGTTATTGACGTACTAATATACTATATATGTGGTCGAAATTTTGCTTTAGGTAGCAAGCAATAAGAGCAACTACATATATCATGGTTAAACATGAGAGTATGTAAGCGATTTTAGCCATAATTTGTGCCTGGAAACTAAGAACTAGAGAAAAGCACATTCATGCCTATGTTCTGTCTTTGGGTTCTTGGAAAACATTTTTTCCTTATCGAGGGGATGTTTGGCAAATATCAACAACTCAATCTAGCTTATAAGAACTTGTTGTCATATAATTGTTTCAAAAGGTTAGGTACACTGTTTATGAAGATGCTGGAAAGTGAAGATCTTGATGTAAGAAACATTGAGGATTTTCTCGATCAAATATTAGTGAAGAGATTATAGCTTTCTTCTCTCACTTGGGAGTTGTAGCATCATTTACTATCCCTCCTTGCAAGATTGCCTTGAATTATTAGGGTTGTTTGGTTCCACTTTCCCTCTATTGTGATTTCTAATTTTTGTTTCATATTCTTGTTTTCTTTAAATAAAAATATCTAGTTGATATTTGCAATAAAAACTTAAAAAAATCATTTAGTTGAAATTTGTAATAAAAACCGGAAGATAAAAACGTTTAAGATTTGTGATAAAAATTAAAAATAAAGTCATGTTTAATTTTATCATCCTATTTTTATTATATTATATTATTGGATATTAATATTAAGTTTTACTTTAATTTATTTTTAATAAACTAAATTATATTTTTAATTAATTATTTCTCAAGATCATTAGAAATAAAAAATGAATATTTAATATAATTAAAAAATATATACACAAAATTTATATAATAAGAGTCTATAAAATATAAAAATTACATTAATTCATTCTAAATAAATAATAAAAGATGTTCGTTATGGTGCAATGGTATAATAGTAGTATTACTATAAAAAGAAATATAAATTAATTAAAACTTCCATTAATATAGTCGTTTTACATTTTTCTTATAATTTTATTTTGCTTTCAAAACATATTTTGAAGTGATGTTGGAGTAATATTATACTTTACTTAAGACTTTGCATCTTTATTTAGACTTTCCACAATTTGCTCTTCATTTTCACCATAATCGTTAAAAAATTTATCGCTTTTTCATACGTTCTAATAAAATCAAATATAAGTAATAAGCAATAATAATGTAATTTATTTTTATTAATTGTAACTAGACGTATTTAAAAGTATAAGGAATCTTAACTTTAAAGTACCAAACATTTCCATAATATTTCTCAATATAGAATCTCTGTAGGTAAATAATTCTTATAGACCTTGAGGTCTTCCTCTTTCTATATAATCTCTAAGCATCTTAATGCAACCTGAGTGAACTAAGTATGACTTACCTAAAGATACAAAAACATAATATTAACAAAAAGTTATTAAAAATTAATTGTAATTACTATTTTTATTTAAAATAGTGTAATACCTTGTAAAGGTATAGGAAATTAGTTATTTGAAATTGTTACTATTTCTAAAAAATTTGAGGGTCATTTGCAATACTTTCCACTTAGCCAATACATAGGTGAAAAATATGTCAAGTGAATAACTAACACATAATATTTGGGTTAGATCAATTCTTTGACTTCTATATAGTATTTGTTCATCAGTTGAAACTTATGTGTCAATATATGTATCTATTGCTCCTAAGAAATCTTTAAAAATGAAATTACATTATTAAATAATTAATTAAATGTAAGGGCATAACGAAAATAGTAATAAAATATATGAATATACTTAAAGATATGAAAATATTTTTAATTAGTTTAATCTCGAGAGGAGTATTTGTAAAGGATGATGAAGTAATACCTTTTTACAAGACAACTAATTGCATATAAGAATTTGGAAGGATATTTGAAAATAATTTACGTTGAATATTGAAAATGCTTTGCATTGGCCCTAGTTGTCTCCCTATGTATAGTTATCAAGAAAATTTCAACTTATTTTTCCACAATCAAATGAATGGTTAGCTTTAAGCCTTATAAATTCTTCATCTCATCATATAAGTTTAACAAGATTTTCTTATTCATTCTTATGTTCTCATAAATCCTTACAATATTTTCACTCAAAAGTTCTAATATTCAATCATGACATGATAGAGTAGATGCTATATATGATTGCTTATGTAAACAAAAATATTCATTCTTTTCCCCATTTAGAGAAATAACAAATGTCTTCTTCAATCAACTGAATCTTATTTGAAATCTAACAAAGAGGCCATATATCTATAAAACTAAGATTAAATAATTAACAATGATATTAAAATATAAGTGCTAAAATGATTATGAAGCACCATAATATTTATGTAACACCCAAATACCCCCTGGGAGGATACATGGATGCCACCCAAGACAAAACAAACAAATCAGACTAGTTCTCACACAACATCTCCAACAGTGTTTCCAATACATCACATCATACTGTCAGAAACAGACATTCAAAGTTATTACAGGCCCAAAAGTGTTAACTAAAAACATGTTCAACAACACAAAAAAAAGACTCCTTTGGCCATTGCGGTTGACTCGTCCCAGTCTTTAATCTCCTCGCTCTGAACCTACACGAGGCAAATCCAC
>JANKOE010000206.1:63647079-63673388 GCA_026284465.1 Erythroxylum citrifolium | reverse complement strand
TTTCAAATTAATTGTCATTATTATTTATTATTAAGATTTTTGAAAGCATGGTTGATGTAAACAGTAAACTAGTAAAGACTATTTTGCAATTTTTAAAAAGTTTAGGGATTATTTTATAAATTAAAAAAAATCCCAAAACGGTACCCGGTACAGTTCCGTTCCAGAGCCCAATTCAGTACCGAACCCGGTACGGTATTCATAACATTGCGGATGACCCACGGGCTTAGGGCATCAAGACACAAATTAATTTATTTAATTTATAAATTTTATTAATTTATTAATTCTCGATTAATGTAATTGTACATGTAAAAAAAAGTTTATCAACAATGTTCTTTATTATTATTTTAAATGAAAAAAGTAAAAGGTCCTGACAAAAATATTTTATAATATATTAAATTAATAAAATGACATAATTGTTGACAATAATATATTTTTTAGTATAAATGTTTTTAGTATAAAATTTATTACGTACTGAGTCCTAGTAGAACAACTGACATACAAAGTTAAAGATCTTAACTTAAAAAGAGAACAGAACCAAACCACGCGCTCTTATATCACGTGTGTATAACTTCATATGTAAGTTACCTCTGATTAACTACTCTTGACTTGGTCCACTGGGATCCACTAACTCGCACCCAAATCCAACGGCGTACAAATCTCGCCAGCATCATAATCATCATCATCGTCTAGGGTTTTATTATTCTCTTCTATATCCTCCCACGAGCGCCCCTACGGACCTCCTTGTTTTCGAGTGCAGTCTCTCTCTGCCCCTTAGCTACTCCTTTCTCTCTCCGTCTCTGACGTAGTTCACGCGCCGCCCTTTTGCCACCGGCGGCCAAAATTAGTTTATATTATTCCACCTTCCCTCTCCTCTCTTATCAGAAAACAGAAAAAAAAAAGAAAATTAAGAATTAGAGAAGGAAGATAAAGCACTCAAATTTTTACATATCCTAGGCCTTTCATCGAACACTTTCCGTGGGTATCAGTTTCCGTTGTTGGTCGTGTTAGGATTTCTGGGTGGAGCCTAACTTTGTTAATAATACGAGGAGAGGGAAGATAATATAGAAAAAACTAAAAAAGCTCGTGGCTTTTGGGGAAAAGAATATTATGGCACAGGTTCAAGTACCGGCTCAGGCTCAGGGCGTGAACGGCGGAGCCGCCAACCCGCAGTTTGTTACGACGTCGCTCTACGTAGGCGATCTGGACGTGAACGTTAACGATTCGCAGCTGTACGACGTATTTAACCAGGTGGCGCAGGTAGTCTCCGTTAGGGTTTGCAGGGACTTGACGACCCGTAGATCGCTTGGTTACGGATACGTTAACTACAGCAATCCTCAGGATGGTAAGGTTATAATTTGTGTTGAAGTTTAGACCTTTTTGGCTTCTGGGTAACTGTTAAACCTGTATTCATTATTCTGTTGGAGAAATTGTGTTAATTTGGAATAACACATTAAAAAATGTAGAAGCAACTAGTTTGGTGGATTACATAAAGTAGTGGATTATGCTGTTTGATTAGTGGGTTTAATTGTTTAAACAGTGATATTTATTGTTAATTTTGGTGATAAACTGTGAGGTTGTCTGGGAGTTACAATTTTGTGAAAGAGCGACAACGCGTCAAGCTTGGATTATACTGGTTCCACAATTTTGTATTCTTTGACGATTTTATACAGTGGGTGAGGGAAGTGATGTAGGGAGTATCAATTTGAATCATTTTTTGGCTGCAAACATGTTCAGCACATTAGGTCTAAACTAATGTCAACTGGGAAACCTTGTTCTTGAAACCCTCGATGTTCTTCTGAAATTCAACCTTTGGTTAAATTATTATTTCATGAATGTGGAAACTGGCAACCCACTGATTGTAATTGTTGCATGTTATCCTGGTTAAACAGTAGGCTATTTAATGCTATGGATATTATGCTGCTGATTGGTTGACAGGTTTAGGTTATCTTTTACCAGTTTCATTACTTGCTTCATAATCAATGTAATCATAATTGGTTGTGAATTTCCAATGTCTGAAATTTAGAAAGATTTGCCAAAGCTAGAATCTTTTTTCCTAGAATTGATTTATTATCAAGTTGTGATCATAAGAAATTGAAATTGAAAGATTTGCTGGTTGATCAATTTGGTGGATGAGCAATGTATACGCTCTCGCGCCCCATCAATTATTTTCAGCATCATAATTGTGTTTTTGTTTTTTGGTAATGTTGCCCCTTTCTTCACTAATGTCTGTCTCTGTATCTCCTACCCTTTCTTGCATCTGTTGACAGCTGCAAGGGCATTGGATGTGCTTAATTTCACTCCTCTTAATGGGAAGCCCATAAGGATCATGTATTCACATCGTGACCCAAGTCTTCGCAAGAGTGGTGCTGGAAATATATTTATTAAGGTAGCCATTTTTGCCATTGGGTGCTTTTGTAGTGGCATTACATTTATGTATTTTAAGTTTCCAGGCCTTCATGTCTCTAACTTGGATATTTCTCAAATATGACAGAATCTAGATAAGGCTATTGACCACAAAGCATTACATGATACTTTTTCGGCTTTTGGGAATATACTATCTTGCAAAGTAGCTACAGACTCTTCTGGCCAATCAAAGGGCTATGGATTTGTACAGTTTGAAACTGAAGAAGCAGCTCAGAAAGCCATTGAGAAATTGAATGGTATGCTGCTAAATGATAAGCAAGTTTATGTGGGACCGTTCCTTCGCAAGCAGGAAAGAGAAACTGCCATTGACAAGACAAAATTCAATAATGTATTCATAAAGAATATCTCAGAAGCAACCACTGAAGATGACTTAAAGAAAACTTTTGGTGAATTTGGAACAATAACCAGTGCTGTTGTGATGAGGGATGTAGATGGAAAATCCAAGTGCTTTGGATTTGTCAACTTCGAGAATGCCGATGATGCTGCTAGAGCTGTTGAGGCTCTTAATGGAAAGAAATCTGATGATAAAGAGTGGTATGTTGGAAAAGCCCAGAAGAAATCCGAAAGGGAAGTTGAACTAAAACTCAAATTTGAGCAGAGTATGAAGGAGGCAGCTGACAAATTTCAAGGGGCAAACTTGTACATTAAAAATCTAGATGATAGCATAGGTGACGATAAGCTTAAGGAGCTGTTTTCTCCTTTTGGTACAATCACATCCTGCAAGGTAATTAGCATCATCTTTTGAATAGTGAGCACCTAACATCATCAGCCTTGGAGATTCTACTGCATAGGACTTATAAACATGGTTTTCTGGTGATTAGGTGATGCGTGACCCTAATGGGATAAGTAGAGGTTCTGGGTTTGTTGCATTCTCAACCCCCGAAGAGGCATCTAGAGCTGTAAGTTGAGGTTATGGGATTTCACATATGCATATGGAGAGCATTCTTTGTCCTTAAGTTAACATGCTTGTGATTGTTTGACAGCTTTTGGAGATGAATGGCAAAATGATTGTTAGCAAACCTTTGTATGTTGCACCTGCACAACGAAAGGAAGATAGAAGAGCCAGGTTGCAGGTATCTCCATCCTGATAGGTTTAGGCATTTCCTTTTTTTTATATATAATTTGCAACAAGGTACTTGTACTCCAAACCATAGACAAGAGAGGTTTAACTTGCTTCCTTCCTCTTATCCTCTGTCCCCCTCTTTCTCCACATCAAGGTGACACACCCTTGTTAGGTTCTTATACGTATTTTCTCAAGATGTCATGTAGTTGCCTTTTCTCTTTTTGTATTAAGTGGTGCTCCATATATCTTTTCTTCCTATACAGACTCAATTTTTATATTAATTAGTGCTTATATATCTTTTCTTCTTATACAGGCTCAATTTTCTCAAATGCGGCCAGTTGCAATGGGACCTTCAGTAGCTCCTCGTATGCCAATTTACCCCCCTGGTGGTCCAGGGTTAGGACAGCAAATATTCTATGGACAAGCGCCACCTGCTATGATTCCTCCCCAGGTAACTCTTTATTGAACAAATTTTTATCTTCGGTATGTATTTATCACGTAGTTTTCTTTTGAGTACTTCACATTAACCACATCATAAGTGCAAACTTGTAATCAAAATACCTAATGAATCAACCATTTTTAGCCTGGATTCGGGTATCAACAGCAGCTTGTACCTGGTATGAGGCCTGGTGGGGCTCCTATGCCAAACTTCTTTGTGCCAATGGTCCAGCAGGGACAGCAGGGGCCACGTCCTGGTGGCCGTCGGGCAGGAGCTGCTCAGCAATCTCAGCAGCCAATCCCAATAATGCAACAGCAGGTTGGGAGTATCCCTTTAATTCAAATTTTTTATGATTCTATTTCTATAATCGTGATATTGTTACCTAATTACTTGGTCAAATGTCAGATGCTTCCAAGAGGACGTGTTTATCGCTATCCTCCTGGACGTGGCTTGCCTGATGTTCCAATGACTGGTGTTGCTGGTGGCATGCCTGTTCCATATGATATGGCTGGTATGCCGATGCGTGATACAGCATTGTCTCAACCTGTTCCGATAGGAGCTTTGGCTTCTGCTCTTGCAAATGCTACTGCAGATCAACAGAGAACGGTAGGCTTTAACTTTGTTATATATTTTTAGTTTTCAGGTAGATTGATAGAACTTTATCCATTCATATGTTTTGTCTGTTTGAATATGTGTGCATCTGCAGTCTTGTCATATTTCATTAAATTGAAATCTAAAATTTAACTTGCGGTTGTAATTGTAGATGCTGGGTGAGAATCTTTACCCTCTAGTAGAACAGGTGGAACCTGATGCAGCAGCTAAGGTAACTGGCATGCTTCTGGAGATGGATCAGACTGAGGTTTTGCACCTACTGGAGTCACCAGAAGCTCTCAGAGCAAAGGTTGCAGAGGCAATGGAGGTTCTGAGGAGTGTTCAGCAGCAGCAGGCTGGTAGCACAGCTGATCAATTGGCATCCTTGTCATTGAATGACAACCTTGTTACTTAGGTTGGGATGGTTTGGGTTGAGTGTGAGCAGAGTATTTAAGATACAGCATTTTTAACCATTTCGGATGCGGCTTCTATACTTTAGATTTGATTTCACTTGGTAGCTACGTGTTTTTGGTTGATTGTGATTGTTTGGAGAAACTTTAATGCTTAGATTTTGTTATGGTGAATGTAGATTAGTGTCGTCGTTTCAAGCTGGTGCTGGGTACAATGTTAAAAAAATTTTATTAAATGACCAGTTTTTATGTGTGCCCAACTAAATTTAGTATCAAAATTTAAGGATGCAGGGAAATGTGCAAAATGATTCAGGAGTTTGTATACGTAGCAAGGCCTTCATTTAGACTTGAAGGGAAGGACTCGGATGATTAATACCCAAAACATGAAGAATCAATATACATGGAGTAGCAACCCTAAGTTGGGTTGGGTGCTAGAAACAAAGCAAATTAGCTAACAGCATTAGTGCTGAGTCATGGTTTTTTAACTGCAGATGGCAAGAACAACCGAGTATGGGTGACTCTAGTCTTTTTATTGCCCATCTTCCTATATAGTATGCACAAGATAACGAAAAACTACAACTAGAATCACGATTATGGAAACCTTTCAATGGTACAACCTACTGATAAGTTGATGCCTTGGCATCCTTCACTTGGCAAGGACCTCAATAATGGTTAAAACCCTCCTAAAACATTCAAGCATCCTGACGGTTTGCATGCCTCAACCTTATCCCAACATCAGCTTCCCCATCATGTCGAATAAAACCAGTTGAATTATGTGTATCAAAGGAAGTTGCAACCTCAGTTTGCTTCTGTTCGGCATCTTCTCCGAAGTTATGAAGCCTGCGACCGATGAGATAACGGTCATCGCGTATTGAGTTGTGAAGGTTGGTGAACCAGACATGAAATCTTTTGGCACAGAAGCATATCATGCTGAAGCAAAGGCACCCCAGCCATGCGAATCGATATACAGCAGAATTCACGACTAGTGGGTATCCAAAAACAGGAAATACTCCTCTTGCTAAGACGTAGGGCACACACAGCGCTGTTAACAGTTTTATTATAATTGGGAAAACAATCTCCCGCAGTACCCAAAGGCCTTGCAGCCTTGAGAAACCATCTTCTCGCACCCTCTCAAATTTTATTCGCCAACTTTCATCAACCAATGGCATCATGTGATCCAGCATAGCCTGTTCACAAGCAGTAAGATCAAGAAAGAAAATCTTTTACTTCCCATAAATGATCAAGCTTTACCTCTTGTAAGTCTCATTATTACCCTCAATCTCTATCAACCAGTATTTTCAATATCCAATACAAAGCCAAAATAATTCACAAACGTATTTCTTGATCATTTCCAGGTCTTAAGATTCTTCATACCATTGAAAACGATCCCTGCTAGTTCATGCATAACTACAGCCTAGATACAGAAATATGGTAAATGCTTTTTCATTAAACTTTATGGAATGTTATAAAGACCGCAGATAAACAAATCAAAGATTCAGTCTGTAGTTCCATTTCTTGCTGTAGGGAGCTCTATTTTGTTAAATGCATTAATAAAACATAGCTGCTAGTTTGGTTGAAGCTCAAAATTTTCAGGTGTGATTATATTTGAGATACCTTTGTTTCATACAAGGGCACAGAGCAGGAAGATATGCATATTGTTTGAGAACTCACCAGTCTAGTCCATATCTTAAGAAAGATAAATCCCAAGGCCCAGTCCTGATACAGAAGGAAAACTGGGCTTTCATCCACAGGCACCCGCATTGGCACAATCACCAAAAGCTCAAAGAGCAGCCCAATCAATACTGGAATGACAAAAATCTGGAAAGAAAAAGGTTCAAATAATTACTTAAAAGGGTATTCAGTGGAAAGGACACTTTATCAAATAGAGACCTGACAAATGGAATGAGATAGGGACTCTACCCATATTGACAACAGTGCAGAGCTCTTTAGAACAATTCCACACCACTTCCAGATTTGGGCAAGCAGAACTGCTGCCCTCTTCGTTCTGATATGTTCAATAGAATATCTAGCTCCAGCTAAAGTGGTCCAAATGACATAGCTTCCAATAATAAAAGCATATAGATCTAACAAAGAAAAAGACAATCAGCAATCTCACACAATCAAGAAGTGTGTTCTATCTCTACAAAATTGTATAAACTGTCTTACCATTGCACTTAACGCCATGAGTTATTGGAAGAAGAGGAATACCATTGAAAAGAGCACGCCCAAGGGATATGGGTACAACTATCAAGGCAGAGTTGAAGACAAGAAGAGTCATCCAAGCTATTATCAACAAGAGGACAATGCGAAGAACAAAGCTGTACCTGCTAAAATACAATTTTAACATTATTTGCGGCAATCATATTTTGACTGTAAACCTTAAAACAATGCTGAAGTGGAAAAGGAATAACATGCAATCTTTGCAAATAATGAAAACACTGACTGGATTTATTATTTCAAAACATACTCCGAGTCTGACTGTTCATCAGTATCATACTCCTCTGCAGCATTAGAACCTCCAGCTGTGAGAAAATCTATGTTAGGATTATCACCGGTAGCAAGTGCTACTAGGTCCCTATCTTGTCCACCATGTTGTACAGCTGGTGGTCTGTCCTGCCTTCCTGGCTCCCCATTAGCGATGTCCTGGCCACCATTGTCCTCAGGTCTAGGAAGTAAGAAATCAGTTAAACCAAGTCCCCATCCAACTGCTGTAAACCAGTAGCGAAGAAGGGACTTGATTGTGGTCCGCAGCTTGAAATGCTCAATGGCAAATGGAATGCAGATTTGGAAAAGAAGCATGTCAGCTGGAATTTCTGTGAATGGATCAGATACCCTGAAAGAAAAAGTAACCATGCATGTTAACAAACTATGCCAATAAATCATCTCATTAAGACCAGATGGCAAAAAATAGTGAATGAAACCAAGCTTACGAGATGTCCAATGGGAAAATTAAGGGTGCCATTCGCATAGCAAGTTTGACAGGTAAGAATACCAGCATCACAATTAAGCTTCCATAAACTGCAACCGATAGCAGAACCCTGCGGGCATGCTTGTGCACAGGATCATCAATTAAATCACGGAATGGATTGTAGTTAGGATCAGCTGGATCTCGAAGAAAATACAGAACTCCATTACGGAGGACCTATAAGAAGTAGAGAGATTGTCAAACTAGTAGGATCAAAGAATGTATAGATTCTATGAAACACCATGGCCAAGGAGTTTAAGAATAATACCCCACGAAGTAGGCTGACAAAGATGCTTATTTGTAGCATATAGACAATTCCAACAACCCAATGAACCAATGAGCTGGCTAAAGGAGAGATTGAGAAGAACTGAACTCTTTGCGCCATAGTTTTTCCAAACATCTGGATGGTACAAACATCCAGCCACCATCCACACATTAAAGGGAACACCCCAAGTTCAATCACCAGAAGGAAGGCAACCTTAATCATTGTCATCAAATGCCTCATTGCTGCCAAGAACTGCCTCAACAAAGATGGAACTGTCTCTGCTATAGAAGCAATACCATAAAACCTTCCCATGGTCAAAGGCTCACCTCTAGTGTATCGAATCAAAGCAATAATTCCAAGGTAGAAGAAGACTAGGGAGAATATGAACATATATCCAATAGCAAGAGTTGCAACATCAGAAAGTCGCGATGTGCCAATACCTGCTACATTCAAGAGATCTGTAGCAAGCATAGAGCTTATATTGCTTGAGGCTTCGTGCATTCCACTTGCATTTACTTTTAAAACATCTACAACCTGGCCTAGTAGTCCATCCTGTCCTTCAGACGTTAAATTTGTGACAGCAGTTAGGGCATTTTTCAATGTGATGTTTGCTAAGGAAAGGGCAGTATCTGTAAGTGGCATAACAGTTGACAACACAGGGCCACTTGCAGAAAAGAAAAGCCAAGATATATAATATAGTATAATCCGCCCTAGAGAAAATGGTACAAAGATCACAACACCCAGGAATATCATGTTGCTTGCCAGAACCTGCAAAGCAAGAAAACCATGGTTGATAAGAACTCCCCAATAGAATAAAATGGATTTCTGAATTGTTTAAACTATCATCTTATTTCCTCAAAACATTTTATGAAATTTGATAAAGATGTGCAATCACTTAAAAAGTACATAAAAGAACCAAGATATAATATTCATATAAATATGAAAAATAAGCAACGCAAATACATGCAAAATAAACAGGAAATGACAATTTCAGACACCAACAAAATAGACATATTTATGGTTAAGCAGAAGGCAACAACAAAAAACATCAAAAGAACAAATTGTACTTACAGTAAATGCATTTTCGACCAAATGGAAAACAGGACCCTGCATGCCAACAAGCTCATCAAAGGGCACATCCTCTGCACCATCAGCATCATCTAAACCATCAAACATCTGTTCAACATGAGCTTCAAGACGAGCTGCCTGCATCTCCCACCGTGCAGCAACATTTTCTGCATTCCTTCGGATGATTTGACCAGCTCCAGCCATTCCTTGTGCTCCCATAGCATCATCAGCATTTGCTTCGCCAGCAAAATTCCTATTGCCTTGTGCTGGCAATCTTCTTGCAGCATGGGCACCATTTCTGTCTCCTTCATCTTCTCTCTCAGCATCCGGTCCTCCAAGCTCTCTCAAGTGTCTAAAGTAATCTCTCAGAGAAGTTGCACCAAGAAAAATGAAAACAATGCTTGCCGAGAGTAGGAATCCATGCAGACAATCAGTGAGGATAACTGTAGTAGAGATGTGACTTAAGAATAACCTATGAGCCTCGCCAAAACTCCTTATGAAAGCCAGACGCCATATCCAAAATGTTATAAATGGTATAATAAGGAGCCAAACAGAGAGCACAAAACTCAGGCGCAAAAAGAATTGCAGAACATGGCAAGCCTTCATTGCCATCCCAACTACAAACTCCTGAAAAGGAAGCCTTGCAGGGGCATTCTCAGCATAAACAGGTGAGAAAGAAAACGCATGTTTGCAGACCTGTAAAGCATTTAAAACTAAATCAAGCAAGTTCCATCGCAAATAGGTTTTGTTATTGTGCTTTATCCAGTGAAGTAAAAAACGGAACGCATGACAACTTGTATCCTACAACAATTCATTCCTAAACTATGATCTTTATACTTAAATTTTCAGTGAGCCGAACATATCCAGAGCATGTTTATTGTTGCCACATGCAAATTGCACAAGTTTTGAATAGGTCTTCATGAATAAAAAATTAGATGAAACTCCACTAAACATCCTCTACCAAGCACTCAAATATAAGCCAAAGTACATGTAAAAGAAACGCAAAATCCTCACAAATTTTTTGTGACAGGATCACATCAAACCGCAATTTAATTTGCTAAGAAAATAACAGAAACGCAAATTAAAAAAAAAAAGAGAGAGAGCAAATTGGAATCTCTTCAAATCCTAAATCAAATAATATAACCAGCGAGACCTCGCATTGACGAGCGTTGCTGTGAGTAAGCCACTGGAGGAGGCAATCTTGATGAACAAACTTGATACTCCCGCTACACGCACATGGATACCTCAACGGATTCTCGTCTTCCCCCGGATTCCGGCAGATCCTGCACACGTCCTCCTCCTCCTCATCGTCGTCTTCGTCGTACCTCGCTCCTCTACTCTCCTCCTCTTCAATCGAATCGCGGTTCAACAACGCAGCAGAACAAGAAGCAGAAGGCGAAGACAGCGAATTCATTCCGTCGGCGTTATCTCCGTGGTGGTCGGAGGCGATCTCCATCGGAGAAGGGTGAGTTGGGGCGGGTTGACCCGGTGGGTTAGGTATGCGAGGCGAGCGTTTGGGATTGGGGAAAAAAATTTAATCGAAAAGGGAAGGAAGAGAGAGAGGGGTAAGGTGTAGGGGCATTTGTGGAATTTGGGATGAGTGGTTTCGTTTCTACTTCCTAATAATATTTGAGGTCAAAAGTAGCATTGACCTTTCTTCAACTTTTTGTCAACACGTCCCGTCCCGTCCATGTGTAATGTATCATTACCTATTGGGTGCAAAAGTTTTATTGGGAAGGGTAAAAGTTTTTCTTTGTAAAATTTAAAGAAAAAGGAAAAGGTCGAAGAACAAATCCCAAGCGCATGCGGTGGTATGAATTTAAACGTTGCTTCAAAGGTGAAGCTTTGGCTACCAAAAGCATGGTTGGCTGGTCTGATCGGTTTGACCGATGATCTGTCGGTTATTCGGTCTAATTTATTTTTAAAAATTAATTTTTAATTGACTCAGTTTGAACTGATTACCTATTGGGTGTAAAAGTTTTATTTTTTTTATTTTTTGATATGTTTCTGTATTTTTTAATATTATTAATATTATATATAATTAAATATAATTATTACATAATTATGATATCATACCGGTTCGATCGGTGGTCGAACTGATCGAACCAGTGATTAGTAAAACTTTCGGTACGATAAACAGTCGAGGTTTCAAAACACTGACCCAAAGAAATAAACAAAATCATATCCCTCACTCAGTGTGTGCTGTTCACTAATATAAGTCTATATTTGGTTCCGTTGATGACTCTTACCATCTCTTTTTTTCCTACTTCTGGGGTCGTTACTGGACCTCTCCGTCACTTTCATGCACATATAAAGGTAAGTTGTCGGTGGCATCCTATGCAAAACTGTCCTAACAGTTCCTTTCTCTTGTTACATAAAGCTAAGTTGGTGAGTTTCTGTGTATCATCACTTCACTGTCACCACCTCACTTCATCAATCAAGGCCCTTGCTTGGTGCCTTTGTTCTAGGAGAGTATCTAGATACCTGTCCGATTCCCTTTCTCTTAAAGTTAAACCTGTTGGCATCATTGATGTTGCAGGATCCACGTCGTTGTTAATGATCTTAGTGTCCAGGTAAGAGCTGTACATACTCACCACCCCATACACATATTCTCTCTTTCTAGCTAGGATTTTCGTGCGTTTTATCTGCATTTCCTTGTGTATGAGGCCATGATGCTTGTTGATTTTGCTCTGAGTTTATGGTTGTGGCTGATTCTTGGTTGTCTTTTTGTTGTGTCATCTACAGTAGCACCTTCTTTCCTTGATGGTTTAGCATCTTAGTTTGAAATCATCTTGACTGCTGGCTATCAGCTTCAACTGTTGCTCATGAATGCTCACCATGTAGTTCGTCATAAATGATTTGGCCTTATGTGGACAATACTCCATCTTGAAGTTGAATATCAGGGTCGGGAATTTGTCAATATTCGATTGACTACGAGTGACAGTTTCTGATTATCTTTTTCTGATTTGTCTTTCTTTCCCTGGATAGTCTAGTAAAGTTCTAACTTTCCTTTCATCTCCACTGTTGAATTGCTATGATTGCACTTTTTTGGTTCCTTACTCTCTGTGTCTGTCCGGGTGGTTGTATTCTTCAGCTAACAGAAGAGATGACATTCCCAGCTTTTGATTATTCCTTCCCACCTCATCCCTATTGCCGTTGTGTTCCATCAACTGATTGATAGGTGTTGAGCGCCTTCAAGTCAAGAATATTTAATGAAAAACATTGATGTTCAATAGGCATTTGATAGTATAAGATAAGCTCTAATCATATACTGCTAGTTTAATTTTTGCTAATGTCGTTTATACTTCTGCAAGATTAGTCCTTCACTGATCGCTTGCAGCTTTCATTTTTTTGTATCGCGAGAAGTTGAAGTATGGATAATAGGACGTGGCTTTGGAGGAAGAAACCCTCGGAGAAGACGATAGTCACAACCAGCAAATTTGGCATACCTGTGAAAGTAATTGATGAAGAGGTAAGGGAGGCATCTCTTTTGCATCCCAACAAGCTCCTCTGAAAAGAATTGCAGTCGATAATGAGATCCTTTATCCTTGTTTCATACTGTAGGGATCAATGCTTCCGGGGGGATGTGAAGTTGGGCCAACTAGACATGTGAGGAATCTCAATGAGAAGTTAGCTTCAGTGCTCCTTGATAGTCATGCCAAAGCTGATCCTCTGACAAGGCATGATTTAATATCAAAAGAAGCCATTGCAGGTAATTCACTCGTGACCTTCGAACATTTTTAATATGCAAGTCATTTTGTTACTCCCTTTTAGAGTGATCATGTTCCTTCTGGCTAATTACTTCCTTATAGGCGAGGGAAAATCAGAAGAGGAAGTTCTTAGTGTTAACAAGGGAGAGGGCGAACAGGGTATAGCTGCAAATGAAAGATCAACTTATTCTGACACTGCATTCAAGCAGTGCATGCTGCAGGTTACCTCTCTTCAAGAAGAACAGGACCCAAAGATGCAAGATGCTCTCTTAAAGGCATCAAGCGAATTTCAGAAGGTACAGAGAAAACTAGAGGACAGATTGATGGAGATGAGCAAAAATCTTGCCAATTTAGCTATTGAAAACACTAATCTAAGCAACGCACTCTTGGTAAAAGAGAACTTGGTAGAAGAGCTACGTAGGCGTGCAACTCAAACAGTAGCAGAATTCAACGCTTTAATGGCTAGATTAGATTCTACTGAAAAGGAGAACGCTTTTCTGAAGTACGAGTTTCACATGCTAGAGAAGGAGCTTCAGGTTCGTAATGAGAAGCTTGAATATACCCGTCAGCTTGCTGATGCATCGCACAGCCAACAATTGGAGAGTGTGAAGAAATTGGCAAAACTGGAAGCAGAATGCCAGAGACTGCGCGCTTTGATGCAGAAGAGATTGCCAGGTCTCGCTGCAACAGAAAAGATCAAGAGTGAAATTGAAATGCACGGACGGGACCCAGTGAATTTTAGAAGGAAGCCAAATCCTACAAAAGATTTGATTCTTATGGAAACGGCCATGGAAAGATTTTCTGAAACTCCTGTCAAGAAAACAGATTGCCTGATTGAGAGGTTACGTGGTATGGAACAAGAAAATAGAACTCTAAGAGAAATAGTAACGAAAAAAAATGCTGAACTTCAATCTTCGAGGTTCATGTTTTCCCGAGCAGCTTCAAGGTTATCACAAGTTGAAGCTAAGCTTCTGTACGTTTCTGGTGGTCAGAGATCTCTGGAGTTGACTCAGGGTGATCATGTATCCCAGGAACTGTATCCAATACCAGGTCTAGATGTGTGCAGTTCTTATAGGGTTAGCTCCTCAAATTCATGGGCTGATGCGCTAATATCGGAATTGGAGATTTTCAGAGATAGGAAACCTATGAGTCCATCTGAAAGCAGAGTCATTGAGTTTCCGGACATGAATTTAATGCATGATTTTGCTGAAATGGAGAAACTAGTTGTAGTTTCTGTGGAAGCACCTCCTGACGATGATAACCATCCTTCGTCAGCTGGTAAGGAACTAGTTCCAGCGGAGCAAAGTGATTTTGGCTGTGGCAAAGATAATCAGGAAATCCACTCAAAAGATATTCCTAATGGCAAACCTTTTGACTGGATTCAGGATGTTTTAAATGCAATGCTTAAAGAGCAGCGCAGTTCAAAACGAAGTCTTATTGAGCTTCTTGAGGACATTAAAATTGCATTGGGTTATGTACATTATGCAAATGTCCTGGAAGATGACGCCACTCGGACGTCAAGGCATCATACAGAATCTACTCTTAAAACTCATATCCCTTTGAAGTCCCTGACAAACTGTTCATCGAACCAAGCTTCCAATAGTGCCAACACTGCAATGAAAACAAGTCGGCCGTGTGTTTCATCCAGTCTGAGTAAGTCAATCTGCAGCATTGTTCAGCTCGTTGAAAAACTGGTACTAAATTCTTCAGCCATCGATTATTCTAATTCCACTCCATCAGCACCAGCGTCAGACTACTTTGTCCATGTTTTCCAATGGAGAAGTTGTGAACTTAATGCTGTTCTACAGCGATTTGTTGACATCTGCAGGGGCCTGTTGGATGGAAAAGTGTGCCTTGAAGATTTTGCCGAGGAGTTGTTACTTACGTTAGACTGGACCATGAACAACGTTGTAACCCCGCAAGATGCTTCAAATGCAAGGGATAAGATCAGTAAGTACTTTGATTGGAATTCACCAGAAACTGAAAACCAAGTTGGAGTTGCACCTGTGCAATCAAAACCAATTTGTCTATCCAAAGAGCAGCCATCCTGGTTGCGCTTAATAACTTCTCCACGTGATCATACCACATCCCAAACAGAGTGTGCAAAGTCTTTTCTGCAAGATGAAAACAAGAGACTGAAAGAAGATCTAAAACACATGGAATCTGCTAAAAGAGATGTAGAAGACAAGCTACAGTCTGCGACCAATAAAACTGAGGTATTGAATAAGCAACGTGAGGAATCAGAAAGAAGCCTCCAAAACCTAAAAGCAGAAGTTGTGACTCTCAAAGAATCCAAGGGACTAATTGAGGATCAATTTGAAAATCAAAAGTCAATCAATGAAGATCTTGACACTCAGCTTACAGTTGCCAAAGCAAAGTTGAATGAGGTCTTACAGAAGTTGTCATCACTTGAAGTAGAATTGGAGGATAAGAACAACTGTTGTGAAGACCTAGAAGCAACATGTCTTGATCTTCAACTCCAGGTGGAAAGGTAATCGTTGTCATCTTCTTGTCTCCTAAGCAATCTATGATGAATACTACTTGATAGAAATGACTTCGTTGATGTTTCTGTAACATTTCAGTGTTGCAAAGATTGAAACTCCAAGCCGTGATGAGCAAGGAACGCAACCACACAATGTAAGTTCTTTTGAATGGTACAATATTACCAGAATTATATAATTATATTCTGAATAGCAAAATGCATGGAAATTTACAGGGTTGGGAGATGACATCAGCCTCTATAAAATTGGCAGAATGCCAAGAAACCATCCTTAACCTTGGAAAGCAGCTCAGGGCACTAGCTTCACCAAGGGAAGTAGCACTACTAGACAGGGTTTTCACGACCACTAATGCCACAAGCACCGCCATCAACACCAAAAACTTTATCAAGCGATTCTCCTTACGCGATCAAATGGTGGCTGAAGACAATGCTAAAGCGATTATTCTGAGATCTCCCACAGCAGATACACATACACAAAACCCATCTCATGCTATTAATGTGTTGGCATGTAAACCTGATAGTAGCCCAGCTGGGGCTCTGGCTATTGTTCCTACCAAAAAGCAGGGAGGAATTGGTATGCTGAGGAGGCTACTGATGAGAAGGAAAAAACAAAGTGTTAAGAAGTCCCAACTGGCAAAGGCCTAAAAGCCAAGATGGACTATTCCATTGCTGATACTGAACAAATGCTCAAATGGGACGGTCAAACCCCTCTCCCATGTTCTGATAGATCATCATAGGTATTGGTGCATGATTTTCCTGACTTGATTCGAGAGAGTGATATAGCTTGGGCGTGATGCTTCTTTCTCTGTTCAGAAAGATATGTATAGGTTTTCTGGGTACTCCTTATCAAAGTAATTATAATTTCGTCTGGCAATAGCAATACCAACCATATCTGATAATTGGTTTTGGTGTTAACTGCTAGACACTGGTTAGATCGAGTTTGTGATAGTTAGTCTCATTCTATGGATAAATGAACGTATCTCGTGCTTAGCAGGCACCAATCACCAGCACAAGAGCATAAAATAGCTACACAGGAACTGTCCTTATACTAGAGGCGTGGGCAAAGTCATTTTCTTGTCGTGCCAATTTGCTTAGCAATATTTCACGATTAACTGAAGAATTTCATGACAAACGATTCTGATGCAGCGCTGAACAACATATTCTTGTTCCATACAACAAAAATATAGCTGTACTATTAATCTGGTGCTTAATTTCTGGTGGAGACTAGGAATTCTAATGACATGCTTTCTTTGCTTGAGCTTTCCATCTTCAATTCAAGGTCCGTAAGCATATTTTTGGATATGATCTACCTCCGAACTATCATTGAATCACCTGATTATTTAACAGCTAACTTTTCAAATTGATTCATTTTCATCCTTCACTCGATGGATATGATCTATGGTTTTTCAACATACCGACCATGAGGAGTACCATAAAATGAGCTTAGTTCAGTAAGAATAAAGCAAAAGCCATAGCAAGCAATTTAAGTACCAATAGCTGGTCAGTTTACTCCAATTTGTCATTGCTAGAAGGAAACTCTTATTCTGAATAAAGAAATGTTTAGCCAGTACATCAGGTAAAACAAGAAAACTAAGAGAACCTTTGTTCTTTCTTGTACATATAAAACTTACAAACTTTTACATTTCATCAACGGGACTGATGTCTAAACTGCTTTTGTCTTCAAAGGCATGCTTAGAAACAAATGAACGAAGTTGCAAGTATATTATATTCTTCATCCTAGTTCCTATTAATCTCTGTATAAAACAAATCTCGCAATATCTTCAAATCCTGCCTCCATATAACATTCAGCAATGCGTTCCACAGCATCATCCCAGTTCCCTTCAACAGATGCCAAGTCCAACAAGAAAGCAGCTTCATCCAATGCTATCTGCAAGAGGAAGTAGTAACTTTGAACCCTGGTAAGTTTAGCAGATATAATTTTGTAAATATAAGATATTAGTGAGTTTCAGCATCCAGTTGATAAGAAAAGAATAATTAAATAGCCACCTGGGCTGCTTCCTTTCCTTTCTTCAAGTCTTCTTGTCTACCCTCTTCAGTTATCTTCTCCTTGATGTATTCAATTTGCTCATCCTCCCACTGAGCAATGCTAGCAACATCCTTATAACCAAGGTTACCGCACCGTACAAGAGAAGTGAGGAAAAAGAAGTAGAATTGACATAAAGATTTTTAGAAGAACATTACAAACTGAGAATGTTGGCATACTTGGTAAGCGCAACCCAAAGTCCACCATGGTGATTTCAGAGCAACCCTTGCAGCATCTTTAGCTTCTGAAGTACGTCCAACTCTATAAAAAGCAATTAAAGACATTCACTTGAAGAGAAGGAAAGTGCAATTGGCTCAGGTCAGATGGAAGTACTCGGACAAGACTTTTACAAACTTCTGTAAAATTTCAGCATAGAACACAAAAGGCCGTCCAAATCCTGGAAATAAATCCTTCTTGGTGTAGAATTCTCCAGTAATCATTGCTGAAACCTTCACTCCGTAAGTGTACAAAGATTTTGTTAAGAACAAGGGGAAGTTGGGAAAGGTGAGCACAAGCATTTCAAGAAAATACCAGAAGAAGACTTACAAGATCTTCTTCCTCAAAATGGCGCAGAACTTTACGTTCTATAATATCAGGGAAAAGACCAACCTTGGAAGGAACATTGAAATGTGATAATCCACCCTATCGTCAATACTATAACCCTGCAGATTAAAACCAGAAATATCAGAGAGCTAAATGCGGCAAAATTATGAAGCAACTCGTTTAAGATCATCAATTCACCCAATCAAAAGTGCTTACGCAACCTTTAATTTCGAAATTAGGTTGTTTAGAACTGGCAGTGAAGATAACTTTATCCAACTAAACAACAAATTCAACTCCTTCAGATAGAAATATTACTGACTTGAGAGGGAATAGAATCCTATATCTAATTACCACTTCGAAACACCATAGTGGAAACAAATATATATTCCAGTTCCACGGTTCCGGCGGATTTGACTTAAAGCACCGTGTAAAAGTGTCCTGTGTTCATTCAGTAATTGAAATTTACATAAGAAAAGAATAAAAAGATTCAAAATTCATCTTTTCTAGATCGAGAAAAGCTAAACGCCCAACAAGAAAAATTAGAAAGGACACCAACATCAACAATGGCACCGACAGCCTCCTTTAAGGTGGGTGAAATGTCAAGCAAATCACGACTGCATCCTAAAAAAAGAAAGAAAAAGGAACCCCGTTTCAGGGTAAACAAAAAGCAGAAATAAAAGAAAAGAATGTTTGATTGTATAATACATATATATACATACAGGCGAAGCTTGCCGTGGGTCTCATGAATGGAGGAACCAGATGGAAGGTAGTCTTCGATATTAGGTCGATCCAGGTCGAGTTCAGAGCTGGAAGTGTCGAAACATCCACGTTCGACGCAGACCTTACCTTCGAACCAGACACAGTAAAATAAAATTTCAGGAAGACGAAAAATATAAAGAATTAACATTAGAACTAACCTTTGAACTGATCGTGGGTGAGTACAGAAGATGAGTTGAGCGGAGAAGATGACTTGTGACTAAACAAAAGATGAACCAACCTGAAGAGGAGAGGGATACGTGAGGAGGAGCAAAACCAAGAGTCGGCTGAAAAGAGGAGAACAGAGAAGAAACAGAGTCCGTGGAACAGCTTCTTTACGTAAACCAAGTGACGCAAATTTTAAACGTTAAAACAGCTTCCCGAATAAGCTGATTTTTGGGCTTTTCTGAAAAGCTCCAAATTTTGGCTTCTTAAAAAGCTGTATTCTGGCTTTTAAAAAAGCTGTTTCTGTTCCAAAAGTACTTTTTAATTTTTCAGCCAAACAACTATTTTTTCCTTAAAATGGCTTCTGCGGTGTGAAAAGCGCTTTTGAGACTTCCAAAAGCCGAACCAAACAGGCACTAAGAGTAGTTAATCATCATATTATAAATTATGGTATAAAGCATTAGAATATTAAAAAGATCTTAAAATATATTAAAGGTAATGTTACATTACAATATTGAAGATCATACTTTATTATTAAATGATACGTTGACTCCAATTATGCACGTAATCTTAATAAAAACAAATCTATTATAGATTATGTGTTCATACTTATTGGTAGGGTTGTAACTTGCAGGGTGTTAAAGATGTAGTCAATTGTGGTTACTACAACAAAAGTAACAAAATATATAACAATTATACAAGGTAGTAAAGAAGTTGTATGATCGAAATTGATGTCAGAAGAATTTGAACACAAAAACATAATGTTTCATTGTTCTGTGATGGTTAAAGCCCCTTACATCTAATAAGGAGCCCAATATTTAATCAAACAAAGCAGATATGAGTTTAATATCACTTTGTCCGTGAAAGAGTAGAGGAAGGAGCACTGGATGTGTAAAAAATTAATAAAAAAGATAATATATCATATTTTATGATAAAAGCAGTCAATAATAATAAATGTGATTGTTGTTAATCTTATACGACTTGGTATAAATGTAAACAACATAATAATGATAAGGTGGTATGAAGATTGATTAGTTTTCAATCAAATCTTCAAATAGGAGATTGTTAGAAAAATATAGATATTATTTACAAAATATCTAAATATTATTCACGTTAGAAGAATCTAGATGTTATTTATAAAATATTTAAGATAAAAAATGTCCAATGCAAAAATAAATATTGTAATTAAAACAAATTGGAGTGTATGGCTATAATTGGTTTGATTTATCTATAAATACATATCCAATTTTTATTTTATATATTAAGAAACAAATTCAAGCATCTAAAAAAGAAATTGTGAGAGTCCAAATCTTATAGATTTCACAACTTATAATTAATAAATACTTGCATCATAACTCTTCTTTTACTCATAATAATATTTTATGTGATGTGATGTAATGTGAACCAGAATGGTGAGCTATGGATCCAGCTGTCTCTGTAGTTGTTCAATAAGCTTTTAGACCTGTTTTAAGTTTGTTCTACACGAAGCAATGATTTGACCTCCACCTTTATATCTTTCTGCAATCATCAACCACTACCAATGTATTCAAGCTTTCCAGTTTTCACTAAAAGGGCAGCAATTGGATTACAAGATAAGGAAACCTTGGAAACTGAATCCAAAGAACGCAAAAGATTAGAAGTTATACTTGTTAAAGATTCATATGTGAAGTTGTATCCCTTCAAGGACAAAAGATGGAAATCATGTATGTACAAAAATAGGGTCTTCATCTTGTACCTTGAGGTTTTGGGCCGAGTTATAACACCCATTGCATATGGGTTCACCGGTCCTTCCGAATACTGTGAAAAGTTCACAAGTTCACCATACTGAATATGATCTATGATAGAAAAAGAGATGACATGAATCAAATTACAAAATTCTCATCAGCAAACAAGCCTCCGACTCTTCAGCGATCAGCTTATTATTGATGCTTTGTAGTTTGTTGTCCGTACTCTTCTCTTGACTGCAAAATTAGCAATCTCACATTTTCCCATAGTTTATGCGGCCGCCAATCCTTGAAGAATATAAAGCTAATGTTCCAGGATAATACAAGCATATGAAATCTTAAGTCATTCTCACTTAAAGAGCAAATGGCAATGCAAAAGGTCGTTCAAGCCTATTTGATGTCAACATTTCGTCATTAGTTAGTTTAGGATTAATGCCATACAGTAGAATGCGGAATGGTCTGTGATATGCAAAAATAACAGGAGGTAGAAGAACAGCGTCAATTGGAAGGGTTTAATAGACGCACCCAACACTTAGTAAACCTTGGATACAATTCATCTAACAAACAATCAGCTTCTACTGCAAGCTATGCCTCACTTGGTAGTTGAAATTGTGCTACAATGGGGGCACCAGCACCATTTATGAGGGTTGATAGAGCCATTTTGTTAGTTGGAGTAATTTACCCCATCAGCTTCTCCCAAATTATCATCTAGGTGTTGTATGTCATCAGGGGTACCTTCATTGATGAGGCAATTGAGGAGGAGAGGGGATTAACATCTCTATGGCAGACTTTCGAGTGGTGGGAGGGACGGGAGCCTCGGGAGTGAGGTAGTTTGGGGGTGTCAAAAGTGGGAGTTGGGGGAGGGCTTAAGGAGGAGAAGGGTTCTGGGGTTTAATGAGAGTTTTTGGTGGAGGATAGACTAATAGAGGTGGTTAAGACAAGGCCACATTTTTCATAGGATTAAGACACAAAAACACAAAACACAACTGAAGTGGAAGTGTGAAGTGCTTCTTCTAACAACAACCGGGACATTATTGCTGGTTTAACTGTCAGACAACTTGAAACAGGTTAGAGATCTTTGATGGGCTGGATTTTGCGGGCTAGCTAATAATCTTCTGATAGGAGCAAATGTAATGTAACAGTAGCAAAAGTGTAATACGAGTGTGATAGAAAAAATGAAGAGAGGAATCGAAGGATTATATTGAAATGGTTTATGAGAGCTGACACCGACAGATTTCAGAGCTCTGCCTTACTCACTAATGTCATCATTCAACTACAATATTCCTCATGCTCTCTCCTTCTCTCTCTGTCTATATATGAGCTACTTTGTATAACAAACATATAATTTGTATAACAAACGTATAACGGAATGCCCTGCTGGCTGATGTACCCTGTACCACATAACAAAATATAACAATTAACCCACACGCACAGCCATTTGTCTCTGCTGCACTCATTTCCTTTATTCATGACAAACTCATATTCTTCTACTCTTTGTTGGACCCAGCTCTAGGAAAACCTCTTGCCTTCTTCCTTTGATACACGAACTGGATTGTTGGTTTGCTAGGCCCATCAATACCCCTGCCAACAAGATTCACCTTGTCCTCAAGGTGGAAGGTGGGAAAGACATCTTTGATCAATTAAAATGGCTCCCAAGTTGCTTCAAAAGAGGGAAGATGTTTCCACTTCACCAACAGCTCCAGATTAGTGCCATGACCACGAGTGGCCAAAATCGTCTTAGGTTCTACCTCCCAATCCAATTCTGGAGATAATACTAGAGGAAGGGGCTGAACTTGGTCAGTGTTGCCGATTGCCTGTTTCAGCTGGGATATGTGGAAAACTGGGTGGATACCTGTTGATGGAGGAAGGTGAAGTTCATAGGCAACAGCTCCGATATGTTTCAATATTGGAAAAGGGCCAAAATATCTAGATGCTAGCTTCTCATTTGGCCTGGAAGCCAATGAACTTTAACGATAGGAGCGAAGCTTTAAGTACACCAGATCACCTACCTCAAATTGTACGTCATGACGGTGTTTATCCGCAGCTTGCTTCATCCGGTTCTGGGCCATAACCAACTGCTCCTTTAACTCATTAAGCATCAGGTCACGGTTCACTAATTGCTCCTTAAGAGCTGAATTGGAAGTTGTGCTGAACCCATATCGAAACAAGGTGGGAGGGTCCTTGCCATAAACAAGCTTGAAGGGCGTTGTCTTGGTGGAAGTATGGAAATAAGTATTGTATGAATATTCAACCCAAGGAATCCATTTAGCCCACTGTTTTGGTTGTTGGATCGCAAAGCAACGCAAATACATCTCGAGACATTGATTCACCACTTCACTTTACCCGTCGGCTTGCGGATGATAGGAAGTGCTTCTCTTAAGCTTGGTATGCTGGAGACGAAATAACTCAACCCAAAAATGGCTCAAGAAGATTTTTTCCCGATCAGTAACGATGCTTCTAGGGAATCCATGGAGCTTGACAACCATATTAATAAACTCCTCTGCCACAACCTTTGCAGTATAGGGATGTTTTAAAAGAATGAAGTGTGCATACTTACTCATTCTATCCACAACCACCAGAATGGAATTGAATCCGTGGGATTTGGGGAGGCTGTCGATGAAGTCCATGCTTAGGTCTTCCCTTATAGCCTGCGGAATGGGAAGTGGCTGTAAGAGGCCAGCTGGTGTCAACGTTTGGTACTTATTTTGCTGACTTATGGGACATTCTTCTACAAACTTTTTGATCCTAGCACGCATGCGCTCCCAATACAATTCTCCTGAAACACGCTTGTAGGTGCGTAGAAAACCACCATGTCCAGCAATAGGACTACTATGGAATTCTTGTAGCAACGTGGGAATTAGAGAAGAAGCCCTCGGTATCACCAACTTCCCTTTAAAAAATAATGTATCACGCTCAAGAGACCAACCCGGATAAGAAGAAGAGTCCTTTTCCAAAGATTGCTTGATAACTTGTAACTTAGAATCATTCTTAATTTCCTAAGACAACAAGAATAAATCCAACACAGAGGGAACTGAAATTGTCAACATCTCTACTAGATGAGGAATGCGTGATAAAGCGTCCGCGGCTTTGTTTTCCGGACTGGGCCTATACTGTACTTCAAAATCAAAACTCATGATTTTAGTTAACCATTGTTGATACTCCATTGCTACCATACGTTTCTCCAGCAAGTAGCGCAAGGCCTTTTGGTCGGTGCGAACAATAAAGTGGCGCCCAAGTAAGTAATGACGCCATTTCTGTATAGCCATGACCATTGCCATCAACTCCCGTTCATAAACTGATTTGTAACGCGCCCGACCTTGCAAAGCATGACTGAAAAAAGCCAAAGGTTGACCTTTTTGAGATAATACCGCTCCCAACCCAATACCTAAAGCATATGTTTCCACCACAAACTCCTCCGAAAAGTTAGGGAGAGCCAAAATAGGGACTGATTTCATAACTTTCTTAAGTTCTTCCACCGCCGCTGTTGCTTCCCTAGTCCACTCAAAGGAGTCTTTTTTGAGTAATTGAGTTAGCGGTGCTGCAATCCTCCCATAATGGTGAACAGAACGTCTATAGTATCCGGTCAACCCCAAGAACCCTTTCAACTCCTTCGGATTAGTTGGAAGAGGCCATTCATCAATTACCTTGATTTTGTTATAATCGGCTGCCACGCCCTTTTTCGTAATAATGTGGCCCAGGTACTCCACTTCAGTTTGATAGAAACAACATTTCTTGGCATTGGCAAACAATTTGTGGTCACGTAGTAAGGCCAACACCTCCTTCAAATGTCCTGTATGATCTGCAAGTGTGGCACTATGGACAAGGATATCGTCAAAAAACACCAATACATAGCGCCGCAACAAATGCTTAAATATATTATTCATCAAAGCTTGGAAAGTAGCCGGAGCATTGGTTAGCCCGAACGGCATAACCAGGAATTCGTAATGGCCTTCGTGGGTACGAAAAGTCGTCTTATGTTCATCCTCCGTCTTAACACGGATTTGGTGATAACCAGTTTTGAGATCAAGTTTAGAAAATACCCGCGCTCCGTGAAGTTCATCTAAAAGCTCATCGATATTAGGAATGGGGAATCGGTTTGGAACCGTCACGCGATTGAGGGCGCAATAATCGACACAAAACCTCCAACTCCCATCTTTCTTACGCACCAACAAAACTGGGCTGGCAAATGGACTCACACTTGGCCGAATAATTCCAGCAGACAACATTTCAGCCACCAAGATCTCAATTTCCGCCTTCTGGATATGTAGGTAGCGCTAAGGGCGGACATTGACTGGACCGCTACCTTCTTTCAACACTATAGCATGCTCGTTTCCCCTGATAGGAGGAAGACCTATGGGAGTAACAAATACATCTACAAACTCACTCAACAATGCCCTGGCCGCTGGGTTATCATCCCCCTTCAACTCAGACTCCTCAACCGCAATATTCATTAATTCCACCATAAGGCCTGACTTTTCTTGTTGCAACTCCTTGACTATCGTCTTCAGGGAAACCATGGCTTTGGTAAGACTAGGGTCACCCTTAAGGGTTATACGTTTTCCTCCAACCTCGAATGACATTATTAGCAGTTTCCAATTGTCATGGGTCTCACTCAGGGTAGACAACCACTTGAGTCCCAATACTAAATCCGTACTTCCCAATGGTAGAGGCAAAAAATCCTCCACTATAGTAAGCTCGTGGAGCTTTAGGACCACTCCTTTACATACCTCCATCCCCTTTAATTGCTTCCCAGAGCCGATAATGACCCCGTAATTAGTTGTTTCCTGGATAGGTATCTGCAAAGATTCCACCAAGGACGTGGAAATGAAATTATGCGTGGCTCCGCAATCAATCAACACTACTACTTCTAACCCGTGGACTTCCCCTTTTAGCTTCAATGTCCTGGGTTCCGAAAGGCCCACAACAGAATTTAATGACAACTCCACCTGATTCAATGCCTCCTCTACTATCTCTTCGCCATCACCCTCACCAGCTTCATACTCGTCTCCTTCATGAACAAGCAGAACATTCAACTCTCACTGTGGACAATGGTGACCAAAATACCACTTTTCGTCGCATCGAAGACAAAGGTCCTGAGCTCTTTTTGACTGAACCTCTTGGGGGGTAAGCCTTCGGAATTTCGGAGGTCCAGAAACAGCTAATGCTTTGGTTGTGTTAGTGGGGTGAGGTGTATATGGCAGTGTTGGTGATGAAACGGAGGTTGGGTTTGGAAGTTTGGAGGGCTGTGATGCCTAGTGTAAGGTGTTAGAAGGCTTAGTCCAGGTGATAGTTTTGGTGTCTATTTTATGTGGGTTTGAGAATGGGTCTCGTTGGGCCTTGGGGCTGTAGGAAAAACCCAGAATTTGGTTCTTGCTCTCAATGCGACCTGCTGTTTCTATTGTCTCCTTCAGTGACCGTGGGTTTAAAACCAACAATTCAGCCCTTATTTTTTCTTGCAAGCCATTTACAAATATAGCTGCCATGGTCCCTTCCTCCAAGGTTCCTACCGATGCTGCCAAGTATTCGAACTGAGTCCGATATTCAGCCACTGTCCCTACTTGCGTTACTGTAAAGAACCGATACAAGAGAGTACCATCTTGCAACCCCGCGAAGCGCTGCAACACTTGTGTTTTCAGCTCCTC
>JANKOE010000206.1:63538033-63552916 GCA_026284465.1 Erythroxylum citrifolium | reverse complement strand
TTAATAAGAAGAGAACATATGATCCAATTGATATTGATTGTATTGAACATACTGATTTTTGGATCGAAGAAGAAGAATTATCGCCTGATCTTGATTATAATGAATTTGAAAGGATCATTTATGAAAAAAATGCATTCGTCACAACAAATGAATTAAGAACATCTACTGATGGTCAATTCATATCTTATTTTGATTATATTTAAGTTAAAATTATACTGTATTATAAGTTTACAATTGAAAATAATTTCATACGTTATTAATTTGTAATTTATTTTAATGCGGTAGAAGAAGTGGATGCAAATATTTTGGATGAAAACGTAGTTTACGAATCTTTAAATAGCGTTGGAGAATTTAAAGCTTTTGACGATGATGAGACACAACCTCCTTCAGAAATACAATTTTGATTTTTATTGTTATTTTAAGTCTTATATTGGACTCATATTTATTTATTTATAGTTCATCATATAATAATAAACATTGGTGTATTTTTCATTTCAATAAAATATTTTTTTATTTATTCTTATAAAATTTTCATCTTATTTATTATATTCCGGTTTGATAACGGTTTACTACTGGTTGAACCTCTAAACCTTAAACCTTTCCTTCGACCGGTTCGATGTCCGGTCCGGTTTTTAAAACATTGTATATTAGAACTTTTAGTAGAACAAAATAGAAAGAAAAAAGTTTATAAAATACTTAGAAAAAAGGATCAAAATAAGTCTTCAAATTAGAAATTCGAAATAAAAATAAAAATAAAATATAAATATTGATTTTTTAAAAATTAATTAAATTAGATATTTTAACTCTCATTAAAATAAATTATTAAATAATGTGAAAATATAAATATAACCAATTTTAGATGATGTGTTGCATTGGAAAAAAATGTCAAAGATTTTATTCTAGTAGATAATATAACTTCACTAAGACTTAGCAATTAATTAAGCAGATTTGGTTCTTTAACTGTAATATGTATAAATTAAATAATGTCTTCTTCAAATAAGTTAAAATAGAATTTGAATAATTTTATATTTATTTAGCATAGCTCAATGAATATTATATTTTTATACGTACAAAAATTAGTTGTTAATTTAAATCAAAATTGAATTATTTAATTAATAAATATTAGAGGTTTAATTAAACTTTGAAGATATTTAGAATCTAATTGTCTATGGTACAAATTATTAACTTTTTAGGAAAATATCTATGGTATTACTCAAAAAGAGGAGCCATCTAAATCATAAAAAATAAGTCAAATGATTATACAATTCTCTGAAGTTGTCCGAGATGGAACAAGATCCTCTGTCCAGTTTTCTGGTGTCTTATTATGTCCAATAAATCTTAGTCATTTATTTATGTGGGTCTCGCGTGGGCTCCACATAAATAAACGTGAAGCTCACATAAATAAATGGCTGAGATTCACTGGACACAATAAGACACCATAAAAACTAGATAGAAGATCTGGACTCGTCCAAAGATGGTGTCGTTTTTGTTGATTAAATATTTAAATTAAGTTATATAATCTAAAGCCAGATAAAAGTAACATGCGCAATTAGGCATGCCATAATGAATAACCAAATGGGTAAATACAATAATCAAAGAAGCCAACAGTTACGGAAAACAGAAGCCTTTTCATAGCACAAAATGTCGTTTGTGTTCTTTCTTTCTCAATGACAGAGCTACGTACCCGACCTTATTACTGTCCTCTTTCACATCTACTCTTACTTTAATTGGTTCATCAACCGATCTTGTCACAAGCTAATGGTTCAAACTATGCAGATAGTATCCTGGTTTGACCTCACATGGAAATCAAAATTAGTCCCCAAAGCTGCGTTTTTAACTTGCTGATTAAAAATTGGGTTAGAGCAAAAGATCGATGGTTCGGAGAATTTGAACCGTCAGCGTCCCTTGTAAAGAGACGAACGAGACTAGAAACCACCATTTCTTTAACATGTTGATGGTGATGTACCAACTATTTCTCCGTAAACTGTTGAGTAGCTGGAACTTTGAATTTAATTATAAGTTGTACGAAACATGGGTAGCATAATAATGTGACTATCGTACAAGATTTCATATTCTCATTTACTCTATGCGGAGAGAAATTGAAGAATTTATAAAACTGTGATAACGCGTCATTAACAACTTAATTGCAGGACAAATCTAGTGGGTCGGTGTAGGTGGTACATGTCTTCGTCGCTTAACCAAGTGGTTGGGGGTACGAATTCTACCCTTGGGAATGCAGCAAGCTCCTGAGCTAGCTGTAGCCCTCCCATGTTAGAGATGTTCCCGCAGCGAAGGGATTAGTCACTGATTCCGTCGGTAGATACCCTAAGTGTACCAAAAAAAACAACTTGCAGGACAGATTGTGAATCAAATACGAGCAGCTATTATTGCTAATGACAAACAAGGATTAATTACTTATGAAGCCAAAAGGCAATGGTCGTTGTAGCGCTCTATAATGCTCTATGACAAAATTCATTTGTAATTATATGGCGTAATAGGTTCCTCGTTTTGGTCTCGATAGCATGATTCTTTGTAAGAAGTTATGTAATAGCGTTTAATTTGTTAAGGCAATATAAATCCAATTTTAATTTTCAAAAAGAACTTGTCTTCAAGACTTTGTGAACTCAAGTAATAAATCGAACTTCTTTCTGATAGCTGGACGCGGGTTGGCATGACAGAGAAGCGAAGAGAGTGTTTCTAACTAATAGAAAATGATATGAAGACAAATTGGGATTCTGATAAGTTATGATGTCAATACATAAAATACTAGCAACTTCCCAGTTACAGCTTTCCCAAGTCACAAACAACCAAAGCCAAAAACCAGAGGTCTGAGGTCAACTATGCAAATTAGTTGCAGCATAAAATATACATATGAATCGTCAGAAACTCTGGAGTCTTGTGGTTAAGTTGGATAGGAAGATTATAATATTTGCTTTGCAAGAGTGTGAATCCTTTAAATGATTGGAGAAGGTATTAGAAAAAGGATTGGAGAAGCATGGGATACACCTTCCTATTAGTACAAGACATTGTCAACGTTTGGTGAGAAAAATGGTATTTGCCTTGTATGTCAAACTATTAGGCTAACAACCTCCAAATAAGGGTGAGTCAATATTCCAAATGATAGAGACAGCTGTAGTTTACCTTTGTTTACTCCTATTTTTCTAGATTTTGATTGTATTCTGATACCAGAATTCTAGCAGAAAATTGAAGAGGAAGTCCATTGTACATGTTTTCTTGTCTTCGTTGGTTCAAATCTATGTTCATGTAGATTCATTGCCCTGCCCATGTTTTTCCAACTTCCTTATATTCTCTTAGGTACAAGCGGATGGAGTTTTTTAGGACTTACCCCTCCATTCATTGTCAATCTCAGCATGCCAAACAAGACCACTAGTACGAGCTGTAATGATGTGTAGCTCCCATTGTAGATGGTGGTTTTCCAATTAACTCTTTGGTTGACGCACGTTACTGTTGCTGCTCACTGATGGTTTTGTGGTTAACCAATGCTTATACGTAAGCACATGTATGGAAGCCACATCGTCTCTGCTCTTAGCCACTAACTCCTTACCCTCTTTACTTTCAAGGTACAGATTAGTTGAATTTGCTTTTCAGGCCATAAAAAATGGAAAACGACCTGAAACTAAATTAATGAATAATTTATTTTTGTCTTTTTGAAATATATTTCTCTACTTATTCTAGTAAAGGTATAACAATTTTGACAAATGATTAATTTCTCTTTTTGATATCTAATTTATATTTTTATAGGTAAATAATAATAATATATTTTAATATTGATATAAACTAAATTTCATCTAAGTCTGTCAAGCTGATCTCAATTCAGAGATACTCTAACAATCAAGTTAATAAACGTTGAGGATGCTAAGTATTGATTGATGTTTTCTATAATATTTTAGGCTATGTTTTGTTGGGAATTTATTAATGGAATGTAATATTATTCGATCGTTTGAGAAGAGAGTTTATAATGGAATGTGATAGAAGATGGAAGTTTCGTATTACATCTAATTCTATCTTAAATATTAAAAATGAAAAACCTTCGACTTTAAGAGTTTAGGATGGAATGTAATCGATAAACAACTTTACAATATATTACATTATAAACTCTTCATCCAAAAAATATTTTACTATATTATATTATGAATCTTTTTATCCCTTCCAAACAACAATTTTTTAATATTACATCCGTTTAAATTCCGTTCCATTATAAATCATTTCATTTCATTTTATTAAAATTCTTGAATTAGTGGTTTAAAGACTTGATCATTTAGATCAACAAATTCTCTATTATAATAAACTATCTTCTATCAATATACAATCACTTATCACTTAATTGATTATCCGATATATGTATTTGATAATATCTCTAAAAATGCACAAAGTTATTTAAGACTTGAAGAAAAATTTCTCCTAATACAAGAAGGGTCAGGTAGGTTTATATCTATTACTCTGTTCAATTCTTACTATATGCTCCTAGGTTTTTTGCTTATATCTAAGATCAATACATATAAATCACAAATATATAATTCTTTATTGTGAAAAGTACTAAAATCAAGTCATACATATATCAACTAAGGTTTCATCTATCATAGATATAAAACAATCATCCACTAATTGTCCTTAAAATAACAAAAACAATCAAAAGAAAAGAATAATTCATTGTAAAGGTGTCCCCAATGATGATCTTGATCTCTTGATTTGATTTGCTTCCTTAGAAAGACTTTTAGCCTTTTTCTTACTGAAAACGATAGCAAGATGTTGAGAGACTTTTATCATGTGGACAAACGAAGTCTCCCATTATAATGGACTATCTTATATCGATGTACATTAATCACCGACCTAGAAATGCACGAAGTTCTTTGAGACTTTATACAAAATTTCTCCTAGTGCAAAAGGGGTCACGTAGTCTGTTCGATTCTTACGCCAACTTGTAATTTGACCTCGAAGTAATATAACAGTCTTTTAAACCTTATATATAAGATGAACATAAAACGAGAAAAGAAAACATAAACTCGTAAGCACTTAAAAAATCATTTTCAGCACAAACCTAAAAGAAGTTACTTTTTGAAAATTTAATGTAGTGTATTTGAAATGTCATCCCGATTTTTTGATGTAAAGGTAAATAACTTATCTTTGGTTACTTAATTAGATCATATTTTAAATGACTACTATCATTACCTATAATTTGGACCTGTTACTTAAAATGAAAATCAGCAAAATATAATTTATTAATGCTAATTTTATTCAACTATTATTTTTATCACATTAATTCACAATCAATATGAAATGACCAATCATTTATAAAGCTTAACTTTAAAATCAAGCCATGTTGAAATCATATCCATATTCTCATAATTCGAATCAATCATCAATTCTCAAGACTATTTGATCAAGTTTAAACTAAACTACTCATCAATAATCATATCTTTTAACTTATCAAAATTGAATCATAAAGTAATTCAAACTTCAAATTAATCACTTTAACCACCTTAATTTTTTATTGTCTATTTTTATGAAAATTTAACTTATTAAGTTGAAGGAAAATACAACTAATTTACTTTAATAAACTAAAGTTCAAAATATCTTCTCGCTTACACTTAAATTGTATATTATCTTTAATAGTTGACTAATAAGCACAAAAATAAATAAATAACATGAAAAAATGGAGTCAAATGGAGAAAATAAAGAATAAGGAAACTTCTATAAGCCTTATGTGATGTTGGTTGCTTTAAATCCATGAGATACTTCAAAAAGAGAAAACTACAGCAACAAGCACACATAACCCAAAAGAAATGAAAAAACAAAAAACAACACACAAGAAATAAAATAAAACTAATTATTAAAGAATTTTTCACATATTAAACATAAGGAGAGATGCCTAAGGAGTACGCGATCCCTTTGGTACTATCTCACCAGCCAATAAGATTTCAGTTGTTACCTATTAACCTTGAATATTTTAGTTGCTTCACCCTTTATGTCCATATCATAAGGTTATACCTTAACTATAGTGAGAGGGTTAGACCACCTAGATTTAAGTTTACTTAATAATAATTTAAGTCTTAATTTGAAGAGGAGTACTTGTTGACCAATCTTAGAATTCCTCTTAAGGATGTGCTTATCATGCCATTATTTAGCTTTCTTTTTATATATTAGAGCATTCTCATAACTATCCAGTCTAAGTTCCTCCAATTCACTCAATTTCAATAATCATCCCTAATAGCTTTTAGATCCAAATTGCTTTGATAGCCCAATAAGTCTTGTAGAGTAACTAAACAGGTAAGTAATAAGTCTTTCTAAACATAAGCTTATTAAGGAGTCATACCTAATGGTGTATTGAAATTTGTTTTAGGCCTAAAGTGCATCAGCTAGTTTTAATGCACAATACTTTCTTAAGCTAGTAACAATTTTCCACAATATCTCCTTCAATTTATAGTTTGCAACTTCTACTTGACCATTTGATTGATAGGCAGTTATCACCTTATGAGTCCCTCAATACTTTTTTTAATAATGTATTGAAAGCATAATTATAGAAACGGAAACCTTCATCACTAGTAAGAGCTCTAGGTATGTTAAACATGGGGAAGATATTCTTATTCACAAATTTGATTACTACCTTTAATTCATTAGTTGTAGGCACTATAACTTCAACCCATTTAAAAATATTTTTAATAATAGCCAAAATATATTGATTATTGAATGAAGTGGACCTATAAAATCAATACCTAAAATCTTAGTATTTGTCTTAGATGTACTAAAGTGACCACCACACTCTATAGAATGGAAATGATCAAGGATGTCTTTAATTTCTTCCTAAGGCATATATCACCTAATTATTCCATTTATATAATGTTTAAACTATAGTGGTTCTTCTTACAAATTTTTTTTATAAACCACATAACTTTTTCCTTTAATAATAACTCAAATAAGATGGAAGACAACCTTGAATCAAGTAGTTCATAAAATTTGCATACCAAGGAACAACTACAACTGCTAATCTAGAAAGCTTTCATTTAAGGAAACAACTTCTACACTCATCAACCTCTCTAATCAAGATAAATTATCAATAACCACATTGTCTGAACCCTTTTCATCTTTAATTTTAAAGTTAATTATTGTAACAACAATATCCAACAAATTAAGCCTAACTTTGTATCTAACTTGATACTTGCATAGTTTGTGTGGATAATAGATATAACTTAAACTTGTCAAGAGCAAAAGAAAATAAAAAGTTGTTATTTTTTAGTAGTTATGTAATTTAAATGAGCATCATTTAAAGTCCTACTAACATATAAGTGGTGCGCAAACTTTTATCCTTTCTTTGACCAATAATTGCTACTATTATAAGGTCATCAGTAGGTTTAAAAATAGGTTGGGTTAGGCTCGAGCCCGTGATATGTGGCCTAGACCTAAAGCCTCATTGAGCTCACACCAAACTCATTTTTTTAAAATTAAATGATTGTAATAAAAATTTCACCAAAATTTCAAATAATTGAAACCGATTTTACTTATTTTAAAAAAGTTATGAATAATACGGACACCATAACTAATTATTTTAGACATATTATGAACTTCTTTATTTAAATTTCAAATATACAATAAAAATGTATCATATTTGTTAGTAAATAAATTTGTTAAAAGAAAAAGATGTTTTAGAAATTTTATGACATACTTTGTTATCCTAAAAATTTATTTTTATAAAAAAGTTAATATGTGTCATTTTATATAAAAAATGTTTTGTATCTCGTTAATTTTTCTAAAAAATATAATATTATAGGCCTTAAGTTCAATTTTTAAATATAATCTTATTCTAAATTGTTCATTTTTGTCAAATTATGTGATCTCTAATAAAGAATCCATATTTATTTTATTTTGCAATAAATTAATATTGCTAAGTCACAATGTCTTGCTTTTAACAAAAAATAATAAAAATCTAACTTAATTTTTCAAAATTAATGTCACTTTAAACTATTATCTTTTTTTACTAATCTTTTTTCTCTTATTTAAGTCTAACAATAAAATGGTGCTTAGTCCATTCAAAACATGACAAAATAATATCAATTCATGAGTCTGCCTATATAAATAGTATCACAATACTATTATGAAAATTATTTTATTATCAAAACAAGAGAGTATTATATTGCTAATATTATCCAAATGAAAAAATATAAAAAAGGAATTATCAGTTATAACTGGAGAATTGAGATTGAAGTTGAGCTAATGACTAGAGACAATAATATATAGTTTTCTTTGTTAACTTGCATAACATCACATAAGTAAAGATTTATATCTTCAATTGTTAAAAAAACCAAAGCAATCAAATGAAAAAAAGTAAATTAAGAAGTAAAGATTAAAGAAAATAAACCCACAATAGAGAAGAGGGACTAGCTAATTGTTATAATCAAGATCATCAATAGTTTTTACCACTTCATCTATATGTAAAAATATTATTATGTAAATCATACTCAATTATGAAACAATTGTATTAAATGGATATTCAAAACATCATACTTACACGTATCAAGATAAAAATGACAATATAAGAATATAATATATGATTAATAAAATTATTAAGGTAAAGAAAACTAAAATATCATAAAGAATAGAGTTTACCCTAAATATCTTCACCAGCTAACCAACTTTTGGGACATATAAGGGCTTCCACAGTATTAAGATAAAGTCAAGTATGATGAAGACTAACTATCAAATTGCTAGTACTATAAATAGATTCCAAAGCAATAGTAGATGAATTGCTAAGAGGTCTGGCCCAATTTCTTGAATGATTTGAAAAATGCTTCCATATATCTTTCACCACAACAATACAATGAACAACATATTTTCAACTTTGTTCACAACATCTGCCTCTAAATAGTTGTCCAAGTCCATCTTATTATAAGAAGTCCTAGCCTTTTTTTCTTTGATGAATTGTGTAAATTCTTTATTCACACCTGTCTTATAAATTGAAGCTAAAGTTGAACTATTATAATCCTAATTTTTGTTCTATCTTAGTTGATAACCATTAAAAAAATTATACCAAAATTTTTTAATGATATTAACATGTTGTTAAGGCTAACCACCGTACAACTTTTGATAATAACAATAAGCCCCCTCCATCTTATATCTCGGGTCCAACAAAAAAATCAATGTCATAATTTATCAGCCCATATAATAATAATAATTGTTTTTCTCCATGATATGCTCTACGATAACCCAAATCACCTAATTGAAATCAAATGTCCAACAAAATAAAGCTCTTTTGATGCCATACATATTAATAAAGCAAATGTGAAGTTGGATATTTTATTCCTGAGAACTACTTAGTAGCATTATAAAATATTTCCAACTTCACACAATGTGCTTTAGCCATCTCCCATTACTTTTCTATCGATAGACAAGTATACTGAGAATCTCTTTGTCTCAGCCTCTTGAACACCTCAAGATATTTGGTTACTAACTCCAACATCTTGAATGTTGAATTCTGTATGGTAAGACAATCCAAAACCAACTTTTTCGTGCATGAAATTCATAGTTGTCGTGCGATTTTTTCAAAATTTTCCACTTTTTTGGGTGTTGTACTTTAATACAGTATTCTATTTCAGATCGACTATATCACTTCCTTTATCACCTCTAACCTATTATTCATTATCAAAATCATGATTTATACAAAACAATGCAGATGAAATAACCTCTAACCAATCAACAAGCTCCTAACCTATAACTTTTCTTCAACTTTTGTATCATTGCATCATTTGTACTACTATCATCGAGAGTTATGGTTAAAAGCTTGGTATCGATGGTCCAATCTATTAAGCAATCCACCAATACATTTGTTAACCTTTCACTTGCTTTTGGTGTTGGCATATGAATAAACCAGTCATTTAAAAATATAAACAAACATTAATTATAGTATAATCAATAAATAAATGATAATAATATTAAAGAATATACATTACATCAGTACTCGACTGCATAGAGTCTAGCCATTGACAATGTACTGTGTTACCACTATATAACCCTTTTGTTAGTTTTTAGTTATCCACATATATGATGTGATGGCTACCCATCTATGAATAGTCGCTAACGTCTTCAATATTTCTTTATTTTAACCAATGTAAATCTTGAAAATATCTTTCTTTATAGTATTCTAAGTTAGGATATTGAAGGTTAGTTGGAGTAAGGCGAGCAACATCCTAAAGTTTTTATATCGATAATATTGAGTAGATGTTCATCATCGATGATCATTTTAGCTATCAAAGATTTGTTGTTGTCATAACCTGTGGTATTCATTTAATTCTTCCCTCTCATAAGGTTTGGAGCCAAAATTGTTTGACCATTTAATATGATCTTTTTTCTATTATGCAACTCTATATGTCTCTTTAAATAAGAGGTTCTACTCTATCCCTTGATATAGTCTTATTGAATTGATTCCAAACATCATTTCTTAATGAACCTGTTCCTTCAACCTGAATCATTTCTTCATTTAGTACTGGATTAAACCTATCCATTGGCATATTGTTTGATATTAGATTAAAACCCTCCACTGAAGGAATATGCTTATCTATTTAAAACAATAGTCATATATGAGTATAGACTTTAATGAACATTTAACATGTATATATTAATCAGAAATATATCATTAAAAAGAATTTGAAAGTTAACATTACTAATGAGGACTGAGAAATATTAGTAAATATAGTAATAATAGTTTGTTTTTTATAAGATAAAGTTGTCATCAACCATGTACTTAGAATTTACTTAAGTTACAAGACTCTGCATTGCTAATTAACTAACAAAAGGAAATAGCTTATATTATTGTAATCAATTATTTTATTTTTTGGAAATTAAAATTGTTATATTTTCATGTAAGGTAGAAAACTACCTTAATAATATCTTAACACATATGCATATTCAAGTCCCAAAAGAGCCACTATATATAAGCTAAATACAAAATGGACATGTTTTAGTTACACGAGTCTTTCTTAGAAAATGGTGTGTTGTCTAGTTTTTAGCCACTCAAGCCTCAAACTTGTTCCGTATCTCCTAGTCTTGTTAATTTTTGGTTATTTTCCTCTCTATCAACATTTGCTTTGGTCTTTAGAAGATTTTAGATTGATTAGAACAAACACTATCATGAGTTATGTCATCACTTCTCACCATCCTTTTTTCATCATAAATCCTACCTATTTGGGTGAGTTTCCTTTTATTTTTCAATGTAGTCCCCTCTAATTTTCTTAGTTTCCTCTCATTCAATAGTTGCTAATAACTTTATATCCTCTTGGTGGAATTTAGGGCTTTGGGCAATGCTTTTTTTTTTTCTGGCTTTTGCTATCTTTTCTCATCGACTTTTTGATCTCTAGGTCCCTATCGATCCTTTTCATTACTTAAGCATTTCAATATGCAATTATCTTATATTTAATTTGTTGCTTTATATTGAATTTGGATATCTTCTTTATGGGTTAATTAAGAGCATATTACAATCTACTTATAATATTACAACTTGGTGTAACTTTTTGATCTTTATTAGTTCTCTCATGTTGTGATACATACCTATTGAGTTCTTAGATTTCTTGTTTTTCTAATGAAATGTTTTTAGGTTCCTTTCCTTCTATAGTTCGTAAATCATACAGCTTATACTTAATTTGAACATTGTATAGTCACTATTATTACTGCATTTCTGGCTTAATGCCGCCTTACCATTTCCTCTATAATTGTGGCCTGATATTGTAAATTAAACATAGACAATATGCTTTTCACATGCTGGAAGAGTAACCATAAGCAAATAAGAGATGATCTCTTATTTTAGGATGTGATTGGCATAAAGCACAGATTGTTGAGCCATTCTAAGACATCTTATCCATTGTTAGTAGATGGTTCCTTATAGTTGGTGATAGTACAGTGGAGAACTTTGAAACATTATTTTGGAATAACACTAGCTTATACAACTAAACTTCTTGAGAATTATAGGAAAAGATAGTTGCTTATGAGGCTGTTGTAAATATGTGGGAAGGATCTCTAGGCTAAATGATTCTATTTCCTTTAAACTGATTAGGGATGTATTATGGAAAGAAGGGTACTATATTTGTCACTCTTCTAGAGGGGCATTTCCATTCATTATCCTTTATCATTTCTTTGACTCTTGCATTATAAGGAAGAGTGTGTTGCATAGAGTGGAATTCAGGTTAGAGATAAAAAGGCTCCAATTCTATCCAACTGTCAAACCAAATCTTAGTTTGGTCTCTATTGCATATCAAATGCTTCATTTCTTTGGTCATCACCTCTCTTAAACTTAGGGCAAAATTAGTATATGTAAAGGACATGGAATTAGGCTTTATGGTCCAAAATTTGAATCCTACTATATATTCCTCATTGATCCACTTCACCCAAAGAGATTCTTTGTCGCTGAATAAGTTTGTATATCCTTTTTTCCATTAGGGCTTTGTTTGAGGCCATTTTATATTTGATCCCTAACCCTCCTTGAATTTTAGGAAGACAAACATCCTCCTATTTAACTTTAGGAATGTCTTTGTTGTATCTTAAACCACTTTAGAGGAAGTTTCTGAATATTCTTTCAATATCTTTGATTATCTTTATAGGAAGAGCTATATGAGAAACCTAATACAGATGCATGCTATTGAGTACTAAATTTATTAGTTGGATCCTTCATGCGTAAGATAAATACATGGATAGAAGTTCTATTCTTAACAACATCAATGAGTGATTTGCAATCTAGTTCAGCCAGATTCTGTTGAGGCTGGACGTTGCAGCTTGGATCAATAATCTCGGTTGACTTTAACTATAGAGCACCTGTAAAACAGATAAGGCTCACCAGGGGTAGATTGCTGGCAGGCCCCTCCGACGCTCAAGTTAGTTTAGTAGGAAGGGTTTTGTTGTTATTAGGAGTAGAGGAAGCTAGGGTTGTATTATCATACCTGTATCGAGGCGAAACAGTACCTTATATATGAGATTCCGACTAGGTTTAGGTCTTTACGTGTGCATGGGAAGTTGTCATCTACTAATGGGTCGTTGATGCCTGGGCCTGGTATTGGGCCTTGCCTGGCCGGCCCAACCATAAGCTCCTCTACTCCTCGAGTCTGATCATGAAGAAGGGTTGATGGAGTATGCAGAGATTGTACGGCCCATTTGGTCGAGGGATCATGATAAGTCCGATCGACCAGACACCGCCACTTTGTGCGCGATAGCTCGGGAAGCGATTGACCGATCGAATGTAGAGTTGGGTCGACCGATCGAAAGTGCCCGACCATTCAAGCTAGGTCAGGACGATCAGTCGGCTTGTGCCAGGGCATGCGATCGATTGGGTGCTGACGTCCAGTCGTAATGCTAAATCTAATAATTACTTGACGATATGTATCTTTTGTGCGCCGTTGAGAATTTGAAATGACGCACTTTCTTAACTGTCGCGTAGCTGTCATGTGCTGTCACATGCTGTCATGCGGGTCCTTTCGACTATCGCTCCGCCTCGAAATTTTAACCCTAATTTACCGCAGCTCATATTCCTCCACGTGTTCGATCTTGACTGGCACTTTAATTTAGCTTTTAGTGCTATATGTATCGGGTTTGGCGGATTGAGGATTTTCTTCACACGTACCTGATTCTCTGTTACCCCCAGAATTTTTTTTATGATTAATCATGATTAGCCTAATTAATTAAATTATGTTAAGCATTAATTAAGTTGTTAGTAAGTAAATATGATAGCATTAATGAAGATTGTTGTCATGAATAAAATGAGTTAGGTAATAAATGAATGTAATTAAACGAGTTAGTTAGAATTAAATGTGTTAGATAAGTTTAATGTGTTAGATGGGCCTTGGGCCCAAATGGAATGAAAAGAGAAGATAGAATGGGCCTTAGAGATGTAAAGGGTGTTAGTGAAAAGAAGGAAGGAAGAAGTAATATGGGCCTAAAGGCTTGTGGGCTTAAGTTAAATAAGAAGGAGTATAAAAGAAGGAGAAAAATGAAGTGTTAGTAGTGTTAGTTGAGTGACCCACGAAAATTTAAAGAAAAAGGGAGAGAAGTTCGTGACCTAAGGAGAGAAGAAGAAGAAGAGAAGCTGCCTAGGGCTTTGATTCCTAAGAGATTGAAGAAGATTTGGAAGAAAATCCAAGAGTTAAAAGTGTGGAGAATGATCCAAGCTTTCTCTTGGACCAAGAAACTCATTGTCTAGGTGAAGGCTAAGGTAAGTCTTTATTTTCAAGGTTTGAGTTTTTAGTTGGGTTTTTGGTTGAAAAGTCTAGAAATGGAATGGGTATAGTGAATCTAGGGTTAATTTCATGAAATGTGTTATATGGTTTCTCAATTGAAGTTGAGTTTGACTTGAGTTTTTGACTTTAATGAAGTTGGTTAAGAGAGAGAAGAAGGGGAAGAAGAAGAGCACCACTAATCAAGATTTAAGCAAGATCCAAGGTGGGTTACATATTTATCTTTATATTTTTAAGCATTAAATGCCATTCAATTAATGATATTAATGATAGTCTACTAATTGTAAAGTAGAATTAAATGTTGTTATTAATGCTTGTGGTTGTTACCATTAATGATTTTAAAGTGTAAGTTAAGTGAATATGATAGTATTGAATGAAATTGTTGATGATGTTTGAGTTAGTTGGAAATGATTGCAGTGTATAAAAATTGTTTGAACATGAATGAGTTGGTTTGAGAAACTAACTTAAATGAACATGATGCAAAAGACATGAATGATGCATGAAAAATATGATTTCTAAAGAAACAGTGAATTGGACAAAAACAGTCCAATTTTCTTGTTATGCATGAATTATATGTTGTTTGGGTAAGGTACAGTCCCCAAGAAACGTCACGTGCACGTCGACTATGAAAAGGCTTCGCCCGCCTGCCCGATTGCGG
>JANKOE010000206.1:63521821-63533257 GCA_026284465.1 Erythroxylum citrifolium | reverse complement strand
TTTGTGGCTAGTTTAGGGACATGGAGAACATTTCTCAATGTTATGTATGGGTTTATTTTTACATCTCCTATGCCAGCTACTGTTGCTAAGGATCCATCAGCTGTGGTTATCTTCTTATTGCTTGGGCAAGGGGAATAGGTAGTAAAGAGTTTGGAGGAATAGGTCATATGGTCAGTAGCTCCAGAATCCACAATCCAAGATTGCTGAAAAACCATATCTGAAACACTTAACCCAGCTGAACACATACCTGAATGCACAAAGGTGCATGTACCTGCAGATTTTTCTGTGTTGCTGACACATGCTCTCATCTTTTCCACTTCATTTGGGTTAAAACCCTTTGTATCTTGTCTGTTTTCCTGTTGGGATGTGCTGGTAGCAATCTGCACTTGTCCATTACCCCTAGACTGATATCCCTTCTGTCCCCATTCACGGCTAGAAGGCTTTCCATGCAACTTCCAGCACTTTTCCCTTGTATGACGTGACTTTTTGCAGTAGCTACACCATAGGTCATCACGGTTTTGGGTCTTGGATTGACTCCCTTTTTCAGTTTCTGCATCAAATCTTTTTCCAGCCTGTTTTTCACTCCTAGCCACCATAGCTGAACCATCAGAAGGTTGAGAGTTAAGCATTAGATTCCTCCTACTCTCTTCACTCCGAATAATAGCCACTACCTCATTAAAGCATGGAACTTTCTGCCTTCCAAGTATTTGGATCCTTATTTGATCAAACTCTGAATTTAATCCAACCAGAAAATCATAGACTCTATCTTGTTCAATGAACTCCTTTAGTATAGCAGCATCATCCGGACACTTGGTTTGAATCACTCGATAATGATCAAGTTCTTGCCATAATGACTTCAGCTGATTGGCATATTCAGTCACAGATTTGTTCTCTTGTTTAGAGGCAATAGTCTTGACTTTCACTTCATACACTTGAGCTGCATCCCTAGCTTTGGAGTATGTCTGCTGAATCGCATCCCAAATATCTTTGGCTGTAGCCATGAACATCACCGTATCACTTATTTCAGGCATCATTGAGTTCCAAAGCCATGCCATAATCATTGAGTCCTCCTCATCCCATGCCCCAAAACCTGGATCTTCTGGCCTTGGTCCAGTTCCTAACAAGTGACTGATCTTCCCCTTGCCTTTCAAAATTGTTCGAACAAGTTGTGACCACTTGAGATAATTTTTTCCATCCAGTTTGTAGGCTGATTGAATGATCTGTAACTCTACCGAAGATTGAATCTTGGGTGCTTCATCTGATGAAGCCACAATTATTGAACCACTCTCCTTGGTTTCTGCCATTGTTTCTACCAAAAACTAATCAGTGATGAGGGCTGGAACAAAGGGAACAAGGATTTTGGATACAGCCGAATAGGACAGCAATAAAGGCTCTAATCAGCAATGAAGGCTGATGTAGGAAGAAGGAAAAAAGGATTTCGAAGAAAGAAGAAGAAGAGAATAGCAATGAAGGCTCAATCCTCTCTTTATTTTCCAGGAAAATTCGAGCCTAAAGCTCTGATACCATATCAGAATTTAGGGTTTCAAGTTACCCTCTTTATTGAAACTTAATAGGATTTATATACATAAAGAGTACAACATAAATTAGGAAACAAATCAATCTAACCCTATCTGAGGAGGATCCCTTATTTTTAGGGATCCTAATACATATCCTATATATGATATTTATATCCTATATTTGATATTTATCTAATACAGTATCTACAACACAGATTCTCACACTTTGCAACCTAGAGGATGAAACTAGAGACCATCTCTTCTTCAAGTGTGTTTTCTCTAAAGAGATTTGGGATAAAATCTCTAGACTATGTGCTCCTGGGTTTAACTATTTCAGACTCTCTGACATCCTACTAGAGTTATCTCATCTATATATTTGTAAATATGATAGGGCTATTATACTGGTCTCGGTTGCTATATGTTCTCAAAAAGTTTGGAATGAGAGGAATAGCAGAAAGTATAAAGAGAAATCTAATACTCTATTCTCTCTTATAGAACTCACTATTGCTAGCATAGGGGAACAACTGATTACAAATCAGTTGAACCTGCACTGTAGTAGAGGAATGACTCTCACATGGAGAATATAATCCTCGTTGTCTATTTCTAATTCATGTTACTCAAAAAAATTTCATACAACTTGGGTTTAGTTCAGAACAGTTCAGAAAAGTAGTGATCTCTCATGCATAGAAATTCCTGGATTCTAGCAGATTATTCATTCACCTACTCACAAAAAACTACTAAAGTATAGGTGGATCTGGACTCACCTGTTGGAAAAGGAAGGGGTTTTCTCATATATGCTTCTTCCTTTGTCGCGTCGTGCTTAAAGCAACACCGTTGTCCCTCCAGATCCCTGTTATCAACGTATAGTTTGCTATTTTGTGAAGATTCATATATATAAAGGATGGAATCCAATTGAGTTGAGAAAGCTTACCTGAGTTAAGATCACCCCCTCCGACTGGTCACCGCAGAGCTGAACCCCCAAACCTCCAAAAGAAAGCAACATCTAAAGAGTCGGAAAACAATATCGTTATGCCCTAATCGTTAAAAGTCATCACGATTATGAAGTTGAGTATGTTACCTAAGTTGAGATCTTCTTTGTGTGGAGAAAAGAGTAGAAAAAACCCCTCCCAAATTGACAAACATCTGAAGATTCAAGAAAGACGTGTTTCGTTATACCCTAAATATTAAACAACTTTGCTCACTAAACATTGCTCTGACGTCACCGTTTTGTGTTAACCTAGATATATCAGTGCTTCAAGTATGTATATCTTATGTGGGAGAGTCCCTCTCTTATTGTAAACTTATCTATTTTTTAATGAATTTTTTAAATTCTAAAAAAAAGTATACTCTCATTTTTTAACCCTATTTCAAATTATTCAAATGTGTTCAATTTTTAATATATATTAGTTTATGATAGTGTAATATAAGTCGAACCTTTTAAATCTTAAATCTCTATCTTAATGGTTTTATTCACGATCCAATTTTTAAAACATTGTAATTAAAGCTTTAGTGCTTGTTATACTTGAACTTCAATATCAAATTTGGGGTATATTAAAGCCCAGCGGTTTTTATGTTTCCTTAGCGGGGTTAAATTGGGTAAACTTCACAAAAAGTACTACACTACCTTTAAAACCCAAGGAGTAAGTGAGATAGGTTTCTTTTTGTAGAAAAACCAGACCTAAGCCCATTCTAATTGGTTGCGTTGGGCATTGTATTGAATAAGAAAATCAAATGGGACCTTGGCCTGTTTAATTTTGATATGATTTCTTTTTAATTATTATATGTAATATAAAACTTACGTTTAGACCTTAGCGTATTTGGATTACTAGAAATAGCTACAAAACCATTTTCAGTCAGAGCATCACCTTTCACCCTTCCAAATCGAGAAACATCTGAAGATTCGAAAAAGATACATTTCGTTATACCCTAATTATTAAACGACTTTGCTCACTAAACGTTGTTCCGAACATCGCCGTTTAATCTTAACTTAGATATATCAGTATTTCAAGTAGGTATATCTTACGTGGGAGAGTCCCTCTCCTATTGTAAACTTCTCTATTTTTAATGAATTTTTTAAATTCTAAAAAAAAGGATCCTCTCGTTCTTTACCCAATTTCAAATTATTCAAATTTGTTCAATTTTTAGTATATATTAGTTTTATGATAGTGTAATATAAGTTGAACATTTTAAATCTTAGATCTCTTATTTTACTAGTTTAATTCACGATTTAATTTTTAAAACATTGTAATTAACGCTTTAATGCTTGTAATACTTGAACTTCAATATCAAATTGGGGCTATATTAAAGCCCAATGGGTTTCGTGTTTCCTTATGGGGGTTAAATTGGGTAAGCTTCACAAAAGGTACTACACCACCCTTAAAACTCAAGGAGTAAGTGAGATAGGTTTCTTTTTGTAGAATAACCAGATCTAAGCTCATTCTAAGTGGTTGCGCTGCGCATTGTATTGAATGGGAAAATCAAATGGGCCTTGGCCTGTTTAATTTTGATATGATTTCTTTTTAACTATTAAATGTAATAATATAAACCTTACGTTTAGACTTTAGCGTATTTGGATTACTAGAAATAGCTACACAACCATTTTCAGTAAGACAACTCTCTATGGGTCCCCCGCCATTGCATGAAAGTTACGTGTACACTAAACAATGACAAAACATCCCTCCGATAACTCTGTGACGCCGACGTCTCCGCCGCCGTTGCCGCCACCACCACTACACTTTAATTCCTTAAAAGTCCCAAAATCATCTGAGCACAATACACGTTAGCTTATTGAGTCAACAAAAACACCAATAATATAATCTCAAATTCACAACATATACCAAAAGGCAAGCATAATTTATGGTAGTAAAAGTAAATAGTAAAAATAAGAATGGTAAGAATAATTTATAAAAAACTAATAGTAATAGCCTTTCCTCTCTCTTCCTTTCGATGGCCTAAACCGAACCTCTCTGTTCTTTCCTTTTTTTCTGATCAGACATTTTCCGTTCTCTCTGCACAAAAGAGAGTAACTGATTACAGAGAAAGGGAAAATTTTATAAGTTTAAGGAGTTAGAGAGAGAGAGAGAGAATTAAAAAATCACAAGAAAAATTGCAAATAAAAAAGAGTTTAAAAAAAAAAACAGAGAAAGACGATTCTGATTATCCTCATTTCTTTTCGCTACTCTTGGTAGCTAATTTATTACCCATTTAATCCTTTACTTCCATATTGGTCCTCCCACTCGCTGCTGAGTCTCTCAGGTACTTATCTTAATTTATTTGTTGTTTTGACGGTAAAGGTTGAATCTTTTTGGTAGCAACTTTGGGATTTTGGCATTTGCCTTCTGGGTTGCTTAGATTTTGTGGAATTGTGGTGGAACAAAAAAGATCTGGGTGACCCATGTTTGGGATTGTTCTAATATAACTTTTTATTGTTCTATTTTTTTAAAACATAAACTTGTTGATCTTTTTTGCAAGTTGTGAATAATTTCTTTATCTGGAATACAAGCTTGTGGGGAATTTTTAATTCTTATATTTTGATGCTGAACCTCGTGTTTTATGTGGTGGATGTACGTAATTTCAATTGGGTGAATATTGTAACTACACAAGGTGGGGAAGGTTTTATGTAGTTCAACATTTTGATTCTATTAAGTAATATTCCTTTTCAAAAATTTGTGATCGATAGGGTATTTCCACCCTTGCTTTGGGTTGGGATATGTTACTAATAGTTAATAAGTTATAACAGCTTAAGCTAAATTCATTCTTCTTGTTTTCTGCTTGTGTGCTATAATTATATTGGGAATTAGATTAAGTCTTCTGTCATTGTTCTGTAACTGAGCATCAGTTTACATCGTTCTACACTAACAGCATGTGGGAACGTGGTGTAAAGATTACAATGTGATGTTGATTTCTGTGTAGTCCAGTAGTTGCAAAGGCAATGTATTAGCATGCTGATAATGATCCAAACTGAACCAGTAATCAGTGTTTTTGCTTATAAGCAACTGTATGTGATCATTGCCAACTGATGACCTCAGTGAACCTGGAACAAAGGTTTGTATATATTGTATGAGAAGAAGAGTGTGCATATATCTAGTGCCCATTGTTTCCACCAGGCAATACAATGAACAATCTTGAGTTGTACTAGTAGGATGGTGTTGAATAGGCTAGTGTAGCAGCTCTGCATGTTGTTGACCTAAATAATCTGTTACTATGACTTTCAGAATTTGGACTTGCTCAATGCTATATGGAGCGAGTTAATATGATGGAGCAAGGTCTGAGCTTAATGCCAAGAGCGTGCTTGTGCAATGAGTATATTCCATATACAGTCCACCAACTTATTACCCTTGATTCAATCAGGAATTTTGCACATTGATAAGGTCTTAATATCTTCTTCAGATGGTATCAACATTTGCTGAAGATTGTTTGTGTTAAAATTTTCAGATTTGCAGATATCATCCAGGGTTAGCAGACAAGTTATATGCATTTTCATTTGTATGCTACTATTGCATCCACACATTCTCTTAAATTTTTATCCTATTGGTACTTCTTTTTTTTTCTGTTTTCAGCTAATCGTCTATATTTGTCTTTCTTTATTAGCTTCTAGGCATTGTTGATTTTTATTTTTCGCAGGTTGTATTCTAGTAAGTTCCTAAAAGATATGTAACATGAACCACTGTCCCTGCTGGATAACTGGAGTACATTTGGCATCTTTGACATTTTATTAGGTGGGGTAAATCGACTCTGATGCAAAGACAAAGGTGTGCCATTGATTTCTTCTGGGAAGATATTGATATCGATCCAATAACTTTTTCAAACAACACTGATATGAGTCAACAGACTTCTTTAAATAATATCCTGAATCTAGTAGAAAGCAGTTTGGCAAGTAGTATTGTATCTTCTGATGAGGCATCTTGTGTAAATGCTACTACTCGTAGTGTCCAGAGGTTTACTAGCTGGGATACGGGTGAATCTAGCTCTAGTTTTCATTCAAAAAGTCAGGTCATTGATGACGGGATAAAAGGGGAAAAAAGATGGCCTTTTTCTGTCAATCTTCATACTGTTGTCGGTTCAAGGTCTGAAGAAAGGCAGCTGGAACCAGTTGATATTTCTAATCTCCTTTCCCCAGAGAGAGTTGGCATTGGCAACAGTGGCAATCAGGTTAGATGTGGTAATTTGCTTTTACGAGGTTCTAGTTCTAATCATTCACCGCAGAATCTGAATCCAAATTCAGGGTGTGTGGCTGATGGTGGACATACTTGCCACTATCAGGGAGGTGTTGCAGGCTCTGAGAGTATAAACTTGGATGGAAAACAAACTGAGCGAGCATCTTCATCTGGTGTTTCCGAGGACATTGGTACCTCCTCTCGAAATTCTGGTTTTATTGTAAAGGAAATTGATGGTGGTTCGGGCTCTTCTCTTGGAGGTTGGGGTTTATGTTGCAAGAGAAAGGCTCTGGAAGGTACTTCTGCGCATTCTTATGCAGGTGGAAGTTCAACTTGCTTTCCACAAGCTGAAAATGATGTATGGCGTGCTGCTTCTAATCATCATAGCACTTCTAGCAACTTATTGTCTACACCTTCAAGGAGTTCTCCTAGTGTTAGTATTCCTGAACAGGTGAACTACAGAAATGGTTTTGGCATAAGAGGAGTAGCTTCTGATGCATATCATTCTTCAAGTGACTCAGGATATGTTGACCCTCTCAGACATATAGGCAGGAGAGTAAATGCAGGACATCAACAGGAAGCTGTACCATTTACTTTATCTACAACAGGAGGTACCACACATTCTAATTATTGGTCCCTGGACTTAAGATCAACTTCAGCAGTTTCAAACTCCAGCACTTCTCAGGGTCAATCTTATAATATTAATGCTTCTGCTTCATCAAGAAATGCATATGCTTCACCTTGGAACGGATCTTACTTTTTAAGATCGGGAACTCCGTCAACTTCTATCGATCCTGGAGAGAGGATTGCTGCACTGGCAGAGGAAGTGAATATAAGAAGCACCCCAAGAAATAACATAGATCATCCCATGTTTGTGCCTCTTAATGAGATTAGAAACATTGCACAGGACCCAGCAGGGTGGAGTATGTCCTTTGGACGCTTGAGCACTTCAGGCAATGCTCACTCAAGTAGAATTACACCCTCAAGCATCCATCCTCTGCCCCCTCCTACGTGGTTCCCCCTTCATGATCCCACCGCACATAATCAGCAAAGATCCACAGAATTTGCTCCTTGGTCTCTGTTTCCCTCTATAGACTCTGAATCTGAAGGTCACAATAGTCATTTTCCGTCCTTGTCTTCTGGACCTTCTGCTTCACCACAGGAGACAGTACCATCTGCTTCCGGTAGCCAGGGACAGAATCAATCACTTCCAAGGTCTGCTTTTCTGATGGATGGAAGAGGTGATAATGTTCTTGGTATGCCCCGTTCATTGAGAGCTTTAGCTGCTGATATTGAAGGGAGACACCGATTAATATCAGAGGTTAGGTCTCTCTCTCACGGAGTATCTGGGAGCATGTGTTTATATTCACGTGTTTATATTCTTTTACTTCTTAACTTTACTGTTCACACTGCTCTGTTGTTTGTCTAACATTCACAGGATAAAATGAAAAAATTACCATATATGCAATGGTCATTATATATAAATTTCAGGCACTTTATATTGATAAATACTTTTTACTATAATTATCTGATGAATGGATAATGTATGTGAGCAGCTGCTGATGAAGTGACTGATATTCTTTTGGGAGAATTAAAATAATTCTATATTATGGCTTGGTTCTTTATTTCTTGAACTTCAGTTTTTACACTAAATAGATTTGTGGGACATGTTGAGCTTTTGCTTTCGGGTGAATTGAAGTGGCATATGATTCTGTGCTAGCTAGTTCTTGGTTATAAATATATGGTTCCACACTTATTACATTTGGAATATGGAAACGTGTTATTCTGTGACTAATTTTGAATGGCAGTGAATTATGTTATGCTATTTTAGTGGAGACTCAAGGTTGTGAATTTTTCACTAACTGTTTAAGTTAATCTCTGCTTGCCAGATTCGTCAAGTCTTGAATGCCATGCGCAGGGGTGAAAACTTACGAGTTGAGGTTCAGTTGATTCTGAAACTGTGTATTCTCTATATTGTTATAACTTCATTGTGCATTCTTGTGATCATTGAGATTATTGTGTCCCTTGCTTTGGTTGCAATGCCAGTTGCCACACGTACCTCTAGTCACATTAGTTCATAAATTTGTGTTGGTAAAACCTGATTAGTCCTACAGGCTCTAAATTCTACTCAAATTACTGTTAGATTCCTTTTTCAATTTGAAGGCATCTGGCTTACCCAAACAAAGCTAAGCCTGTGTTACTATCCAGAGCATATGTTACATTGGCGTTGTTTGTGGTAAACTCTTCTAGGCTTGATATATGTTGATGATAGCATCACAGGCCAAGTGAGAGTCATCTATTATAAGATCGAGCACCATGGCCCTGAATTTGTTTCTAGGAAGATACATTTCCCATTTTATTGTAGTGTTTTCCTTTTGGTTATATTTTACAGATCTGATTTCTGGACTAGTTGAGCATTGAGCGACTTCATCATACTTTCTTCTTAGGTACAGTTTATCTGTAATGTTTGCACTATCTGCATGGAATAACATTTAGCTTTATTTGTCATCCATGAGTTCATGTGGAGAAGAATGTATGAATTTCCATTTCTCGCCATAAGGAGGCAATAAATGTGACATATGCTTGGCCCATATCAGCAGAAAAATAATGCATTGTATAGGGTGTGTACATGCATACGATGCTAAGACATTCTCTTTATGTTCTTAAAAACGAAATTGTTGCTACTTGCTTATGGTAGCAGTTACACCACAAGGTTTTTTATACAAGTCCGAAAATGCTGTCTTTGCTCAGCCAGTGTATTATATATCACTTGTGTTGCTTTTGACCTATGGTGCAATGCTATTTCAGGATTATATGCTTTTTGATCCATTCATATATCAGGGTATGGCTGAAGTGCACGACAGGCACAGAGATATGCGTCTTGATGTTGATAACATGTCTTACGAGGTAAAGATTGGGTAGATGAGTTTTCTGCTAGTAACTTGATGCTGGATGCTTTAGTTCTGATTCAGTGAGACTCTCAGGAGTTGTTGGCATTGGAAGAGCGCATAGGAGATGTGAGCACAGGGCTAACTGAGGAAACCATTGTTAAGTTAATGAAACAGAAGCAATATCTGGCCCTTTCAATGGAATCCCAGGCGGATTTGGAGCCATGTTGTATCTGTCAGGTATCAGTCCACCAACAGATGCACACAACTGCTTTAATCTTTTGCACATCTAAATTTTGCTATGCATTTCTGAACTTTGCTCAATTTGCATTATGACAGGAAGAATATGTGAATGGGGAGGATCTTGGCATGCTAGAATGTGGACATGATTTCCATTCCGGCTGTATCAAACAATGGTTAATGCACAAGAACCTATGCCCCATATGTAAGATGAGAGCTCTACCTACTTGAAGGAGAAAATGGGTCACCAGGTTGTGCAGATCTAATTGCTCTTATTGAATCATTTAACCCAACAAGTTGGGTTGATGGTCCTCTTATTGTATCTTTTCTTTCTGAGTTTAAAACCATTTTTACACCTTTTAATGAATGGAGGAGCTGCTTGCTATAAATTGCAGTGCAACTGGTAAAAAGGTTTGGCCATACCTTCACAGATCAAGATGTGTGGAATAATATACGATATTGGACTGTAATTATACATTATTAACAGCTGCTTCCATGTTATGTAATCAATATTGACTGATTAGGTTCTGTCTAATTTAGACCATGATGAATTTTGCATATAAATTCAATATTAAATTTTCAAAAAATTAAAAACTGTAGAAGTTATTAAGGAATGTTTTAATGTTAAATTTTTAAGGAATGTTTTGATATTGAAAACCAATAAATTCATCTCTTTTTCATTGTCAAAATAATATATATACAAACTAGTTTTACAGCCAATTTCAAATTAGATTGTTGATGATCTGAGCTTTCTTTTAAACATTAAAAAAATTCAGAATATAAAATATATAACTTTTAATGCAAATTTCATTTCATTTCTAATATGTAACTTGCACTACTTTTCAATACATATGCAAATTAGATTAAGTTAAACTAAAATTTAGACTCAAAGAAACATTATTTATTTAAATTTTTCTGAGTTACCATAATCATTGCGCTAAACTTCATTCTTGTTGCAATTCATCAGTCTAAACATAAGCTAGCATACAGTTGTACTTTAGGACACGTTCTTCTTTAGACATATTTAGTCTAAGACATGGGTATTGGGTAGAGATGTGCATGTTTTTGTTTTCTGTGAAGATAAATGAGAACATACGACCTAAGACATAGATGTGTCTTTATTAGTGTTGAGTTGAATTTTACTTGACATTTCTAAACTTTAGAACAAAATTATTGGGCTTGTAGGAGTATATACATTTTTATATTTCTAGAGAAACACATTTAAAAAAACCCAACACTCTTTCCTAATATTCTTATTGAAAACACTAATTTTTCTTCTTAAAAAAATTATGCTCCTTTTCAAGGCCTTTATCACTATATCCATCATGTTTTGTTCAAAAGAGTATTATTCAACAAGAATAAATAAGGAATGAAATGGTGATTATTTAGGAATAGAATAGATGAGTAATAAAATAGTATATGTATTATTTAGTTTGGTTTATTCCTAAGAATTTCTAATGATGATGTAATGTCAATGTTTAGTTTGAAAACATAAATGTAGAATGACAAATAAATAACTAACAAAAAGACAAAAATATCCTTTATTCCTCACTAACTACATCATCATCATCATCATCATCATCATCATCATCATCATCATCATCATCATCATCATCATCATCATCATTATTATTA
>JANKOE010000206.1:63482942-63495777 GCA_026284465.1 Erythroxylum citrifolium | reverse complement strand
GCTGCCGGGAGAAGGCATATTTGTCAACGTCGACGCGACTACAAAACGGTTTCCTCTAACCCAAACACACTCAAATTTATGCTTCAATTATCAAATCATGCTCAAAATGCCATAATTCATATAATGGCATACAAATCAAATGTCATGCATTTCAAATGCATCCACATCCACGTCTTGAATCATTTGTTTCATCATAGCTATTTTACGTCAAATACATCATCAAGAGCAACACTTTAACAAACATACATCACATTTAGCACACATCATGCATGTGCTCACATCACACAACAACTAGAAGAGTTTTACCCACCTCAAATTTGTACGAACTCGGAAGTTACTAGTTTCCTTCCTCTTGGCCTTGGTTAAGCTCTTGATTCCCTAAACACAACACAATTACCATTAACACTCTATGATTTTCGAAATTCCCTATCCAAACCCTAGAAATTTTACACAACCTCAAACAACTTCATTATAACCTATTTATGAACCGATTAGGCTAGAGAACTCAACCTAAAAGAAGAAAAATCTCAAAAACCCTACACAAATACTATTCATCATCTTCAACCTTAAGCTTTCTCTCTCTACTCTCATCTCCAACACAAACCCTACTCATTTCTTCAACAAAACAAGAAAAGAAATGATAAAACTTACCTAAAACCTTGGATCTTTGCTTTTTCCCTTGATTTTTCCTTCCCTCTTTTTTTTTCCTCTTCTTTTCTTCTCTTCTTCTTCTTTCCTTCTCCTTCTCCACGCAACTTTCTTCTCTTCTCCCACTCTCCACGACAACTCCTCCTTCCACTCTTCTTATTTTTCTTTTATTCTACTCTTTGAACTTCCATTTATGCCCCTCATTTAAGTTCCCTTCCAAGTATGCCCTTAATCACTTCTTAACTAACCTAACTAACCCTTTCCTCTTTAGTTCTATCCTAACCAACTAACTTCTAACTCCTTTCATTTAACACACTTCATTTAATTCTAACCTACCATACATACCACATTTATTCTAACTCACCTAACACTAAATTTCTATCCTTCTCTAAATTTCAAATCAAAACAAATTCTAAACAAAATTTTCAAACCACAATTTTTTAAACAAAAGAAATCAATTAAACAAATTTAATCACAATTAATCAAGAAATCAATTTAAGCAGAAATTAGGACAAGGCCTAACAAAAACAAAGAGAGCTTTGTTATCTATACATTCATAAATCATTATACTAATTACAATTATTATATATACATTCATAAATTATTATACTAATTACAATTATTATCTATACATTCATATGACATTATATTAATTAGCTAATTATTAGCATATATAATTATATTTATTGCAATATAATTAAAAATAATTGGAATATAGTAAAAATGAAAATCAATATTAAATATTAATATCATATTCTTAAAAATAAATTTAATATTATTGATAATGATTGTAAGTCTAAAATTAAATCTAGTTAACAATAATGTCATTTAAAAAATTTATAAAACCAAAAACACAAAATTAATTAATATTATATTAATTTATACTTTTTATTAACCTCTTTTAAAATATGTGATTTGAAAATTTTGTGGTGTCACAAATCTCTATTTATTACATATAAATTCTATACTATTTTATAGAAATCATATATTACAATATATATATATATAAGGAATTGGCGACAATTTTATCTTCCTTTAGTGATGCTTCTAAGAAAACGTAGTCAAAGATATCCCTTTAGCGAGTATTCCATAAGATTTTCACTAAAGAGCGGTCTACATTGGTGACGATTACCGAAAATCGTTGCCAAATGTTGCAACATCTTAAAAAATAAGACGAAATCAACATCTTTTGTTCAACAACAAATAACGCCGTATTTGTTTCATTTTAAACAAAAATAATGAAGCCTCCCTTGGATCATCTTCTTCATTTCTTCCTATACGTTTTTCTTCTTCCATCGTTGTCATCATCTTCTTCATTTCGTCTTCTTTATGGTCATCTCCATTTAATTATCAGTTGAGGTAAGTGGTCTATCCTTTGCACTCTAGGATTTCTAGTAATCGTGACGTATTTGGGTGTTATTTTCTGGGGGGTTTTGTGTTCTCTCCATATGAGTTATGGTTTGGTTGATGGTGACTGTGTGCTATGATAATAATGAAGATGGTGGGATGAGTAATGCATCCGTAATGGGTTGATTGAAGCTGAATATGGATTAGGAAGCTTGTTTGAGTATTGCCTATAACATGTTCGATGGCAGTTTTGTTACAATTTTTTTAACTTTTTTAAATTGTTCTGACAAATTAGTAGTATGTTATTGGATTTGAATTGAATGCATATTATGTATATTATAACCATAAGTTAAAATACTTTCAGAAAATATATTAGGCCTTATTGCGAAGATGGAGTCGTGACTCTTCAACTTCTTTTGCAAGTTTTGCATAATAAATAACAATGGTGGTAACTTCGCCATGTTTGAATTATATTAATGCATACTATTGATGTTTGAGTTATATTAATATGGATTGTTGATGATTGAGTTATGTTAATGCAGATTGTTAATGTTTGAGTTAAGTTAATGTGTATTGTTGATGTTTAAGTTATGTTAATGCAGCTTGTTGATAATTGGGTTATGTTAATGCGAAATGTTGATGATTGAGTTACGTTAATGCAGATTATTGATGTTTGAATTTTGTTATTAATGCATATTATTAATAATTGAGTTATGTTAATACGGATTATTAATACACCTGGTAGAAAAAAAGGGAAGAAAGTGTTAAGCATTGAAATTGTTTCTACCCAATAATAACTAGATCAATCAAATCCAGGCCAACAACAACAATTAACCTCATCTACCAATGAAGCAAGTCAGCAACAACCTCCATCTGCCTCAACTAGTACAGAGGAATGTTCAGGTTTGTTAATCTTTAACACCTACAAATAGACTAATGCTTAAATATATATTTACATGTTTAATGCATATTTTTTTATCATTATTCATTTGTTATCAAGTTCTAATACCAACATCAGAAAAAGAGGTAGAGGTATAACTAGAGGTTGTGAGTTGCAATGAATGAATGTTGAAATGAACAACAAGTTGTCAGTATATATTGATAGTTCTCAAGGTTGTCCTCTAGACAAGATTCAATCAACAAAATTGTCTAGTGAGTTGGGGATAACTGCCATAACATAATTACCTTGCCTAAAGCTTGCTAAGGAATTAAAGACATACAACTTGCTCAAGAATGCTTTGGATAAAGTTTCCGTAAATTTTCAATTGATTTAACTAGATGCAATATTGTTTCACTTATTTTAATATTAATTACACTTTTACTTATTGTTCACAGATGAAACTGAATATCGTCGATATCGACAACACTGATGTTTCAAACTATGTCACTTCATGGTTGAAACAAAGGAACAGAGATGGTTGTTATAGGCTACATCAGTATTACAAATCTTTCCTTCTGATGTGGAGATAAGGAGATATATTTTGGAACAGATGTCTCCAAAAAATTAAAACACGATATGTGATTATTAGCCCTCTCCCAACGTTGAGGTTTGTTTTTTGTACCTTCACATTGGCTTACATTAATCTTGTTAAATGATTTAATGACTATCTTTTTTGTTTAGTAAGGAAAAATGTGAGAAGGCTAAGGTGAACGGACGACAAATGAAAACTCTTCACAACTAAGGCTTCAAATCATTTGTTGTCGTGCAAAATGAGTATGTAAGTTATTGGTTTGCAACTTAAAGTTATATCAATAAACACTATATTATTTATTGTACAATGTATGTTTTTTTTTAATAAAACAGAGTGAGAAAGAACTACATTAACAAGAGTGTGATAGGATCACTGTACAAATGCACTCACTATAAGGAAGGTCAAGGGTGGATATCTGTAGAAGCATAAAATAACTACATAAGTATAAAATTTTGTTTAAAATTTTTAACTTTATTTATTTTTACAGTACTAACTAATAATATTTGCATTGAATAATGATTTTTTTAATTTTAGAATAAGATGCAAGAGTTGTTGCAAATATCAATGTCTGAGGGAAATGGGGGAAATGTAGAAGACATTTACAACAAGGTGTTAGGTACACGATCCGAATATATCAAAGGTCTTGGATTTGGCCCTAAGCCAATTGTTTCATCTTCATCAAGACCACCATACGTTCAACGTTTTGAAGAGGAAAACAAGTCACTTAAAACATAGTTGGCCAAGCATGAAAAGTACCTCAAAAAATTACTTGACCCAAATTATGTAACCAGTGAAGATGAAAACGAGGTTAGTAATTAAACTACTCTCTGTATTTATTATTTTGTATATCATTATTTTTGAAGTTGTAATTAAAATTTTGTACACAAATAAATTTAATGATATTTTATTTTTATATACAATGCTTCAAATTACCAATTAATATTGTATAATTTTTCATAATAAATTAACAAAAAATCTAAATATTATATACAATAATATGAATTAAAGATGTCACAAATAACTATAATTCAACATGGTATATCATTTCATTAAAATATACATTAAAAATTTAACTATATTTTACAAAACGTAACTAAAATCATTCGGCTACGTTTTCAAAACATAAGTAAAACTTTTTGCCTATGTTTTTATAAACATACCTAAAAACTTTTGAGTACGTTTCTTAAAACATATCCAAAAAGAGTTTTTCCATAGCCAAACGTTTTTCTTCTGTAATTTCATATCGCACATTATTTAATCTATTATGAATATAGGTCCCCCAAAAAATGTTGTCGTATGTATCGTATGGTGCCTTCAAGGGGTGTGGTTCGATGGTTGAGAGCGGGATTTAGCTTCGGTTAGGTTTCAGGTTCGATTCCATACTAGCCCCTCTTGTAAGAGCCTGAGACAGCTAGGATTTTACCTGTAGGTAGAGAACTAGTAGAGCTCTCGATAATGAGGTGCGCCCGCTTAGCCCGCTTGTGAGATGGTGCACTAATTGAACCCCTCGAAATGGTGCGTCCGCTTGACCCGCCTACAAGATTTCCTCAAATAAATAATAAAAAAAGGTATCGTATGATAAAGTGGGATGTAGGAACTACTTCCGATCCCTAGATGTTGACCATATATTACAGGCTGACAAGTCCACAATATTAACATGACAATTACTGCAACAAAACCTACTCATTTGACTGCTTCTCAGTTTTGAGGTGTCCTGTGATCTTCCACGCAGACTTCTTCCAATGTTGTCCTGAACATTTGGGTCTAAGAAGCTCAAATCAGTATATGCTCTCCCAAGAAGCCTGGTCTGCTCTCTACCGACTGCAATCTGCTGGAAAAGCGCTTAACATACAGGTAATGTCTGCTCATGTTTTCTCCGATTGCACTAGGAGCATGTATATGATTCAAGCTCGGGTAAGTTTCTTATCATATTTATACTTGAATTTGTCACTATTGTTCGGTCGGGTTATATATCTAGATCCTCTAACTGGTAAAAGTTACGTTGCTAATCAGACAGTGACATAGGTTAAGAGAAATATTATTCTTCCAATTGCCATTTCAATGCTCAAATGTAGAGGAAATTATGAAACGCCAATTTCCAAAATATAGGATTCAATTAATATGTTTCATGTCAAATTTTCAAACTTTGAAGAGTTTAGTATTGTCTCAATTATTTGTTCGAAAGCTGAGAAAGTTGAAGTACAATAAATCCGTAAACTACAAAGTTAGTTGCTGCAATAACAAGGTCCAGGAAAATGAGTTGATTTGTTGAATTTTATACAAAAAGGAACTCCAGATTTTCCAAACTAGGTTTTCGTGTTCAATAACTAAGTTGGTGGCCAGGAAAAGTTTCGCCAGGTAGGTCGCTATGACAGGTTTCGTTTACCTATAATCTGGTACACATTAAATACATATTCAATCAGCCAGCAAAGGTAACTTCAAACTTTCTGAGGATTTGAGGGAACTTGAAAGAAGTTAGAGTCAAGTTTAAATGAATTATTTGCTAATGGTCATCTTTCTATATTACCTATTTTTTATGCCCCATTCCGAAGTAGAGCAGTCCTATCTATAAATTTCCAACAACAAAATATAGGCATAACCCGATATTTCATAGACATTGTCCTCGTTTTCCATCATATCCTTACATATACTGGATTCTATACATGAGATCAGTTCTAACATTACGAACACTGAACATGCAAAAGGAACTTACGATCAGTTCACAGAGGCAATTCCAGGAGGTGAAACATACAAACAAACAAGCTGCAACGGAGATAATGTGCATCCTGAGATCTTCCAAGTTTGAAATTAACCCTGAAAATGCTCTCTTAATCCAAAAGGTATTCACATACGATAATGTGAGCGCATATATACTGTTTATATTTTGAAACAGAATATATTTGATTTAGTTAAATTTCGAAGTGAGCTACAGTTATATATTTGCAGTTGCAATTATAAAAAGAGAAAGATACAGTTATAGTAATGTAATATGTGCAGAGTTCAATTCATCCACTCTACTCTTAGACATTTCAGTTATGTTTCCTTTAAACTCCATAGCTGATCGACAAGCAAATGGGCTTAGTCGAGTTGTTAGATCCTTGACAAAATGTAAGTACTAGGCCGTCATTCCCTGGCCGCTTAACTGAAGATATTTAGGCAGATTACACGATTTCACATACACTTTCGGTAGATTAAACAGGAAGAAAAAAAATCTTAGTTATATTTAATCTGGGATGACAGGGATCTCAAATGTCAATGCTTGACTAAATATTCACATCAATCATGAAAGTAGATGGTTCTTGGTTAACTATTATGTTGTCTAATCTGGCACTCCTTCGAAATTGCGCATGAAGACACTAGTTGAATAAGAAAAAAGTTACGATTTTTATGTATCTGGCCCAAAACGAACAAAAGCATTTGTTGTTTCATCTTTTTGTTTTATTCTTACAGATCAATGAACACCTTGGCTGCTCCTTGACTTGCTTCTTTCCAAGTTGAAGTTACATTTTTCTGCTCCCAAATGTTTTTATCTAGCTGTATGTTGATTGCCAAACGTGCCTAAATGGATAGGATTGAAACCAAAGCTACAATAGTGTTGAAAATTGGAAGAAAGCGTAGTTAATAATTAGAAGAGAAGTGTCATGTCACCGGTTCCAGTTTTTGGCAAGGTCCCTAGTGAGTTTTGGAGTTCCCTTCTTTTCACGCCAGAATAAAGTGTTCTATCTAAATAGGGTGGGAAGAAGAAGAAGAAAAAGAAGGAAGAATCTGAAAACGAAAGGAAGAATTAGTGTTCAATTGCACATGCCACTGTTCTCCATAGACCATGAGAAAGAGATAGATTTTAGAATCCTGAATTGCAGGTAACTTGCAAGTAATAATGAAAGAAGAAAGCATCCGTTATCTGTTAGCTGATACATCAATGTCACAAAACAAGAAATTCCAGTCAAACAACTATATAGCTTCGAGGTTTGAACTTTATCAGAAATTGTTCTATGTTAAAGAAACTGGTGGGAGTTGAGTCAGGTGAAACAGAGAACTGAAATACAAAAAGAAATATCATTCTGTTCCTGTGAGAAGAGAGACCAAAGGCTTGGCTTGTATCATGCGAGCAGTAGTAGCCATCAACCTTCCTTAGAAATAAACTTTCTTGTAACAGATATCCTTACATACAAAAATTACATACAGAATTATGATCATCTATATGTACCCAATCTAACAGCCTCATCCAATTTCCCTTGTTTTCTTTTTCTTTTCAAGGGAATTAAAAAAAATGACTGGAGGTTTTTACTTTTTTATCTTAATTCCCACCAAAACGACAAGAGAGGTAACTCAAAACGGTACGACCTCGCTGCAAACAACATCGTTGGAATTCCCAACCAACTCGTCGGGCCACGAGTCCCGAAGCAGCTTAAGCAGCATCTGCGCCTTTCTCTTTGCTCTGTCCGTACAATCGCTTTGAACCAAGAGCAAAAGCTGCGTCCACACCCCAGCCACCACCGCCTCTCCCCGGCTCTCCACCGATGCCGTGCACAGCGCCAGCAGCGCTCCCGCCGCGTACTCCGTCGCCCTATCCGAGATCTTCAGGATCGCTTTCACCAGCAGCGGTACCGTCAGCGCGTGCGTCGCAAACGCCCCGCATCCCGCCGGAATTCTACACAACAGTTCCACAGTCGCTAGTGCGCGCTCCGCGTCGCATTTGTCGAAATCTGTCAATCTGTCTATCAGCGCCCCCGCTGCCCCGGCGGTAATCGCCTTGTGCCGCGTCTGTTTCACGAGGCACAAAGCGAACAAGGCTTTAATCCCAATCTTTAAAGCCCTAGGGTAAGAAATTGGATTCCTCAGCATGTCGATCACTCCTTCAAAGATTTCGTCCACTCCGCTTATTTGCGCTCGGAGATCTGACGATCTCGTTCCAACGACAACGATTTCGACGAGTGCCGCCGAGTTGACTCGGACTTCAATTGATGAGTGATACAAAAGATTCGCTAAGTAATCGATTCTGTCTAATTCAGAAGATATTGAGACGCACTCTGGTTCGGTTAGTGGAAACATGACTAAGAGCCCAAGTGCTTCGTGGCTTAATTCCGATGAGCTTGAACCGGAGTTGTTAAAGACAAGGTCGATGAGGATTTCACGTGCATTTTGCGAGGCAATGACAGACCGGTTCTTATCGGAGTCACGTGCGAGTCCTCTGAGCCGGCGAAGAGCCGATAAGCGGGAAGAATTCAGGTTGGTTGTTGAGGAAGCTTGGCTAAGTAAAGACCGAACCAAACCCGGCTCGGCCGGTTGCTTCGGGGTTGGGATTCGTTCAACGCCGGAAGAGCGGTTCGCTACGCACCATTCTTGAATCAGACGGCGGAGGGTGTGGTTGGGAATGAGAGTGAAGTCGGTGAGCGGAGCCCTCGTGACGGGGCAGGTTGTATTACCGGTGGCGACCCACGACTCGATGCTGGGGCGGTCGTAGGTCTGACCTGTGCAGACGGTGACTGGGTCGCGCATGAGCTCTAGCGAGATGGGACACCTGAAGTGGTACGGAATCTGAACGCTCAAATCCAAAGGCTCTAGACTTCCAGGCATTTCTTATAGCCGAAAAGAAGGAGCGAGCTAGCTAGTTAAAAAAGAAGAAACAATGAATATGGGGTGTAATAGTGAAGGGAAACAGATGACAGGGATCTGAAAATTCTCTTGAAGGTATGTAAAGACATTGTAAGGTTTGGCTTTTCTCTTATACGAGGAGAAATGGAACAGAGGGACATAAGGGTCTGAAGGAGTCTGGGCTTATCTGACTCTTTTTGGTAACACGTGTGGTGGGATTTACTTAGAAACCAAACCCTATAAATTATAAATTGGGATAGAAATTACGTAGTAAGAAAAGAGTTTGGTAAGTTGAAGTGAAATTTGTGCGAATACTTTGGGTCCCGCATCTCCCATCTCATTCCTGCCTGCCTCTCAGTGATGGGAACGTAATCTTTGGTAGATGCTTTCAGTTTTTACTGTTTTTTGTGATTCTTAGGATTACCAAATTAAAAGAGGTTATTCATTTATTCGAGATTATTACAGGAGGAAACTGGCTCGTTTCATTTGCAGAACGAAGGGGTTAATGTATTTAATTTAGTGGTGAACAGGACTTTCTGTCCCGTGCCGTGTTACGTTGGTATATTTGAGGGCAACAACATTGTGTTAATACCGTGGCTTCTTTCTGATTGTGACGGATGCCCCGCATCCTTTTTTCACAATTTTCCAAAATGGCTCACCTATCAATCAATCAGACCTAAGCGTACATTAGTGGTTAGGGAAATTATTAATGGCAATTATGGGCATTTTCCAATTCAATTATTATGGTCAAAGACACGAGTGCACCCGATGGGACAAGGTAATGCAACTGTGTTGGAGTGACCTGAAGCAACAAAGCTTTTGACGGGGAGGGTGGGTCCCACAAGACAAACTCGTAACTAAGCACTCGTCAGCAATAAACACAAAAATGAGGGGTCACTAATTGCAAATAACCAAAAACTGTCAAAGAACAAAGTAGCCTTCCTTTTTCTCTAACTCTTTAATCGTCCTTTTAGTTCGGTTCGGTTGGAGGAGGAGGGTGGTGGTCAAAGGTCAAAGATGTACAGGCCAATAAGGTGAAAGTGGGTCCCACACGAACATTGTAAGTGGACGATGTTGATTAAGTGGGACCAACCCTCTTTATATGTGTTTCCCTAGTTTGTGATTGGTAATCGGCCACCAAAACCCACAGTTATTATCCACCCAATTGTAAGAATCTATCGATATCACACGCCTTATTTACATTTTATTTCTTTTCTAATTCTGAAAATAATTTTAAAGATCACTAACTCTGATTTTATAATTGATAAATTACTATATAAATATATCCAACCCCTAAGAATAATGCTGGTTTCACATTTTTTAAAAAAAAACTGAAACCGAGTTTTTCATTTTAAAAAAAAAAGAAAGAGGAAGTACAAAGAAATCAGGAATAAAGGGATGTGGTGGTAGCAGAGCAGTCAAAACAAAACTGCAAGACCAAGTGCAGTGGCAGTGGCAGGGACAGTGTTAAGACTTCAGACCACAAAGCAAAGAAAGTACAAAGAGAGAAGCTGAGACTGTGTCGTTTAGACTATGTAAATACGCACGCGTGGGTTGCAGGGAGAGGGAGAGGGAGATGGAGATGGAAAGAGAGAGAGCGCGAGGCACGAGCAATGCCGTCCTCTGGAGACCCAGCTGTCTCCGGTCAACCCTGCAATTATTGCCGGTACAGCTCAACACTATCTCCCTCCTCCCTCACCGATTCTCGTGTCCCCTTCTCTCTCGCACGTGTTTCCAGCTCATATTTTTGCTCATGTAGTACTATTTGTTTACTGTTCCATTGTAGGGTGCATGGTTCTGTGTGTTCAGGTACGGAATTCCAAGTTCTCGACATATATCCCATGGGTTGTTTCCTTGTAAGACCACCCTCGGTTCATGTGCCCGCTTCATCTCATCTTATATTTCTTTTCTTCTTATTGAAAATGAAGAATCGGATAAGCATTGGACCCCAGGTCCAAGTCCGGTTTCAACTTTTAAGGGAAGAATAAAAATATAAATAAAAAAGCCTGTTATTATGATTTTTATTTTTATAATTATTAATGTTAATATAGTTATTTTATTATTGAAAATAATTAAATATTAGGAAAAACTTAAATATAAATTAATTTTATAAATAAATTTATTTTAACCTTTTATATAATTTTTGTTAATAACTGTTAGTATTTACTATGTTTTATTAAAATAAATAATGTACAAAGTCAAGGTTATTTATAATTAATATTTATTTGTTAATGTATATTTTAATTGCTAAAACAAATTTAGTTTGAAATGTATGCATCTTAAGATGTTTTATACTTAAAGTATGCTTATTAAATAATTATTGAATTAATTTTTTGTAAAATTCAAAATAACTATAAAATTTTAAATTAAATAATATATATTAATTTAAAGTAACAACAAATAAATTTCCTTTATTTTAAAAGTGTTTTCTTAGCTTAAAGGTGCATTTTATTATCCACGTACTGTACGAAACTCTGCCAATCAGACAGAACGTGTTTTCTTCTAGGTAGTTAAAAAGCTTTAGATATTTTATTGAGGGAGGGCTTTAGCCTGAAGCCTCTAGGTGATTTCAGTGGATGATAACGTCAGAAGAATTGTTAGTTGGCAGCAGTTGGTAGATTACTTCAACTAATTGTCACATCAAGAATCCAAACGAGTACGATTTACCGTTGGATTCGTATTTCTACTTCACTAGTCTCCAATCTTAGTAACATTTTTTGTCGAGAAGGCCTTTCTTAGTCGATAACTATGGAAGGAACACCTACTATTATCTTATGACATAGTTATTACTGATCATAACACCCTAGCTTTTGTCATTAATTACGGGGTTCCTATTGGCCATTAATTTACCCATTTCATTTACCGTCTCCCACTTATTTTCACTCACAAAATACAATATTTTCACCCTAGTTAGCTTTTTTGGATTCTGCCTAGCATTAGAGAATTTTCTAAGGAGTGGTCCTATGAAGAAAATAATTGATGCAACCTTCGCGTATGTCCTAGCCATTGACCACACTCCCAGCTCCTTTTGTTTAGTGATTGCTGATGTGGTCCACAACTATCATCCATTTTCTACTTGCCAACTTTTTATTGTGTGTGGACCAAAAAATGTGTTACTTAGGGTGTTAGTTTAATCTCAACCCTTAAAGACCCTTTTGATAATTTCATACCTTATTATTTAACCTCGCCCTAATCTAACGATACTTAATTGAATATCAATTCTTTTACTTTTTGCTTTTCTGTGTGTAAGATGATTGATTAAGGATATTGCTTTTGTTCTAAGAAATTGGAAAGGAAATTATCTCAAGTCTCTACCTCTTCAACCCCTAAAACTAAGAAATGTAAAATGAGGTGAAGATGCCTACTAATTAAGCTTCGGTTATCTTTTTAATGATTCCAAATGGTCACTCCATGAATGCTCCCATTGCATGGGTTGACGTGTTTGGATAATTTCGCGTGTGAATTAAGCAGTCAAAAGTCACACTTACACTGACGCTAGCTAATATCTAGTCTAGTGGATCATAATATCTAATGTTGTAGGTTGCTTCGTATTTTAGCCACTGAAAATTAATCTAATTGCCAAATATGAATAAAAAATTAATTAATTAACTACCTGGTTGGGTCGGTCGTGTTGGGCCTAGACTCAGTCGCAACGACCTGTGGGCCGATCGGTCCATTCATCAAAGATGTCAAGCTCAAGCCCGATCCATACTCTCCATAGCCCATTAGCAGGAGAAAACCTTCCATGCAGAGGTAGGAGTCTACGTGAAGAC
>JANKOE010000206.1:63472765-63482842 GCA_026284465.1 Erythroxylum citrifolium | reverse complement strand
TCCTTCATTTGGACGCCTCGAACTGCTAATAGAGCCGCTCATTCTTTAGCAAGGGTAGCTCTGTTACATGCAGATCGATTTACTTGGTCAACGACGCCAAGTTTTCTTTCTTCTATTTTTCTTTCTGATGTTGCTTCTGTTTCCTGTAGTTCGGAGGAGGTCTAGGCTTGGGTGTATGGGGTAAAGCCTATTGGCTTCGGGTTTAGTTTAACCTCCTCTTTTTAGCTTCGTTGTTGCTTTTTGATGGTTTTAATGTCCAAAAAAAAAAAGAAATGACCTAAGATATAGCATATTAGGTCTACTCAACAATTGATTTATTAGTAGAGATATCATATATTCCTAACAGATAAGATAAGCTATCATCGTAGAGTTACAGAACAAATATGAGAACTATTTTCAATTGAATAAACCCATCATGTGTGTTCGGGGAGTACGTTTTTATATCAGATATTGTCATTTTCTGCATAAGTTAGACAAATATCAAGGTTTGTAGAATTTGAAAATATTTCAACAACTTAGAATCTTACGTCGATTACACCCTCCAATATTAGAGTGTAACAAAATGAAAGATTCTATGCTACTAAAATTTATTACAAGTCAATTGATAGTTTAAAAAGTGAAAGCTCATATTCATATCTTGATAGGAATTTCCTGCAAAACATTATGTTTATAAGAAGGATTCATAACATAAAGTTACGTTCAAAAAGGATGATTGAAGTTTTACCAAGAATCAAGTTTAAATAATTAAGTTCAATGCATAACGAACTTCTCAGGAAATGTTAGACATATGATATTCAATCATATTTTCTTTTAGATTAATTTTAAATTTTATTTTATTGATTAGATTAAATAAGAAGACGGGCTTTGGGGTAATTGACTCCTCCAACCCTCGCAAAACGAGAAGTCTTATGTATTAGAATTTGTCCTTTGTATTAAATTCCAGTTAGATTAAAATTAAGTATCATTAATTTAAATTAGATAAGGTTAGGTTAATTTAGATAAAATAGAATGTATAATGATCGAGTTTAATCAAGATATTTTTAAAAATTTCCATATATTTTCAATTAATGAATAAATTTTGTGTGGAGTATTTTTATTAAAAAAAAGTTTGTTTTGTCTTTCATTTAGTTCCAAAAACCCAAACGTATGAATGCTTCTCTACAGTAAGTTTCTCCACATTAGATGTTCATAATATGATGTGTCTTCCATTTTACAAACAGGACCATTGATCGTCTCTAACACGAAAATCTATTCCTTTGTTACTTCAATGTCAATTTTCGATTCTAAATGCCCTAAATAGTAATAATAGAACTGTTTATTATGAGAAAAGTAAAGTCTAAGACAAGGCTTTGCAGTCAAGTCTTCAATGGATGAAACCAAAACAGGAAACCATCCAATCTCTCAAAAATAACCAATTATTTCGCGTGATTAGATTGCTCACCAGAACAAAATACAAAATTATTCCATTTCTCACTTTCCAACCTCTTGTTTAGAAAGATTTTATTTTTTTTTTACTTACGAGATGTTTTAGGCGGATTCTAATTATGGGAAGACACCTTTCAGCCAGTCACACTCAAATTAATCCCCACTCGAATCGGATAGGTCCCTTACAGAAAGCAAAGCTCAGCCTCCAAATTTAAAAAGATTTATGGAAAACACATAATATCAACAAAAAAGGGTAAACTTTCCCTTCAAATCATTGATGTCTAATCTACTGTACAAAAGCTGTGTATCTTTTTTATTTTTTTGGTAAAGTAGTACAGCATTTTCATGTCGTTAAATCTCTAATGCATGTAATTTTGGAGCATCTCTTACATGGAATCTGTGAGATGCCTGATAAATGGCAGAGGGAGACACATCACTTTGCTTCTTCTGGTATAGTAAACCTCCATGATTTCACGCGAAAGAAGCGCTATACTATACACCATTTTTGAAACTCACCTTGAAACATGAACAAAGTTCTCCAGATATTCAGAAGGACGTTGGAAGTAAGAGCCCATGTGACTATGACGATGACTTGATGTGGATGGAGCTAATGATATGAACTTTGATGGGATTTTAACTCTGATGGACTCTTTGCCTTTTTTACGTACGTTTAAAGGGACGTATACCTAAAAAATCCTCCACAACTATGTCAACCGGTCTTTTAATTCTCGACGATTTTGATGTGGAGAGCGATATGAATTCATGGAATTTCTCATCGTTTAACAATAGAACTGAAGAAAATTTAATAATTCTCGATCTGACCTAGAGCTCACCTATCAGGAAATGTGAGAAATGAGGCCTTATACGATTACGTGGCCTTCCTCTCCTTTGTGGTGGAAACTTGGACACCTACATCCTTGATTGATGATAAAATATTCCACAACTTGTTGCTGGCTTAGGTACAGAGGTCGGTGCCAGAAAGTGAGCTGCCAATATGGATGTATTCTTGCCATCAACTTTAAATCGTCAAATCTTGCATCGAGAGTCGAGTAGCTTTTGTCTTTTGTACCATGTTCTTCTCTAGCAGACCAAAGTCGGTGGGGAAGTCACACAGACGCTCTTGTACTAAGCAACATATGTTATTGCTACTGCTTTGAACTAGGGTAGAGAGCATATAGTAACTAATGTTCTTGGGTAAATTACTTATTTGAGAGGTACTCTTTATTTTTATTTTAGTTAGCAACGTTTAATTGAATTGGAATTTGGAATGTTAACCTCTGCAATTCTGATGGTATTTTACATACTGCTAGTTGTTTGAATCAAACTTGGATAGCTAGCTTGCCATGGTTCAGAGAAGCAACTGAAGAAGATATAATTGTTGAACTTATTCTGTAATATGTGAGGATTACTCCAAGTCTCCGAAAAAAGATGAAAGTGGAGAAACTTGGCAGACTCTTTCGGAACAAGAATACTACCAAATTAAGAAAGGCATATCATACACGAAAAGTTGACGATCAGTGCATCGAGTAACCTATGCAAATTGGTATTATTCAATTCAGTTGAAACTTGACAATCTCTTCGGTTCTTGGTTTTCACACTGGCGATTGTGGATGTTGCTTGATTAGATGGTTTCCTTGTTCCAACTTCTTTCTTTGTTACTAATGTCATAAATGTTTATTGAAAACTAGAATGGCTCTGATGTAACTTCTTACTTGTGGATATTTTGGTCTGATTTCCTGGAACAAGAAATTAATTAACATAAACCAGATCTAGGACGGAACACAACTACGTCTTACGTGAAAATCGTTTGGATTTCTTTGAAGACCCTTGCTGTGTGTATAGGATGCATGCTGATTTTCTAAATCTATGTTGCATGCGACAGTTCTATTTTATTTTAATTACTTGCTCTAAAAAGGTAAAGATTGGTGTAATAACAATGACTCTGTTATAAGTTTTACAGTTATTCAAATAATCTTCAATATTAAAATGACTAGAAAGAAATTCAATAGAATATTCCTTTTAATATTTTTATAATATAAAATTTTAATTATACTTATTTCTATAATAATTGTAGGATATAGGTGGGGGGTGGAGAGAGAGAGAGAGAATGGGGAGAGATTTTAAATGAAATCTGATAATGTCTTATGGTCATAACTGTTGGTTGGATAGCATACATGTAATTAAGAGCATTTCCATGTCGGGATTAATTGACACTGTAACAACCTCCTGATCTAGTTGCTTACAAGGTCGTCCATGGAAAATGATGGCTAAAGACTATTGTGCTAATCCTAGTTGCTTCACCCGTCACAATCCAATTTCTGGAAAGGCCCAGGCTTGAGATTGATTTTTGGCTGCTTCATTCAAGTCTTTATGATGACGTCAATCTTTTATTAAACAGCCATCCAAGACAAATCCCACAGATCCTCCCTTATCGCGTTGATTCCAAATGTCTCTTAATTGAGAGTTGGACTGAATGTGTAGCCAAGTGTGCATTTAATCTGGTCGGGTCGGTCGTGTTAGGCCTAGATTCAGTCACAACGACCCGTGAACCGATCGGTCCATTCATCAAAGATGTCAAGCCCAAGTCCGATCCATACTCTCCATGGCCCATTAGCGGGAGAAAACCTTCCATGCAGAGGTAGGAGTCTACGTGAAGACCTAACCCTAGCGTTCATCTCATATATAAGGTATGATTTCATTGTGATAGAGGTACGCAATCATAACCTAGTTTTCTCTGTATTCAGCAGCCTCACCTTCACCAAAAGACTGACTTGAGCGTCGGAGGGGCTAATCGGGCCACAACCCTCGACGTGCCTTCTTTGTTTTGCAGGGATCTCAACGTCGAAGTCACTACAGAAAGCATTCAACTCATGGATCCGAACGGCAACTTTCAGTTCCGTCAGAATCTGGCAGAACCACTACCTATTTGAGAGAAGCATAGATAAGTAATTAATTAACTAAATGTCTATACATGATCTAATCAAGCAATTAATATATTGGAAACAGAGAAATTGTATTGTTTATGTCAACACACCCTTTAGTGATTAGTATTGTAATGGTGGAATGTTTTTAAAAAAATGCAATATTCAAGGTGCTTCCCAATAGTTCCATTTCTTGCAGGTAAAACTTGTTTATTTATTGAACGTTAGTGGCCCTTAAGATGTTTTTGCTTTTAGAAATTAATCTTTTAAGTGACTCATTTGTAAAAAGACAGTAAGAGAATTTAATAATTTATTAAAGGGCCTTTGGGTTTTTTTGCCAATTTTGATGGAAAGTTTTAAACCTAACTAATGGTTACCATTTTTTAAAGTGTATATGGTTTCTTTCTACTTAATAAATTTTATCACAAAATACTATCACGTACTAAAAGCAAGATAGAAAATTCAAGAAAGAGATATATTGAGTATTGTGAATCATTTTCACATTACTGAGCAACAGAGAAACGCTAGTATCTAAAAGCTTTATCTTTGTAAAATAATTTTGAATGTTAATGAACATTTATGAGTTCTATGATTTCTAAATCCTATGATCTTTATAAAAATTATGCTTACATGATGTATCAGAGCATAGTTATGAGAAATTTGGTTCTTCTTTACTATAGATTTCTCATGATTTGGAGAACCTTACCAATCTTAATATGAAAATTTTAGGAAAACTCTAATTTTAATTTCTCATGGTCTAATGATTGTATATGAAGAAAAAAAACTTGAATTAATGCTTATTTATAGAATAAAATGAGAAGGAATATTGTTTGGAAAAATTTTCCAGAGCTAGCGAAGTTGCCAAAGTTCGACTTTGAGAAATCCCAATGCCGGCCATAATGTCAGTGTCTTAACGTTCACCATGCAACCAGCATCGTTAGTTTATTTATTGAATTGTTTATTCTTTAAAATATTATGGTTATATTTCAATTACTCATAATTTGACGCTAATGAATTGTAATTTTATGGATAAAATGAAATTCGTTGCTATTGAATATTTTTGAAATCTCCCAAAGGTGGTTTATTTTTTATAGTTAATGAGAGTGAATGTAGGTAATGCATATACACGATTAGTTGAGTTTAGATATCCAAAGATGATAAATATTTCTAGTTGGTGATGTGTAATTATCGAATTACGTACATATTACCATCATTACGTGTTATATAGTATATTAAGAAGTAAATATTAGTATACAATTTATAAGAATAATTATATGTTACATGGTGAGTTAATGGATTGCCCAAAGGTGAACACTGATATACAATTTATGAATTTTTTTTCTAAATCTACGAGGCATGTTGTATGATTCAAACATTAATGTTAATTTTTAATTTTTGGCAACAATTATTGTCATACATCCGAATCTCTCATTTGTTATGATATTTAATGGATTGAACTTCTCTGAATAAAGTGAATAAATCTAGTTCTATCTTAGAATTTTGGACTTGGATTTGGCACTCAGAATTGAGAAACCATATAATTTGAATGTTTTGAGCACTAATGAGGAGAAAATCCATTTTAACAACTAGGAAAGATTAAACAGATTGAGTATAACGTATACGAAGATGAAAATCGCTAGCAATATTATGTCTGCTCTTTCCAAAACTAAAAGTGCTAAAGAATTACTTAAGTTTATGGAAGAGTGCTCCCAGACTACTGACATGTCTCTTGTTGGGACTCTTATGGGTACATTGACCACTTGAAGCTTGATAGATCACATACTATTCATGAACATGTCATAAAGATGAAAAACATTGCGACAAGAATTAAGTCCTTCTAAATGGAAGTGGATCAAAGTTTCCTTGTGTAGTTCTTATTGAACTCATTACTGTCTGAGTACGATCCTTTTCAAATGAACTATAATACAATCGTTGTCAAATGGACTGTGCATAAGTTGCACAGTTTGTTAATTCAATAAGAGACTAGGCTCAAGAATCAAGAAAGTCACTCCATTAATTATGTCAAAAATCAAGAAGTTAATAAGAAAGGTGGAAAGAAGTATGAGAAGAAAGTAAAGGGACCACTGAAAGTTAGTAGGGAATCGTCTCACATCCATAAGAAGGAACATGAAGAACATAGATGTAATTTTTGTAAGAAGGTTGGACGTTTTCAAAAGGAATGTTCTGAATGTAAGGCATGGTTTGAGAATAGAGGCAAGTCATATGCTTATGTAGGTTTTGAAACAAACCTCGTTGAATCAACTATAGAAGATGAGTTTGTCGCATACTTTAAGGCTAAATGGCTACAAAACTTTATTTTGAGACTTAGGATTATCAACAGTATAGCCAGGCTGCAGAAAATTTACTGTAATAACTTTGCAACAATTTTTTTTCTCTAAGAACAAGTATTTCAAGGGTGCTAAACACATGAGACTCAAATACATTACCGTTAAGGAGGAAGTTTAGAAATATAGAATATTAATAGAGCATATTAGCACCAATCTTATGTTAGCTGATCCTTTGACAAAGAGGTTACCGCATAAAGGGACTTCTGGTCATGTAAAGAATATCAATATTATTTTTGTTGATGATTATTAGACAATACAATATATTGACTCTTATTATATATTTGACATTCTTTGTGCATTAATGAATGTGTTATTTCTAAATTTTTTGATTCCTTCTTTATGTATTTGATTGTAATGTATGTTGTTAAAAATAAAACTAAATGGTAAACCCAATATGCAGTCCCCATTTATAATTATGATTAAACAGAAGAGCTAGTATAATGGTACATAGAAAGGACCAGGTTAATTAATAATGTATAACCGTCATGACCCTTATTAGTCTTATACTTGATTATGATTACTAATAATACCTATATTTATGGATGGTGACTATAGTACATTATAATTGTTTGAGTTATTGATTTAATAGATTGCATAAAATCACATGAGTCAAGTGAGAGAATGTTAGAAATTAACATTTAAGTGACTCATATGTTAAAAAGTAATTAAGGGATTTAATAATTTATTAAAGGATCTTTGGGCTTTTAGCTTATTGTGATGAGAATTTTTAAAACTAATTAATGGGTATTCATTTTTTTAGTGTATTAAAAATTTGTCTCTGAGTAATAAATTTTGTCTTATCACAAAATATCATCACATACGAAAAGTAGGATAGATAGTTTAAGAAAAGAGACATATTAAATAAGAAACTGATTGTGAATCGATTATACATTACTAACAAGTCCCAACTGAACTGATGGCTGGATATTCAGTGGGCTTAATAAATGAGCTCAGACGCAGTTCAAACATACAATGGGCATTTATCAAACTTGTGCCAATGGCTGTCTAAGGCAACATAGCCAGTGTAGTCACACATAAATTTAAGCTACGTGGTCAATACAATATTCTTCATAGTTGCAAATCATGTGAATCCCATTGGGCTATTCTAGTTAGACTGCTATGGTTAGGTTGTAGTATATCTTTGACTGTTCTGTCACAAAAGCATTAATAATACCAACCAACAGAATGACATTGGTCTTTTATTCAAATAACCAAAGTTTGAATCCTGGACCGCATGTTCCGAGGACGGGCCAACTAGAGGCTCAGGCAGGTCACATACTCCGAAGCTCATATTTTGCTGCAATAAACGACGCAACAACTCAATGTTAACATCCATATTTAACTTTTCTGCTATCTAAATGAAACTTTTAGATGTTGATAGCCCAACCTTGCAATAGGCAATATTTCCACATCCACAAACCAGATGACCATTCGCAACATCTACAGCTTCTGGAGCTCCCCCGCCATCACTTCTCTGTCAATGTTATATTTTACAAATTTGGTTATGTCCTGGTAATTTTGGAGGAAGAATGAGACATAATTAGGTGTATATACCTTGTAGAAATCAACAGCAATGAAGTTAGCCCACCGTTTATCGGATGCTTGGTAACATGTGTTCACCATATCAATCAAGGGGGCAGAGTTATACTTGCAAGCTTCGGCAAAATTTGGCAAGTCCCTGAAGAAGTTCACCAACACTAGGGACCTGGTTGTTGTATTCATGGCAGGTGATTCTGCGCGGTTTGGACATGAACCAGCTATGGTTCCACCATTCCCATCTGTGATTTTAACTTGCATTACTCTACATGTATGTGGATTATTAACCAAAAGTATCATCAACATTTAGAGAAATACAGTGCTCACATTGGTTTTCAACCACATATCTCCAGTTGTAGGCAATTCCTTCTGAAGCCTCCTTTCTGGATTTTGAAGTGAAGACCAGTAAACGGTGATTCTTCTGGACCATATCATCAACCGTTGGCCAATTCCCGCCATTTTTAGGCATCCGAGAGACAGGGAACCAGTATTTCCTCAACCCAGCAGCATCAAACACTTTAGTCAGGCCATTAGGAGATGTAACATAATCTTCAATGAAAATGGTGACGATTTCTGATGGATTTGCCTCGAGAAATGTGTGAATCTCTTTCAAAACATTGATGGCTGGTTGCTGCCATATCGATATTTCAAGTTAATCATTAGTTTAAACAAACAGAAACTGCAAATCTTCACATCTACCACGACCAAATCTGACATTGTTACTTTAACGACAGGATAACTTCATTTCACATGTGATGTGGGCATAAAAATTGTTTGCTTTTCACGATATCTGCAAAACATCCTTTTCAACACTTACAAAAGCTGTGTAGTTGTAGCAATTTCCTCCAAAGGAGTGACACAACCAAATGTCATTTTGGAAGTCATACATGTCAAGCATCAGGCCTCTGACTCCATTCTGCAAGTGAAAACCACTTCTCAGTAAAGAACAGGCCAGGCGTTAGAAACTGCGAAATATGATCCAACTAATAACCTTACAACTAAGACCCTGTACCTATTCTGTGCCATTGCATCTGAGCCATCAGTTATAATAGGTGTCTTAGTTGCCTTCAAATCCTCTGGTCCCTTTCCTCTGTACCTATTTTGTGCCATTGCATCTGAGCCATCCATCGCCGTTGGATCTAAGCCATCCATCAATGATGGATCAGATGCAATGGCACAAAATAGGGACAGAGGAAAGGGACCAGAGGATTTGAGGGCAACTAAGACACCTATTATAAGCTCCTCTCAAGGAATGTCTAGTCAGTGTTAAGTCTTTTAGTTAATTGATCATCATTAGTAAGATAGACCTTATGATATTCTTATTATGATTTTTTAACCTTTGTTTATCCCCTCCACCAATGTATTGCAGATACCCTCCCCCTTACCTCTGTTACCGAAGAAAGTTTTGGTAAAGGAGTAATTTTCCATTAGGATTGACTACTTGCGGAATTAAATTATTTAGGTTATGCTAGTGATTTATCACTGGCGAACATATATATGTTTATATAATTGTTTATGCAGTGAGTGGGGGGATGAGGAATAAAACATCCCGCTTAAACATATATAAACATATATGCAGTAAGTGGGGGTGTGAGTGGAAGTGTGTATTCTGCTTAATTTAAAGATGACATCTTGAACTATATACATGTGAACAATGTCAAAAGAAAAGAGAGACACCATAAGTTTTTCTAATTTCCCAGAGAACACATGGGAACAGAGATTCTAATGATCATAGTCACAATACACCTGCCGCACACCTTCAGAGACTAAAGCCAGAAGCAGGTAAAGACTAATTCTATCACATTTAGAACAAACAACCAAAGTCATACATCAAAGTATACAATATT
>JANKOE010000206.1:63443097-63466451 GCA_026284465.1 Erythroxylum citrifolium | reverse complement strand
TTCGGAATGTAAAGAAATTATGCATTTATGTTTGGAATCTGAGGTATTTTTGTAATTAATTAATTCATGAGGTGTATGAATTATGAAGAATTAAGAGTTTGTGTATGGATTTGAGTTATAGATTTGTGTATGATTATGGAATATAAATTGTGATTGTGTACGAATATGAATGGGATTGAATTCTGATGATAGATATTGATTTGAGATTTATTGAAGTGTTAGGTATTTAATTGTGTTTGATTGTGTTTGGTTTCCGGACAGGAGGTCCAATGAGTAGTATGGTTGGATGTGATATTATAGAAGTGTATTTTAAACCCTTTGCAGATTTTTGGGTTTCTAAAATACAGCCGTTATGCTGCCCAATTTTTGTTAAATTGGGCGGGGCCGGTTTGTATTTTAGTCTTGTGCGAGTCTTTATGGAAAATGAAATAATAGGAAACGGAATAAATTGATGAGTTAAGAGATATGTATGAAAGAATAAGAATAAGAGTTTTAGAGATGCGATTAAGATATGCATGATTAAGAGAAATCAAGTGATTTGAGATTATGGAAAATAATGACAAAGATAGAATAAGAATAAGACTTTGGTTAAAAGATGAATTTTGGGATAGGTATGATTGTATAAAAAGATTTTTTATGAATTGAGTTTTGTTTGAGGACGAAATTGCAAAAAGGGAAATTAAGTGCTTTGTATAGGATTCATTAAGATGAAAGGAATGAATAAGAATGAAAAAGAAAAGAATAAAAAAAAATTACCGAATTTTGGATTGGTGTAGTCTTAGGGTTTCCAACGCGATAAGCTTTTCTAAAGTTTTTGTTTGCGGATGTCGGATTTGAGATCTTTCGATTCCTTTGGGATTCGTTCCGTTCTTTGAATTTGATTCTTTATTTCCGAGCCTTCGTTTCGATTCATTTCCGTTCACTTTGTTCCACTCCGGATTTAAGTCGGATCAGAATTGATCTATTCTTGTTTGATTTTTTTCTTCATTTCCGTTTTGGTTTACTGTTTTCTGTTTCGTTTTCCGGTTAGGGTCCGGTCTCGAGATCAGGTCCCAACACTCCAGGGGCAAGGTTAGGCCAACCTTGTCTAGAATCAGAAAATGGGAGATATGCCGTACTAGTATACCTCTATCTCTTCCTTAGAAATTCAGAAAAATCAGAACTCAGAAATGAGAAAGCTTAGAATTAGGAATCCTGTAGAACCTAGAATCAAGAAAGAAACCAGAACTCATAAAGAACCCAGAATCCAGAAAGAAACCAGAATTCAGAAAGAACCCAGAACCCAGAAAAGAATTCAGAAACCAAATTCATGTTTTCTTTGAACAATTCATATTGAGCTTTATTGTTGATACTCATGTGATTGCCGCATTTGATATTACTACCTGTTCATTTATTGATCATGTATTGATGCTCAGAATGCTATAGACCATTCTTGTGAAGCTAGCCTTGTATTACCTAGCCTCACAAGCATGGTAGTATGTTTATAACTCACTGAGTCGCATTGTAGACTCACACCTCACTATCACCATTTCAGGAGATTAGCAGATCGATCAAGAGAGAAATCCAAGTCTTTTGAGACTCGCTTGGATAAGCAGACAAGTAATATTTTTGGCATGATGTTTAGTGCAAATGTTTATAGCTGCTCCATGGGTTTGTCATAATCATATGTACATGTATGTTATGTTATTGAGAACGATGTTGGTTGATGTTGTTGATAAGTAGATGTGGTATGTGAGAATAGTAGATTTGGATCCTTGCTTCTTATAACCGATTAAGCAGGTATAAGGATTTATCAGATAAATGAATGGGTCATGCCGAATTTTTAGTAGAATATAGAAAATTTGGGCTTACTACGAGTTTTGGTGGCATTAAGCCTACCCATTTCCTAGTGCCAACACGGCCCAAAAAGGTCGGGTCGTGTCAGATGGTATCAGAGACATGTTGTATAAGAGTAGGATCTTGTGAAAATAGCTAGTTTAGAGGAGGCAATAGTAGGGAGGAATACGGGGTAAGGGCCTAAGGTTCTAAAAATTGAGCGCCTAAATAGTTATAGTCCTCTCATTAATGATGAGGAGCAGATGAATCAATCTTCCACTGATCAGGTTGGTGATAACCAAGACTAGGAAATAGATCAAATTTCGAAGGAAAATGTCAAAAGTGGGGAGTCCCTCAATTTCTCATCAGAATAGGACCCTAACTTAGCAAAAGAATCAGCAGCAATGTCTGAGATAGTGCTAACAATCAGAAGCAGCGAGGAGGAGGTCTGCTAGGAAAAAAAGGAAGTGTAAAAACTGAAGGGCTTCATACCCATAATGTCTTTTCTAGTTATTGAAAAGGTCTTTGGTTAATAAGCTTATCCGAGAAAAGCAACCTACTCTGGTAGGTTTGTTGGAGACTAATTAAAGACCAATTTTTTCTTCAAAACTAGAATTTTTTGGGTACATAATGGAGGTTCCTCACAAATCACAGATCATACTTCAATGGAAGGATTATTTGTTGTTATAATTTTGAGCTAATGGAGGTTTAAGTGGTGGAGGAGAGAGACCAACATCTTCATTTATTATGTCATTTTGAAGGCCAATCCTCTAAGTTTGCTTTTACTCTTATCTATGCTACTAACTTTGCTTTCTAAAAAAGTAAGCTATGGAGGGATCTAAGTAGTATTCAGTCTTCAACTTAAATTCCTTGGATTGTAGCTGGTGACTTCAACTGTATACTTAGTTATAAGGAAGCTGAAGGTGGAAAGAGAATCACTCTAGCGGATACAAAAGAACTTACTAATTTACTTATTTAAGTGGAGTTGTCGGATCTACGTTTGACAGGAAGAGTGTTTACTTGGTCGAATAATCATCAGGGCATTATGCTCATAAGGTGGAAACTAAATAGGTGCTTAGTTAATTCAAATTGGCTAACTTGTTTCCCTCTATCTTTGGTATACTTTGGGGAAAACTTGAACGCAAATCACTCTTTTATGCATATTCAGTGCACAGAGGTCACTAGAAAAGTTGGAGCTCCTTTTAGAATTTTTAATGGTGTTACTCAATTGGGGGGATTTATGGACCTAATACAGGACTGTTGGAATCAAGAGGTGAGGGGATATAAGTTTTTCCAGTTGATGCGGAAATTGTTAAAGGTCAAGGCAGCTATGAAAAGCTTCATATACAGCAATAAACATAACCTGTCTTTGCTCAAATCTATGGTGCAACAAGCCCAAAATGAGTGCTACAACTCTCCCCACAACCTTAATTTGCGACTGAAGGAATTGGCATTATTTTAAGAGTATCAACAAGCTTTGGAATTGAAAAACTCCATCATAACATAGAAAGCTAGAGTGAAATGGCTTAGCGAAGGGGACGCGACTACAAAGTTATTCCATGCTTCGATTATGGCTAGAAGAAATTCCAATAGAATAGTTAACTTGTTGGATAATGATGATAACTTGAAAACTGATCAGGGAACCCTCCTTGAATTGGCTAGATCTTTGTTTTCTCAACTGATGGGGTTAGATATTGAGGAGTTATTGTCGAACAACATGAAATGGGTGTTGGCAAGTTCTATTAAACTCGATAGTAAGGAAGCTGAATCTTCCTCCTTTACGGCTCAAAGCGTCAAGCAGATTGTCTTTGATATGCATCCTTCAAAAATTTCTGGGCTAGAAGGTTTTTTAGCTAGGTTTTTCCAATCTACACGGGACATAAATGGTCAATTGCTTGTTGAAGTAGTACTATATTTTTTCCAAAACTAAAAAATGCTGAAAGAAATGAATAACACCTACATTTGCTTGGTTCCAAAGAAAAAACATCCTACGAACATTGGGGAGTTTAGACCAATCTCATGTTGCCACATAGTCTACAAAGTGATTGCTAAGTTATTGGCATATAAAGTTAAAGTGGTTCCCTCAGATATTATGGACAATACTCAAGCGGCTTGTCTACCTGGCCGAAACCTAGGAGATAATATCCTTTTATTACAAGAGTTGATGGAAGATTACTCGTTAGGAAGGAGAGTGAGGAGTTGTATGTTGAAGGTAGATTTTTACAAAGCCTATGACATAGTTAACTGGGGATTCATTAGAACCTTTATGGAATTACTGGAATTCCCTACCTTTTTTATGAACTATGACACAATTAATAACTAGGGATTCATTAGAACCTTTATTGTATTACTGGAATTCCCTACATTTTTTGTGAACTATGACACAATTAACTAGGGATTCATTAGAACCTTCATGAAATTACTGAAATTCCCTACAGTTTTTGTGAACTGGGTTATGAAGTTTATTCAGACCTCTTCTCTAAGCGTTTTGGTGAATGACATCCCCTCCAGACCTTTAAAAAATGCAAAGGGAATAAGACCAAGGGATCCTCTTTCCCCTCATTTATTCACCTTAGTTACGGAAGGAATGGTGAAACTTATTAAATCAATGACTTCAGCCAATGGAAACTTCAACTTTCACAAAAAATGTACCGAGCTATAGCTTATCTTTTCAAATGATCTCATGTTGTTCAATGTTGCAGATGCACCTTCTATCAACATTTTAATGCAATCTCTGAAGTTGTTCTCGAAATGGTCTGGGCTAAGGATCAACATGGAGAAAAGCAGTATGTTTATACCTGTTGATGTCCAAAACTCCAGGGAACTTAGCCTAGGCTCTGGGCTTTGCATTCGTCCCCTAGTATTGAGATACCTTGGTGTGACTATCTCCTTCGCTAAATTGAAGTAACCTGATTGTATCCCTATTCTGAAAAGCATCAAATCCAAAGTTCTTAATTGGCATAATAGACACCTCTCTTTTACAAGTAGAGTTATTTTGATAACTAAGTGTTGTCTAACTTGCATATCCACTGGTTAGCTCATACTGCTCTTCCTCGTAAGATAATCAAGAACATTGACAAATTAATTAAGTCTTTTCTATGGTCTGGAAAGTGTGAGTCTGGTAAAAGTGCCAAAGTTAAATGGTGTGATATTACTAATCCTAAGAAACAAGGCAGGCTGAGTATGATCTCAACAACTATTATGCAAAGAGTATTACTTAGCAAGAGGATTTGAAGACTGATCTCATATAAGGAATCTCTTTAGGAAAAATATGTTCATGCAATTCACCTTCCAAACCAGAACTTTTGGCATGCTAAGAAGTCTAGCCAATTCTCTTGGTTCTTCAACCTTTTGTTGAAAACACGATTCATGATCTACCCATACATTAAATATAAGATCAATGATAGAGAGAATACTTGGTTCTGGTTTGACAACTGGTTAGGTTACCCCTCTCATTCAAAATTCAACTTTTTCATATATAAGAAACAGATTGCCTTTAGAAGCTAAGGTGGCAGATCTAATTCAAGAGGGGGAATGGAGAGGTAACTTTAAAGGATTTTCACATCTGCAAAAGTACTTACCACGTATGGGGGATTCTTGATTGCCTGACTTTGTTTACTGGACCCCTAACCCGAAAGGAAGGTTTATCAATGTTTCTTGCCATAAAATATTCAGAAATGAGCTAACAACGGTCCCTTGGCACAATCTAGTATAGAAGAACTCTTTGAACCGTAAAGCTTCCTTTATTACTTAGTTAGCCATAAACAATAAGCTAAGGATCAAATGTAGATGGTTCAACCCATATGATACCATCTGTGCTCTTTGCCACTATGTTGATGAAGACAAAACCATCTGTTTTTTGCTTGTGATTATTCTAAAGCTATTTGGAGCCAGCTCCTTCGTCTGTTAGAAGTAATACACCCTACTTATGAATGAGAGGCCATATTGAGATGGGACATTAGTCATTTTGAACTAGGGAAGAAGAATGGTATCCTATTTAAGGTTGTTTTCACTACTACCATATATATGATATAGAGAGAGAGGAACTTCAGGTTGTACAAGGAAATGGAGGAGGATCAATGCAAATTAGTTGACAAGATTATTACTTAGATTAGATCCGCTTTATTGGCTAGGAATGCTCAAAATCAATTAACCCCCTCCTATGTAGATGAGATGGAATCTATGACTTGTGGTTTGCTTGAGGTTCCCTAGTAAATTTTGTACCTTAGATGTTACGACTAGTACCTCCATTAGGTCCTAGTCAGTAAATGTTTTTTATAGCTGTATAGTCTAGTTGTTTTGAACCAAGTGTAATAGTTGGGCTATTGTTAATATAATTTTTTATTCATTTTTCAAAAAAAAGAAATTAATTGATAATTGAATTATAACTAAAACAATAACATCCCAATTTTGATATATGAAAAATCCTTGGTGAGAACTTAGTTGCCTATTTTAGGGTTTATGAATTTTTTGTACTTTTGAACTTTATTACAAATAAACAAATATGAGAACTTTATTACCAGTTTTGATCTCCAAGGACCTTAAATAATACAAAACACACTGCCTTTACTGACACATCTATTTTTTTATAAACAAGATAGCAAGTAACAGTTCCAATTTGCGAAAGCTAAAAAGCTCTAAGATGAAGAGGGTTCAGCAATGCAGCCCAAGCTCATAGACTGTGACATGTAGCTAATAAGCCTTCACGCAAAAGAAGTGGTGAACCAGCACTTTTGTCCTTTTTATCAACTATGTTGTTGTGCTCTAAAGAGGCTCGTGCCCATACAGGGAGACATGCTCTTGGCATACTGTTCCCTCGTGTTCTGCCTGGTCGATTGAGCACCAACAAATTAGTGGGGTCATTTTTAGCTTCCAATCAAAGTCTACATTGACAATGCTCAAATAATAATGCCACTTCATAATCTTAGGAGCTCGATTGCTAAATAAGTACTCTGAAATTTCGCCAACGTGTTTGGTGTAGTGTATGATATCAATGGCAGAAGCTCTTTTGTTCATGTCCTCACTCTCTCTATCTCTCTTAGCTCAGCTGTCCAAATTTAGTTAACTATCAATCTTCAGTCACTCAAGCCATACCTTAATAAGCTTGCATAGGTCAGTGTTTAAAGAGCATAGTCAATGGAAATAAATGGTAAATTGGAAATTGCCGTCTCTTTTGGTTTTGGCGCTCTCATCGTGGTCAGGTCACTTAGAAACTTGAAAGACTGCTTTTTTGTTTTTCTTCCTGTAGATAAAACAAAAGTACATAAAATCTATATCGAAGACGACAGCCTTAATATAAACCTTTGACGTGACATGGGAAATCTCTGTTATTGATTTGCTAACCTTGTTCAAATTTTCCCAGCAGACACCGATGACCTAAAAAAATTGATGATATCTGTTAGTTGATGTAATTTTCTTTTTTCCTTTTTTTCATTTTCTGAAGGGCAAAACTTCCCACTTCTATCACCTAAAAAAAATGGGTCCATTAGTGCAACTGTGATTTTCAGAAGATGTCATTTCATGGTGGCACACCATCTGATTCATAGGACTGGACATACGCCACCCACATGAACAGTAAAACCTACAAACATAAATGTGAATATGGTCCCACATTTCTTCCATAAAATGTGCTTCTGAATTAGAAATTAGTTTCGAGACTCTTTACTTTTGGTCCATAGTTCCTAGACTATTTGAGACAGAGAGAGAACAAGGGAGAACCTGTCTACATTTTCCCATGTAGTGAGAAGCTACCCCACTCCCACTGGTCCCCTTTAACGCGATAGTCCCTCTCACATTCGCAGGATAGCCCCCAAAACATACTATTGCTAATATATAAGCCGAAGCTGTATTTCACAGTAGGTTCAAATTCCCATCTTGGTCTTGGCGATGGTGTTGTACGGTCACTCCTTGTTCTTGGGTCTGCTTACCTTTTTCGCAACGCAGCTTCCTTCAATAATGGCTGGTTAGTTCATTATATTTTTTTTTCTCAATATTTGAAGTATGATACCTCCCTTTGCATTAAAATTTTCTCTGACTTCGTTTTGGAGTAATGAACTAGTTACAGTCTTTGTTGCTTTTTCACTTGTTTCTTTGTTCATTGTGGGCAAAACTGGGATTCTAGAATGGGTTTTAGTATTAACGAGTTTTAGAACGCTTGTGAATTTTGCCCCAGAAAGTCCATGACCCATTGATTGCCTGGCCAATGTTTGTTCTGAGCTAGGTAGATTTAGAGTGCTGATGTTGCTGTTCAACATACTTTGTCTTAGTTTTTGTATTGTCTTGTTCCAAATTGCAATTTATAGTGCAGGTGCCTTGTTAGTTCTTGTTTAACAGGCTAATGTGATAATAAAGTGAACCATATGTCTTAGTATGCTCGATCTAACTTGGATGCTTTTGCGGATGAATTACTTGGCATACATTTATGGCTATTGATAGCATCTAACTGAACTTTATGTTAAAGTGTTCATTATGTTGAATGCATGCAACTTCCTAGTGGTTGATTGAATTCCTCAGAAGATTGATGCTCTTGGTACTTTTCTCTACTTCTTTGTACAACGTTCTGGTGGAATAATGCCATCTAAAGCAGTTGTATCCTATAGGAATACATGACTGGAGGGTTTGCACGAACTTTGATGCTCATGATGAACTGGTTTTACCTTAAATAGGCAAGTTTTTGTATGGTTCAGGCCTTCAGAATACATTCTCAGATGAAAACAGGGTGAAATTTTGCTTTAAAGTCCACATCACAGTATCTCCAGGAGGCAGAATGCTAGGAGTAGAAAGTTTGTTACTGTATAACCTCCAGCCTTGTCCTTAGTTAGTGAGCTTAAGTGCGCTAGCATTTTAAAAATTGTCGCATTATGACAGGTAATAGACTTCTAATTCCATGAAGCTACATCATATGAAAAGAAGCATTTTACCAAATGTCTCTGTATGTGGCCTACATAAGACCATCAGATTAATGTCACTAAAATAACTACACGTACTAAACCTGCTTAATTTCCTGGATGGAGTTACTATTCCTATTGAGCCTGTTTATTGATAAAGCAAATAGGTGCTCATGTTGTTGATAAACCTTGCCTCATTTTGCAGATTGTCCCTTGGATTTGAGTGTATCAAATTTTACACTAGCGGCTTCCATATGCTCTACTAAAGATGATAGAGGAAAATGTTGCCGTTATATTAATTCTTTTATTGCAGTTTCTGTAGCTCGCCATGCAAATGCAACTGGCATTCTAGGGGTAACATCAGATCAATCTGACATTTGCCTCCATTCCATTTCGCAAACCATGGAACTATATGGAGTTCCACATAATGCAACTTCGTTTTGTGGTCTTGGGACAAAAATTCCAGTTAGCTATGTATGCAATGGTCGAACTACTGTTAATCAGATGCTTCAGTCTCCAAAATTTCTTGATGTCATGCAAAATTGCAAATTGCCCTTATCAGGAGAAAGCGATTGCCGGAAGTGTTTAAATGCTGGCATTGTGTACCTTCATCATCTGGTTGGGAAAGATGATAACATCACACTGAACACTTGCCGTGATGCAACTTTTACGACACTTGCAAGCCAAGTTGATGACACTGCAGCTGTTACTTTCGCAAGCTGCTTCTTTGGAATTCAAGGGCTTAACATCCCTAATGGTAGCAGTTTGTGGTTCTTATGATCATCTTTCTCAATTTCTTCATTCCTGCTTTTATTGCTCATAATCAAGTTTATGTTTCCAGAATGAGTCATATAATTTAACTACTATAGTTTCTATCTCCATCAGCTTATGCCTGTGCCCGTTCTAGGCTGAATCATGTCTTAGTTTGAAATTTCAGGTTTCTTGGTTCTAAAGGTCTTTCCTAATTTTTATTGCACATCAAGTCTAGTGACATTTACTGATGGGATTCTTATTCTGCAATCCATTGTTGTGATACCAATTTCAGTTTCGTCTCCATCTGCACTTGCCCCTGAGGCATCTCCAAGTCCATTGCTTGCTGCTAGCCCAAGCGAAATTGTGTCAGGAGTCCCAAGTAATGAAAACCACCGTTCTTACCACCTAACCCTAGTTCCGGGGGTCGGAATTGCAGTTACTGGAGTTGCTTTTGCAATGCTGATTGTCTTGTTGGTCCTAATTCGTAGAAAGAGCAGAGAGCTACAAGATTCAGAAAACATGGACAAAACCTCTTCAAATGCCTTTGCTCGTCCTAGACCCATAAAAATGTATCAAGAAGGTACTTTGGAGTTTCTCCTCATTTTGTCTGGCACTACTAAATATGCTTTTCTTTGTTTCTTATTGGAGGTTTGTGTTCCATGTGGTTGTTGTGAAGGTCCAGCATCGATGTTTCGAAAATTTAGCTATAAGGAAATAAGAAGGGCTACTGATAATTTCAATACCATCATTGGAAAAGGGGGATTTGGAACAGTATACAAAGCACAGCTTACTGATGGCTCAGTGGTGGCAGTTAAGCGGATGAACAAGGTGTCAGAGCAGGGGGAAGATGAGTTTTGTAAAGAGATAGAACTTCTTGCTAGGTTGCATCATCGTCATCTTGTTTCTCTGAGGGGCTTTTGCATTGAAAGACATGAAAGGTATCTTCTTACAAATTATTGCATGCATAACTGACCTCATGAGTGACTGGTCTTTCTTTTACCATCTAACTTGGCCACCCTTGTGCTTTTCATTGACGGTTGACAAGTGGATGATTTCAACTTCTTTCAGCAGTATTATCATGGTTACTGTTGCTTGCATATTTATTTCATGTCATAAAGTCTATAGAATGACTCTAGTCTCTCTTTCTTGCGTGGATTTAATACTAATGGAATCCACATAAATCAAATGCTTTGGCTTATATATGGCAGGTTTCTAATCTTCGAGTACATGGCCAATGGAAGCCTAAAGGACCATCTTCATTGTATGTTTCTTGATTTCTTCAGATTAATTGTGTTCTGTTTCTTAATTGAAGTTGAATATTTTGATTCTTTTATTTTTGATGGTACTTGGAGAATTTTTATAATTTGATGGTTAATCATTTATACACATCTGAAATCATCAAACTGGATCTACAATTTATGCTTCATTAAACAAAAACCTTTTTAGATAATGTTCAATAAAAAATTCTAGGGAAAATGACTCAGTTTACTGACCTTTTTATATCATATAGTATGGGAAAATGGAAGGTACAGATTTAGTCTCCTATCTTTTTTCGTGCAGCAAGTGGAAAAAGTCCACTGAGTTGGCAGATGAGAATCCAGATTGCTATTGATGTGGCTAATGCTCTGGTAATTATCAGACACGTGCACAGCCGGAAAAACTATATTCACAATGTTTGGTTACTGTGAATTTCCAATTTAATACCATTTGCTTGTTCTTTTCCATTCATTTTAATTGCTTACAGGAATACCTGCATTTCTATTGTGATCCACCTTTGTGCCACAGAGACATCAAGTCCAGCAACATCCTTCTAGATGAAAATTATGTTGCTAAGGTAATATTGTGTTGAATTTGCACATGTAGATTTTCAATTTCACTCCTCACCAAAATAGCAGTTCAGACTGCTCTTCATAGATGAAGCATATTACCCTTCTGACGGGACCCAGCTGGTTTACTCATAGCCTAGTACTAGTCATGATGGAAATTAAAACGAGTGCTTAATCTGGAAACAGAACGTTTGCTTTCCCAGCTTATAAAAAGTTGTTCTTCAGGTTGCAGATTTTGGCCTTGCTCACGCTTCAAAAGATGGCTCTATTTGTTTTGAGCCAGTAAATACCAACATCAGGGGAACCCCAGGTTAGAAAGAGCAAATTTGATTGCTCAAACATTTAAATTTATTTCATTTTAATAATAGATCCCTGTATGATACCCTCCAGGTTACATGGATCCTGAATATGTGGTCACTCAAGAACTCACTGAAAAAAGCGACATATACAGCTATGGAGTGGTACTGTTGGAGATAATAACTGCAAGAAGGGCAATACATGATGGGAAGAATTTGGTAGAGTGGTCTCAAATCTTGTTGGCATCTGAATCAAGACTACCTGACCTGTTGGACCAATGTATCAGAGACTCCGTTGACTTAGACCAGCTTGAAACAGTTGCCACTATTGTGAAATGGTGTACACAGAGGGAAGGACGTGCTAGGCCATCCATTAAACAAGTCCTTCGGCTTTTGTACGAGAGTTCAGACCCTGCCAACAGTGGACTTATACATGCTATGGGGGATGAAGAGGATGAAGGAAGTGAAGGGAGAGGAAGGACAAGTAAAGGAAAAATGCATAGGAGTGAAGTAATTTTTAACAGCGGGGAAGGAAGGTATCTTGCTTCCTCTTCAAGTACATCAAGGTCATATTGTAGCAGAAGCTTTTTGCTTGAAACTGGATCTCCACAATCACCACCCAACGTGCAGTCCCTTTGATACCTACTACTTGTTCACCCGAACTACTAACCTTTGTTGCTAGAAAGCTGCAGCAGTTCAACCAAAACTTGGTACTTGCTCAGCTTGCTTATTCAAGTTGGCAGGTATGCTCAGTTTGTCAGATGATTTACCGCATAGAGCCATGACAATGACTTCCATATTCCCTTTTAACTGGAGTAAAATTGTTAAAGAAGTTGCATTATATCATTTATTTTGGATTAATTTCCAAAACTTCAAAAACAGAAACTGAGGCAGTGTAAAAGCTCTCAATGTTGACATACAGTTCTTTTGACTTATTTCAATGGGGGGCAAAAAGGAAAAAGAAAAAAATGAGGAGCTTTCTAATTTTATTTGAGAAATTATGGGTTGTGTACTGTACATTAAATTCATTTCAGGATAAAAGCAAATCTTGATTAGTTGAAGATTACTCTCAACCAAGATTGCTAGTTTGCAATTATAGTTGCAGAAGGGCCATTGATTGATTCTTATTTTGGTTTTAGATTCTGATTCCAATGAGCCGATGTTATACAGTCCTATTAAAATTAAACCATATCATTATTAGAAGAATGTATGAAGGGGCTGGCTGGCCTAATCGTCATTTTAGTTTTAGAGAAGACCTGATCTGGTCCTGAATTCAACACTGCTCATTTCAATAGAAAACCTGGAACTGAGGTCACAACTTAAGCGAAGGGTTTATCAACTATTTATGACTGATTTTCTAGGAATTATGAGGGTCATGGAGGTCACACAGCTTCCTGCCAGGTTCCAGCTATTTCTGCTAGATATGGTATAGCACCATTAACAAGGCTTGCCATATCAAAATGATGTTCTATCATGATGAATAAGATTGCATAGCAGTTGATAGATGGGGTGGATGTATTTTTTGGACATCATTTCATAAGAAACTATAGTGATAGGAGTCTTTGCCGTTTTGAAGAAATGTACAATTTGTTGTGTGCAGCTGGAAAAAATTGCCTGCCATACTCTATAGGCATCTGAGATCTTCTTGATCAGAATAGTAGGTGCTGTAACAATTGGTCAGAGTTGAAGGGAACATTTCTGTTATTGGAAGTTCTAGTTACTTCGATAGCTTATTTGAATTAGAGATCTGTTCTTACCAGAAATCAGAAGGAAGGTCAGAGGCTTGTGTATCTCAAGACTAGAGAGAAAAGTATAGAAAAATGAGGGTCAATATTTGGAACAAGGATGAAAAGAAATTAGATAGCAATTAACATATTAAGCGTTGCCCACCTTTGTTATCTGGAAATTGGATTGTGCAGATGTTTCCAGGGCCTGTCAATGTCATTTATTTACTACTAAATAAGTAAATATTGGTGGAAAGAGAGTGCAACTTAAGACAATAATCTAAACATGAATCCTCTTCAAATAACTATGACAACATACTATTAGTGTCATTAACTAAACAAAATAGACTTTTTTAGACGCTTGAAATTGAAAGAAAACGTGAAGCTACAATTTTTTGCTTTCTTTGAGTTTGATTAAAAGAATCCAACTAGGGCACCAATCATGCACATGGTCAGCTATATACACTTCTGATGCAAAAGTTAAATTTCAGCCAGGAATTACAAGAATTTGAGGCAGAAAAATATGATGAAACAAAGTAATTAAGAGGTGAATTAATCACTCAATTTTCACTATGATAGCATTGCTTCCAAGAAATTACAGAGAGTTCTAGAAAGAAGGGAAATAAGAGAAAATAACATCTTTGATAACCTTTTCAACCTCAGCTTAGTAACATTTATAATGAAAAATAAGAAGTAAGGAAAGAAGAAAAAATGCAAATGTCCCAATGGAATTCTCAACAAATGTAATGAATGACTAAATATTTTTTCTTTTATTTTTTACTACAACATCACTTTTGCCACATTTCTTAATCTCAATTTTTATTTTATTCATTTAATTATTTGCATCAAGTCTCTCCTGGTAGCACCATCTTTGTCCTCAAGGATGGAAATTTGAAAATTGTTTGGTCATATCATAGTAGTAGACTCAGGTACTATCTTTAATTGGCTTGTTCTTCCACTTAACTAGGACCATGATTGCGGCTTGCCTTCCCCTTTTAACCAACTTTCTTTCCATTATTGCTTCAGGTTTGAGCTTGTAATCAAGATCACTCATGAAAGACGATAGTTTAGTAGTAGTCAACTTAGGATCATGGTACTTCTTTAACTACGACACATGAAAATTTGGGTGTATCGGTGATCCCATAGGCATTTCAAGCTTATACGCCACTGGACCCACCTTATTTAATATCTAAAATAGACCATAATAATTTGGGGAGAGCTTCTCATTGTTCCTCCTTGTTACTGAACTTTTCTTGTAGGGCTAAAGTTTTAGATATACCCACTCCCCAACTTGGACCATTTATGTTGGGCTCTCTCTAGATGCCATCTGAGTGCCTTTTTCATCTCTTCTTCATGCTCTAAGCTTCTGCTTATAACATCATTGCTAGACTCCTTAGGAAGGTAAGGTAGGTTTATAGGAGGAGAGTAACCATAAAGACCTTTAAAAGAGGTTATCCCTATGGATGAATGGTAATTGGTATTGTGCTACCATTATACTAAGCTTATTCGCTTAGACTAGCTACTGGGAGTGTCACTTCCCATACACCTTAAGTATGTTTCCAGCCCTCTATTGACTACCTCCAATTGCTCGTCCGCCAGTTGATTGTAGTATGTGGATTTTAACAAATCTACCCCTTAGATAGTCAAGAGATCATCCCAAAAATTACTCATGAAAATGATATCCTCATCAGAGTTATTGATCCTAATAAGCCATACAATTTGAATACATGGTCTATAAAAGCATATGCTACCACTAGGTCTGTGTAGAGGTGAGATAGTGTTATGAAGTGAGAATATCTAGTTAGCTTGTCAACCACCATAAGTATAACAAATTTGCCTTGAGAGAGAGGTAGGTCCTTGATGAAATCCATGGTTGCATTTTTCCATAAGGTGTCAGGGATAAGACGTGTTTGAATTAGCCAAGGATAAGTAATTATCACTCTTGCAATTTTGAAAAATATCGTAATTTTTTTTATAAAATTATGATTTCCTTCCTTATGCCCTTCTATTAAAAAAGAGATTGCACCCTCTATACTATAGAGTCTCTCTCAAAATGCCCCCCAAATGGAGGGTTATGCATCTATTGCAAAATAGACCTTTTAAGCTTAGGATTATTACAAATGACTAACTTATCTGCCTTCTTAATTCTTGGTTATACCAAATGAAATAAGGATGGGATGAGGCATTACTCTGTAATTCAACTATAAGTTGTTTCACGTCAGAATTATTATCCTAACTTGCCTTTATTTGAGTTGTCAAATCAGATGATAATGATTACATTATTTTACAAAGAATTTTTAACCTTGCACCTTTAATTGTCAATCAGTTGCCACATTTTCTCTCTTTTTTGCTCATTATCAAACCCCTATTAGCTTGGAGAGCGAAACCTGTTGTAAGGGGTTGAGATATATTGCTCCAATAGGTATTTTAAGCTTTTTTGGTCTGTTTTAATCATAAAGTGCCTCAACATGAGGTATTACTCCCACTTTTTCACTATGAAGAAGATTGCTAACAACTCCCTTTCATACACAGAGAGTGTTTCGTGTTTGTCATTTATTACCTTACTAATGTAAGAGATGGTTACTTAAGTACTACCTATGTTCCTACCTCTAAGGCATCAATCTCCACAATAAAAAAACTTACTAAATTCTAGCATTGCTAGCACTAGAGTAGTTAGTAGGGTCTATTTGAGCTGCTCAAAGGTTTAGTGGCAACATCTTTTTATACAAAGTTGTCTACTTTCAACAATTTAATTAAAGGCCTCAATATTCCCATACCCTCTTACAAACCTTTTGTAATAGCCTGTAAGTCCCAAAAAAAACCTTTGAGTTGTTTAAGAGTAGTAGGAAAAGGCCAAGTCATCATTACACTAACTGTTGAAGGATCAGTGGCCACTCTTCCCTGAGACATGATATGACCAAAGTATTTCACCCTATCCATAATAAAGGTACACTTCCTTATTTTAAGAAAGAGAGAATTCTCTTTAAGCTTTGCAAATACCTCCTTCAAATGGTGAGCATATTGGGTAAGGTTTAAGCTATATATGGGGATGACGTCAAAGAACATTAGTACAAGCTTCTTTGAGAAAGGCATAAAGATGGCATTCATAAGGTATTAAAAGGATGAAGGAGCATTAATTAGGACAAAAGGCATAGTTAGAAATTCATAGTGTCCCATGTGAGTTTTAAAGGTTGTTTTGTAAGTGTCTGGTGGGTGCATTTGAAGTTGATCATACCTTAACCTTAAATCTAACTTAGTAAAAACCTAAGTTGTTCCCAACTTATCAAACATGTCTTGATGATCTGCTTATTAAGATCTTTGTAGTCTATGCAAAGGCTCCAACTCCCATCCTTTTTCCCCACTAAGATCACAAGAGCCCCATAAGGACTAGAAATTGCTTAAATGATGCCCTTGTCTATCATTTATTTCAATAACCCTTCAATAACTATTTGTGCATGGTTGGATATCCTTATGGCCTCCTTTTGATGGGCTGAAATCATTTTTAATAGGAATTTAATGGTTAAACCTTGTTCTCATAAGAGACAACCCCATCGAGTCTTTAAATATGTTAGCAAACTTTGATAAGATGGTTGTTAGGACTGAAGGGAGCTCTTTACTAGGTGTTATGGTTAATGAGAAGAATGGAGGGGGTATCAAAATAGGGCCCTTTGTTAGAAAAATTGCTTAATTATAGCATACTAATTTGTGGTATACTAGCTTCTACCTTAATAATTTGTTTTCCCTTGATAGTCTTCACAGATGTCATAGAATATCTCCTAAGAAGTTGCCTCCTTCCTTAATAATTGAACTTCATTACTAATTTATCAAAGTCCATAATTATCCTCCCTAGGGTTGTGAGCCACTAAACTCCCAACACATCGCCACAATAACCCAAGGGAATTATCATGAAGTCACCCTAGAACTAGGTATTATATGGCTACCATTTGAATTCCTTGCAAATTGTTTTAGTCAACATTGTACTGCCATCAGCCACAATATGGCTATGGGTTTTGCGCTCATAATTTGACGCCCCAATTTTTTTGCAACCAGCTCATTTAAGCAATTATGAGCACTTCCACTATACATCAATATATATAAGGGTTTCTTATTGTGAACTCTAATGACTCTCCTGGTTTAGAAATTATAGTATCCAATAATAACAATGGGGACTTCTAAATCACCCTTATTATCTAATTCTTCAATTTATTTAGTTTCCATGTCTTTTAGTTCACCCTTTATGGAAAATAGCTGGGCATTCTTATGCTTTAAATGGTGACCAAGTGTATAAGGCTCATCCCAAATGAAACACAAACCATTAGACTTCTTATCTTCTATCTCAGTAGGAAGGAGGGATCTTAGGACTTTAGTAATTATGGGTTTTGTGTTTTAAGGTATCTTTAAGATTGTATTTGGGTTTTTAGTTAAGGATGGGAAGGATTTGTCAAAAGGGAGTTTCTTAGGTGGGTATTTTGGGGTTATGGGTTGCCCTGAATAAGCATTAGTTCCTATTTTCAAGAAGTGCTTGGGTTGAGTCAAGGTGCCTTTGGTCGAGGTTTCATGAAGCTTGGCTAAATGAGAGATATGTTGTATTGTTTTCAAAGTAAACATCTTGACATACATTTGTGTAGTATACTCCAAATCTATAAAAAATACACTAAGGGTATGCTCTGTAGGTAGGATAACCTAAGCTAAGATGATATTAAATGCATCTAAATATACTTACATAGACCCTACTTGTTGAAAGGTTACAAGTTCTGCCATGGCGTTATACAACAATTCACAAAACATAGTAGTTATATCAATTATATATTGAGGCCAGGTGGGGGACTTATTATACCTATTGTTCATATAATTACTGTGCCATTATAGTGTCCTCTCTAGATGGATTTATGCCAATCGAGCCTCAGCTTCAGGAAGGGCTCTATCTAAGGTAAAGAATTGCTGACACTTATATAACTGCTCCTTCAAGTCGTCACCATAAAACATAGGAAATTCAAATTTAGATAATCTAGTTATCAAATTGCCAGAGCTATAACTCAGTTATCCTAGGTTATGACATCTAAAACCAACCTTATCATCATTACTTCTAAGGGGTTTTTCAAGATTATCGTAAGGTGGGTTTGTGAAATTAAGGGTCTTCTCTATGTCTTCATTCCCTTTATGATGCTTTTAAAAGGTATCCAGGAGTAACTGCTTTAGTATACCCCCACATTATCAATCTTGATATTGAATTCCGCCATAAGTTAGGCACTTTAATCCATCAACATATTGGTCATGGCATTCTCCATCTCTTAAAGGGCCACCTGATGCCTAGTGTTTTTTACCATGGTAATTCTTTAAGTTAATTATTTGCATTATCCTCTCCTTTTCTACTATTAGATTACATTAATAGAAAACCATAGAAATGTTGAGCTCGTAATAGAAAACCATAGATATGTTGAGCTCGTAATAGAAAACCATAGTCAGAATTCACATAATTTGACCTTATTATTAACCAACCATAGAAGTTCAGAAGCAAAAATAGTTAAAATTGCAAGTAACTTACAGTCCTACATAGTCATTGAAGTTATTAAAACTTGGCAATAGAGTTGAATAAATGTGATAGTGACTATAGTATAAAAATTTTATAATTTATATATAGTAACCAATGAGAGATGTCCACATAATTTGAAGAAATCAATAATCACCATTTACATACCAGATGTAACCAAATTGCTATAAAAAGAAAATTTGAGGTGGATGGGAAAATAAATTGGGAGAAGAGAATGTTAGAAGAGTATAATAGTCATATGTCTATATATATATATATATATATATAAGAAATATATGAACCCAAAAAGTGCTTATAAAAAAAGGATAATTGATTGTGAACTTTCTAAACTCTTACTTACATGTGTTTGAAGCAAAAAAAGATATAAATTGCATCATTCAACGTTTACTTTAAGTCAAAGTTTTAAGTTTGGGTTGACATTGAGTGAAGTCCTTTCTTATTTTAAAACTAATAATGATGAGACAATTTTGAAAATTAAGAAAAAGGTAACTTTTAAATTTCTTAATAATGTTATAATTCTTTACGTATATCTTATATTATGCATAACTAGCAATTTGTTTAAGGTTTTCATCAATTTTATTACTTGAGACTGCAATTCTTAAAGTTCATCTAAACACTTACATAATGGACTCAATATTGTGGTAGGTAATCTTTTTTTTTAACGGAGCCCGTTTTATTAGCTTAATAAAACAAGTACATAAAGAGGCAGGGCATATGACCAGTACCTCTCCAGAACAAAAGCTCAGGTGACAGACACGAGCAAAGCAATCTATTTGATTCTAGTATGAACATAAGGAAAAGAAAGCTGATCCATGCGCACTTGCCCCAGGATTCACCGAGGTAAAGTGATTGCAGTGAAAAAAGTCGAGGTACACGAATTGCTGGCCAGTTTTGCTAAGGAGTCTGCTACCATATTGACTTCACGGAGGCCATGAATAAGCTGACAGTCCATCTGCTGAATTAAGTCATTAATCTGCTGAAGCTCTGTCCTGATCTTCCAAGGCCATTGACGACTATCCCTAGCCAAGTAATGCACTAACACAAGAGAATCCGACTCAATTACCACGTCGCGAAAATTTGAATCATGACAACACTGCAATCCCCGCAACAAGGCCCTCATTTCAGCGTCCATATTAGTAGCCCAGAAAAAATAGAAGGCATGAGCAAATTGTACAACCCCATCAGAGTTCCAAAGAACCCCCCCCCCCCTTAACATGTCCAGGATTACCAAGCCAAGAATCGTCAACGTTCAGCTTCATTCGCCCCTGCAAAGGTTTGGTCCACACTAACGTCCTAGTGATGATCTGACATTCAGAGCACTGAAAGCCCCCTAGGTGTTGAATTTTGATCCGGGATGATGCAAAAATATGAAAGGGACTAATTACCGAAACCTGAACTAAAACATTCAGTGCAAATGCAATAGCTTGCGAGCTATTAGGAGGCTGGGCATTAAACAAGGTGTTATTCCGAACACGCCAAATAGCCCAACAAATGATGAAAGGAACACAAACCACAAATTTATGCAAATCCTATCCCATAAGACGGAGCTCCATCATACTGTTGAACAATGCTTGAAGTTCGACCAATCGAGGGAAGTGAATTGCCAGCTGCCGTTCAAAAAATAACCACACCTCTTGAGCCAATTGGCATTTCAAAAAACAATGCTCCATTGTATCAATCGAGTTACAAGTATTGCACTTTGTAGGTAGACAAAATTCAAAAGAGTTCAGGACCTCAAGAAAAGGCAAAAACCTATTCACCAGTCGCCATAAAAAAAAAAGCAATCCGCAAAGGTATCGTTGAACCCCAAACCGTAGCCAACTGAGGATATTCCTGGGATTGCGTACAAAGAGCTGAATACACCAACAACAAAGTAAAATGCCCAGAATTGGAGTGCTCCCAGATGATTACATCCTCCTTACCCGTAATGTTGAAGTTAAATTGAGTCACAAACTGGATGGCCTCAGCCGAGAGGATCTCCCGCATAGCTAAAATATCCCAAGTTCCTGCCATATATAAATATTGTGGTGGAATCAAATTTCATGTGTAATTTTATTAGGTGGATATAACCCAAATATTTAAGGAAAAGTTGGACATATCTTCGTTGACTATTGATTTATTGTATATTGTTTTCAAGTATATAATTTGAAAATTGGTGATGATGTGTATACAGTTACTTGAGTATGTATATTATCTTTGTTTCGTACTTCCTAAAAATACTTTATTTTGTGAAATAATGGTTTAGATAATGACTTAGAGTTGAATATTTTTACTTGCAGTTTTTTCCACTTACATTACAATAATTAGAAATGGTATTAGTTTGTTTTATTAAAAGTAAGAGAGTTTAGGATATTCAATTCAAATCATATGGATAATGGAGTTAGTGGGTTACAATTTAGTGTTTGTAATATTTGTGATAAGATAACATCCTAACGTCCCATTGCATTTTCTTATGACCCAACAAAAAGTTTGTTTGTGACTCTAGGCACATATTTTGTTGCAGGTGATAATGTTAATTAGCCTATAATGCAACGTTACAGTTTTCCAGTCCACATTTCTTATCTCTTATACAAGAAAATTCTTGAGGCAGAAGAACAAGTAAGAATAACATTTTGTAAATCTCAGTTTGAATGTAATATTGATTTTTTTTCATTTACAAATTGTTATAGAGTTCACTTATAAATATTGAATAATAATTTGACTAATTTCACTATTATTGTACAAAGCAATAACTGTGAGATTTACCTACATTGTGACTTGAAATTTTGATATGGGGATAGACACCTAGATCAATGATTATTCTAAATTCACGTGTTTATGTTATGTATATATTTAACATACAATATGTTGTTGCTGACGTATATGTCTTTTAGTGGAAGCATCCATCGAAGATTTAGAAGCACCTTTGCAATTGAGTGATGTCATGTGACTACAACTTCTTATACCATTAATACCTTCCTCCGGTAATTTAACTGCAAATAAAATCATGCATAGTAAAAACCATTCAATGATTGTTTATAATTTAATTATTATGGTGTGGATTATTGTTCAACTCATTTAAGGATTATTATAGGAATGAAATATCATGGTTGTCACTTTCAAATAAATAGAAAAGTGATGTGGTTAGAATATTCATCAATTTTTTCATCCATCTCCATTCATACAATATTTCCAATAAAGTATTGTAACTAACAAATAAATATTTATTCAATAGTTTAAATTAAATGAATTTATAGTCTAAATACCATATGCTTATTAAAAAATATTGCCACTTTAAGAAAGAAAAACCTTCACTCTTATGAAATAAGAATACCAGTGCTATATCTAAAAATATATTTTCTATTAACAATTCCTTAACTTAATTTGAACAAACCCCATCAATTTATATAGCAAATACTATAAGCCTATACAAAAAAATATGCCATCATATTAAATAAGAAATATCACTACTTTTAGCAAAAATATCGATATTAAAAAAACTTTTTCTCAATACTCTAGATATCACCAATCTATTTTGCTAATATCATAACCTGAAACAAAAATTACCACCTCTATTATTAAAGAACAACAGTACTATATATATAAATTACCATCATTTGTATTAAAAAGTTACCTTAACTTAATAGTTTAAATACTATCACTTGAAATAAGAAATATCACTATTGTCATTTTAAAAAATAGGAGTATATAGATAAAAATATCATAATTTATGTTCTAAAATATACCACCACCTTAAGAAAACAATATCACCACAATATGTAAAAAATTACTATCACTTCATTTTTCAAAAAGTACTATCACCCAATTGAAAAAGTACCAACATTCTTAAAAAGATATTACTACTCCATAAACAATGTAGGACTACTTTTTACAAAGAAAACCTTTAGTCAAGCTTTAAAAGAACCCAAGTTTTAATATGGCCATTAATAAAATTGTGTTCATATATTCCAAAGTATTATCCAACTACAACACAAATTAGTGCGTGCTTATATGTCAAACTATGTTTATGGAAGGCTTTCTTAAGGAATACTATTTTAGACATATATTAGTACACATTCATTTACTTAACCATGTTTATAAAAGGCTTTCATTTGGACATAGGTAGTTATATGTCCATGTTCCAAATTGTGTTTGTGGAAGGATTTCTCAATCAATAAGATTTGGAGCACATGTATTAATTGTTTTCTAAAAGAAAATTGTTTAGTACATACATGTATAGTTAACTATGTTCATAATAACTGAACATGAGTTTAGGATTTTCTTTATATACACGGCTAGCAACATACCTATATAATCAAAATTATTGAATCTCTCTACAATCCCTTTGTTGGACCCCGAACTTTTGGTGAAAATTAAAGCTATTATAATGTTTTTAAATGAGTGTTTTGGATATAAATGGTGTTATAGATAAAATTGTGCCTGAAGAAAACTTAATGAGAAAAGATTTCATTAGTTTTGATGATTTTGATATTTGAGAAGATTTGTATGAGTTATGAGAGTTA
>JANKOE010000206.1:63418390-63432718 GCA_026284465.1 Erythroxylum citrifolium | reverse complement strand
TTTATCGGAGTTATTTTTTATCTTCTTTTTCAATCTAACTCATGTTTGTTTGTCATCAAAATCTTCTTTATACGAGAGGTCATAATTCTGACTTAACATCATTTAAGCCAAAACTCAACTCATTTGGACAACTATAGAAGCAATTATGACTAATAAAGTGAAGCATACTCAAGGATCATGTTGTTGCAAAAATTCCAGATTTTCAAACTTCCCATCTTAACATTCAACTCACCTAATACCCTCTTATACCTAGGTCATCTTTTCCATTACAATTCTTCATCAATCCCTACCTAATTCATTTCAATAACTCACTCACAAACAAATTAAGAGCTAAAATTTATTATGATCCTAAAACAGGGCATATATCCATATCCATGCAACACAACTCAAGTTTAATCATCATTTAAGCTTAAAATAACCATGCCTATGACATTAAAAATACAACTTACTTGGTTTTGGTTTTAATCTCTTCAAGCTCTTCAATAATACTACAAAACCCTAACTTTCCCTACAATCCACATTCTTCATCTTCAAGGGAGGTAAAGGTAGGTTTTTCCTTAGGCAAGATGAAGAAGCAACAAGATGGAAGCATAATTGAAAGATGGAGCAAGCTTTCAAGTGGATGAATCACCAATTCATGAAGGAAGTGAAGAGAAGAAGAAGCCACGAAAAAGAAGAGAGAAAAATCACCCAAAATGACTTCCAAGAGAGAGTGTCGTGAGGGAGCAAGGTGAGCTTCCATTTAATGTAAACTTAGGGTTCAATAAAGACATGGTTAAGAACTTGCCATGTGTATTGCCACATGTCAAACTTCAAGCATTATACCCTAATTCCCTCTTAATTAATCAATTTCAAGCCCAAGTTCCAATAATTAACACTTGTCCATAGTTCCTAAATCATGTATCCAAAATTTCAATATTTGACAATAAATTCTTCTACCTGTTATCAATAGGTCTGCCACCTGGCATTTTCCTGGTCCAAAATATCCTAAATTTTTAGAAAATTTTCAAATTCCTCCAAAAATTCTAATTCATTAATAAAACATTCCCACTTGAATTTTAAGGTACAAAACCATAATTCGCATAATATCCACATTAAAGCAACCATTTATACCCGAAAATTGTCAATTGAGTGCATGATCAATGATTTTAATGTGTGCAATAATCCAATTCACATGTGTATGCCGATATGATGCATTAGCATGAAGTACAATCTGCTTAATCTCACTTTAACTCACATGTCCCAACTTAAAAATGGTCAAAATTGTGATTTACTAAAGTTGACCCGAGGATGTCCGTTAAACGGACATAGACTGGCCAAACAAGCCAAATTCGCCCGAGAAGGTCTGTTAAACGGACCTGCATGTCCGTTTGACGGACATAAAGCGACCAAAATGTCTCAATTTACCCGAGAAGGTCCGTTAAATGGATTTCCATGTCCGTTTGATGGACACACAACCCCTACACCCTCTTCAAAGCCTCTTAGCTCACATGTACCAAATTTTAGGATTCTAAACCTTAGTAGGGGAACGGGATGTTACACCTCACGTATTACTGAAATTTTTATTAGATTGTTGTTGTTATTATTGCCGTAGAGTTTGTTTTAATTTTTTCAAAAATAAAATTGATCACCGTTTGATTTGAGGTTTTCTGAAAATTAAACTTGCAACCTCCTATATGTGTTCTTAGCTTCTAAAATTGGTTTCCCATGTTTAAGGGAAAATACAAATGTTGCGCCTCTTAAATTATATAATTCTTACCTGTATTACATGCACCAGACAATCTCCGTTCTTTTTAATTTTAATTTTTGTATTTTAAGCCTTAATTTTAAATTTAATTTGGATTAAATTATTTAAAATATTCCTAATAAGTTTAGAAAAGTGTTTTTCTTATTGTTTGAACATTATTTTCAAAGTTATTGTTTGAACATTATTTTCAAAGGGTTAATTTTGTTAGGAATGCTTTGGAATTTAGTTCAATTTTTCAAAGAGGTGAATTATTAAATTAAATTAATTATCAAATCAATAATTAGAATTAAAAAAAGGTTTAAAAGGATTATCTTTTATAATTAGATTGTGTTAGATAAATTATAAATTAATATAATGAGATTATATTAATTAAGATGAGATCTTAATTCAAAATTAAAGTAAATATTTTTCTTAATATGATTAATATTAATAATTAAATTAATTCATATTTAAATTTTAGAAATTTTTTAAAATTAAAATAATTATATTTCAATTAAATTGAAATTAATTAATTAGACTCTTTAAATTAAGAAAAGTATTTTCTTAAGTAATTAAGAAAGGTGTTTCTTAACTAAAGTTTATTTATTTCAATTTGATTAAGATAAATCAAATTTATGATTTTTTTTAGACAATCATTATTTTATTTATTTAAAATTTTATTTATAAATAATAATAATTTTCTTGATTTATAATATATTTTCTTAATTAAATTTTTAAAATGTTTTCATTTATTAACTGAGAAATTTGAGCATTCTTTAATATTTTTAAAATAGTTTTTGAATTATTAAAATATTAATTAATTAAGAAATCAATCTAAAAATAAATAATTTAAAGGAATTTTTTAATTAAATTAAAAATGTTTTATTTAATTTTGAAATTATGTTTCTTTTTCAATATTAGAAAATATTTTTTAATTAAGGAAAGGGAATTTCTAATTAGATTGGAAATAGTCCTTTAATTGGATCAGAATTTCTTACTTGTTGAATTTATTAAAAAAAGTGGGGGTTTCTAAATTATAATAAGTTAGAAGCATAATTTATTGAAAAAAAATCAATTAAATTTTGTTAAGAGAGTGAAGATAATTAAAAATAATTTCTGATTAAATTTGAAAATTGTTTTCATATCAAATCAATTTTCTAGTTCGAATAAGAATTTAATTTATTAAGAAATCAATGGGTCTAATATAATTTAATTATCCAAAGAGTCCGAAATATTATTTTAGATTATGAAAATCAATAATTAGAACCAAATGAAAGTTTGGTATTTTATACATATAATTTGTTTATATTGACATGAGAATTTGCATCATTTATTTACATGTTTGATATATATTGGACACATGTTGAATTATATGTTTTATATGTATAATTTAAATTCTTCACTAAAATATTAAGGATAATCAACTATAAAGTACTTAACCTTTTAAGATTTTTTCCAATTCAGTACCCAAGCTTTTAAAATTTTCAATTTAGTGAACAATCTTTTAAAACCTTAATAATTTAGTTCAAAACATTAATTTTTATTAATGTGACTAGTAGATGGACATCCATGAGGCATTTAATAGACATGCCACGTATTCAAAAATAACCTCTTGAACTAAATTATTAAGGTTTTAAAAGGTTAGTCACTCAATTAAAAAATTTAAAAGTTTGAACATTGAATTAAAAAAATCTTAAAAAGTTAGATACTTTTGAATATGATATCCCAAATGTTAAGTACGCATTGAGAACGTACTTATTGTCTTCCATTATTTAAGTATATAACTAGAGTTCTATTTATTGTAAGGCTTATTGAGTGACTCTAAGCCCTTTTGACTCAAATATGTTTTATCTTAAATTAATAAGTCCTACTAAACTAAGTTTATATGATTTGGATGAGTGACTTATGATACGTATGAATTTAGAAACAAGGTTAGGAATAATATATATGATATGTTTTGGCAAGAATTGTTACCTAATAATAGACCTAGGATTCATATGAGATGAGATTGATAAGGATGTTATATACCTTTACTTAAGATTAGTTGGTTTGTTGAGTGACTCAAGATCAACTAAATTTAAATGGGATCCTAATCCACTAGAGAAATTAGACTAATCTTTTATAATGGTACTGAGGGCTATTATTTTGAATAAAATAGTGGGAATTACTAAATAAATGATTAAAGTTCTAATCTTATTTGGTAGTCATGACATATAACCAATACTTATTTTTCTTACATTTATACTTTGTTCTGAATAGAATTTACTTGGTTTATTATAGTTGATACTAAATTAGTGAACTAAATTTCTTAGACATAGGTTCAGTTTGAAAAGAGTCCTCAAATTTTGATGAAAAAGTATGTCCATCATACAATTTTTCTATAATCCCTGTCGAGAATTTGGTGACAAAGTTTTAGAGATAAATGTATAGACATTTTGAGTAAACTAATGTCTCGTAAACTTTGATAACAACATTTAAGATTTATGCAACACCATAATGATACATTAAAAAAGGTTGCATGAAGTAAAACCGAAAGGTACCTTACTAGAATTGTTTTATTCATTTTAGCCTACTAAAAGTATAAATGTGAACTAAAATTAAAGGCATTTGTTATAGAATGATAATAGTTATCGTTGGAATAAATGATTGCATGTCTTTTCTTACCTATACACAATATGATAGAGTTTATATATATTTATAGTTCATGTTTATAAGTAATTGATACATAATTTAGATTCAATATTATTCCAATGTTTAAGGCATAACAAGAAATATAATGTTGATCAAAAGTAGTTGATCCAGATTTATACAAATGTTAGTATGTATTAGACTAAGGTAGACATATGCTTAATGTAAATGAAAATAATACAAAGTTGGATAATTAATACTATCATTTTATGTCATATTGGTTATATCAACATATGAGAATCATAATGTGTGTGTGTGTGTGTGAATCTTATGAAACTTGTTAAGTTGAAGAATAACTAAATTAATCTTTGATGAAAAGATCATGATGGTATTGAATTGTTAAATCTTATACATATGATGTGTTAGACGTAATAATAATTCATAAAAAGGATTATTCTTATATTTCATTAGATTACTAATAACTTTATATGACATAGTCATATATATTAAATGAATTTTTTATTTAAAATTTTTTAAAAGTTCAAATTTTTTAAATCTAAGTAGAAAGTAAGCATTGAGAATGCTAAAACACTTTGATAAAATCAATGAAATGAGTTTTAAATTTTTCAGTTATTTATAGAGAATAAGATTCTCTAGTGAACATCTTTATAACTAAACTCTATAAAAGTATGGATTTGTGAAAAGAGGAATATACAATATCAGATATTATATGATGTAACATTATTTCTTCTATAGTTATGCCAAGTAGAATAACTTACTTTTAGTCATTCCAATTAAATCAATTAACAAGATTTTATATTAAATATGCAATGATAAAACTTTAAAAGAGTCAAAGTTAATAATTTAGGATGTGATGCTTAGTTAAAGCATTTATTTTTAACAGATATCCAAAGGGTTGGATATAATCTTATAAACAAATTAAACAAATTATTTGTTTCAATGTATACTTATAGGAGAATGGTTGTCAATATAAGTAGTTGGAGTAAGAAGAAATTTGAAAAGTTCAAATCTCATAACAATGCATCCAATTGGAATTGATATTTTTATTGATACATTTGACGTATAGTTAAAAGGCTAGGATTTTATGATGAATTCAAAGAGTTTTTTTTAGTGATTATTGTAAATTTATCATGTCTGCAAGAAGGTTAGTGGAAATGTAATTGTCCACTTTAGTAAGAGTATATAAAGGCATGCTGCTCGTAAAAAGAATAATAATTTATATTTTTCAATTGTTAAAAATATAGCTCTCTAAGAACAATTCATATTAGATATGAAAATGTAGCAACTTCATTATGGAAATTAGATCGATACAAATAAATTGGAAGTTGTTTACATATTATACTCCAAGTACATAGATAATGTGCGAAAGGTTTTAGTATTTGAGATATCTAATACTTGTGAAGTATTAAAGATATTAATTATTCTATGTTTGAGTTGATATTGAGTTCAAGGATGTAAGGATATTTAATTTAGAAGTAAATCCTAGTTAATGTATATTTTACTTGGAACAATATTATTTTGATATTGAAAAGGTTTCAATGTAGCATTAATTAAGAAAAAATAAAATTTTCATTTTGTGGAAATGATTATTTGGATTAGAAGTTCTTTAATGAACGTAGTATAGTTCCTTATATTGTTCAAACGGTAATGTAATGTAGAATATTAGAGTCTTTAGGCATGCTAAATGAGCTAAGGTTTTATCAGAGATCCAAGTATGTAGTTAGGCAATTTCTCTTAATTATGGAGATAATTAAGATGAAAGTTGGTAAGATTTAAGCAATTGCTCACTATAAGAATCTTGTAGAATTATCTCACTAAACCATTGTCTTAGTGGTAATATAATCGTCATATAGTGATATGGTATAAGATATTTAAACAATTGGCTTAATATAAGTGGGATATTATTTTTTATGCTTACAGCCAATTGGTAGGTTATAGTTTAATGACATGATTATTTAAAAACATTATTTATCTTATACATATTTAAATGTATATAATAATAGGATAAATATACATTACAAATGAAATTATAATGAGATCATGATTATGAGATTCATATTGCATTTATTTATTATCCTTAAATTCTTTCTAGTCATTATTCTATTAAGATTGGACACTGATAAAATATAAAAAGACTAGTACATGTTATGTTTCTTCCTTATGAATAAAATATTGATCTTATAAACGAAAGTATGAAAATACTTAAGCAAATGTTTGCATACTTATTAGAGAAAAAGTTCACTAAGTTGTCTCTATATGAGAATTTCATTTTAAATATTACTTGTTATGTATGAAAATTTTCATTGTGATAATTATATAAGTAATCCCTTAACTTGAAATCTCGAAAATTATCTCATATAAAAATTGTAATGTTTTGATATTAGTTATGACCTAATTTAGTCAAGGGTAACTCAGTCGATAATGTTGAATATAGCATGAATTATATAGGGATTGTTGAGTGATCAATATAGGATTAATCATCCTAAAGCAATTAAGAAGAATGTTTCGTTGTCCTTGATTAATATTAATTCGGGAAATTTTTGGCCAAGGTAGAGTGGCTCTTTGTACATAGGTTAAAAATGTCATTAATAGAATTAATTACTAATGATAGAGAACTGACATAATTTGACTCAAGCAAAATAAACATTAGTTTTATATTCTATATCTAATCGAAACATTGTAAGATGAACGAATTGAATTATACAAAAAGATTATACACACATAAAGGTTAGTTAAAGCCATTTCGAGATTTATAAATATTTGGGAGATGGTGATGTTTGATAAATGTCAATCTTGATATATAGATATAAATCATTTAATTAAAGAATTAAAAATAAAATAAATTAGTTTAATTTACTTAATCTTAAATATAATTTAAGATTATAATTTATATCAATTGTTAATATATTTAAGAACTAATTGGTCACACTCAAAAAACGGGTTGAAGAAAGATGTTTTGATTGTAAAGTTTAAAAAACTTTATAATTGATTAATATTTAATAAATAAGAATCGAAATAAATTAAATTCTAATTTTAATTAGAAATTGTAATTCTAACTAAATATCAAATATGTTCAAATAGATTCAATATTTCGATTCTTATTTATTAAATATTAATCAATTATAAAGTTTTTTAAACTTTACAATCAATTACTAAAATATCTATAACCTATTATAGATAGGATTAGATTCCAAATTAGCACTCTTGTTTATTCCTCCCTGCAATAATTGTAAAATCAAAATGTTCCATAAATACCATTAAACAAATGCAACTAAAAAAAAAAGAAAACAACAAAAAAGAATCAAACTTTATAATAAAGTTTTTACTTTATTACAATTGATGTGTCAACCATTTTATAAAAAATTAATTATTTTGACTTCAATAAATCAAAACAAAAAATTTCACATGTATTCTGCTACACAAAAAATGGAATCCCTGCTTAATTTCCCAACAAAAAGATCAAATCACAACACCCAAAGTCTACGGTTTGAGGGATGAGTCAATTTAATGATACAGATATCTTCTTTGGAAAAGGCCAAAACAGCATATCAATCACATGTTCATACATGATGGTTACACCGAAGAATAAAAGCTTTGACATACAAAGTTGCCTTCAACACCACCAAAGGATTCTGTAAAAAAGCTGTTTTGTAGTTTGGGAGTAGGGAGTCTCTATTCGTCTAAATAACAGTAATTTACACGAGATCAGTTCATATCATATACATTCACGTAAATTCATTCCACAGAAGCACCATTGCAAGGTAAAGAATAACTGGAACGAGCGGTTTTCAGCTGAGGGGGAAGGACTAACCATTCCCTCTCTTCTTTGATGGACAAATCGAAATTATGTGATCATACCTCAAATTAGTAGTTTGATCACTTGCCATGGAAATTTGAGGATTAACATTGGAGTCCGTGAAGTGGGCAATAAGAATAAATGTCAACCAGCATTCCGCTATCATTATTAAACACGAAATAGGATGACAGCGGCAACCCAACGTTCCTTATATTTCTGTCTGAGCTTTGCAAGTCAAAATAACTTGTTTTTTTGTTTTTCTACCTACCAACTGCAGTCAGAAACTTCCTCTTGCTTATTGGGTCTTCATCCACGATCACAACATCATATACCTTGTGAAGAAGCGCCTCCAGCTGAGCCACACCATACTTCTGATATTCCACAGGTTTCTTGTATCTCTGTTGGTATATTGCCTCAAAAGAATCCAAAAGGATCCGGCAAGAGTAGCTCACTAGGATCTCCTGTAATTCATACTTGAATTGCTCAATGTTTCCGCCATCAACTTCAAATCGAGTTTCTGTCGCAACATTGGCCTTCCCTCGGATCCTCCTCTCTTCATTCTCCTCAACTACCACTCTTTCCTCATCTGAGCACTCATCTGAAGATCCAGCACCTAGCATATTATCCAAACTATCATCCCTAATTCCCTTTTTCTTATTGTTCCTTGCATGAACTAAAGGCTGTGCACTTGGGCTCGCTTTCCAGTTTCGAAGGTAGACAAATTTCTTTTTTCCTTTGCCATCTATAGCTATTGCATCACTCATCTTCTTGAAGAGATTCACAAGTTTGCATGCCCCATATTCTGACACATAAAGAGGTCGTCCATATACCTTCTGGTACTCGGTAGGAACACGAGTAAGAGGCAAACATCCACCTGAAAGTTCAAGTAACTTTGCCAGCTGTCCCTTGAGGCCATTTATGTCCCCTGGCTGAACCCACATGGTAGAATGACACTGATCATCACGGGAAATAAGACCTCCTGAAGCTTCATTTAAGCCAGATGGGAGACTCTGTGACCTCATACTGTTAGGGAAACAAGGAAACGACATGGAGCAATTGCCATTATACTCTGCTAATGACTGTGATGCTACAGAGAAATCCCTAGAGTTGTAAAAGCTCTGCATGACCCCTCTATATACAATAGCTTCTTCTTCATTTTGAGAATCAAGGTTGTCATTTACATGACAACTCATGAGAAACCCAGCAATATCAAGAGGTCTTCCATGAGGGGGCAGTAAAGCCTTTGAGGGAGTTACAAAGCCTTCACCACGAGCCACACTAGGCCAGTCCCATACAAACTTACCAGCACTGATAAGAGCAGACGAAACGCCCACCCCAGAAGGGATGACAAGAATCACAGTGTATCCCCGTTGACCTAGTATGTGCAGTGCAGGGGCAAAATCAACATCCCCAGAGATAAGCATGATGGATGAAGGTGGAGGGTTGTCAAGGGCAAAAAGAAACAAGTCCACTAAAATAGCCTTGTCAGCGGCATCCTTCCTACCATTTGGAACATCAATGAGTTTAACACCAGTTCTCTGGCAGCCCTCCCTGAGTCTTCTGGGAAAGGAATTAAAATCCCCATAGGCAGAAAACATTATAACAGCTCCTTTAATTACAGGGTGCACCCTCAAAGCCATTCTAATATTGCCAGCTACATCTTCCGATCGAACGTCACTAGGCACAGGGCAGTTCTCAATGTCCCAGAGGATGGCAACAGGACCATCAAATGAGCTTCGATTCTGCTGGTTTAATCGAGGCTGAACTGCAGGAATGTTTGGATCTGCCATAGGGGCTCCTCTCCGTTCAGAAGGATCTACAGGCATTGTTGATGCTAATGTATTTGCATTAGCCATCGATCCTGTATGTTCTTTTATAGGGCTAAAAGTTCCTGATGATAAGCATAAGAAAGAATATGTCACAATGCATTGTAGAAAAGAAATGTATACATCCAAACACCTTAAAAAGGAACATAAAATAAGTGTAACTTTATGACATTCTATTTTATCCCTTGTTAAGAATCTTAGTCATTAACATTAACCTGGGAAACTTTAATTGATTATTTGTCATTCCCCCATTTGGAAAAGTTTGAGCTTGAGTTTAGATTTCTCAAATTAATCAATATCAAAATGCAAAATGCTCGAGTAAAGTGAACACTTGTTATAGATTGTGGATATAATGCAAAAAGGAAAAGAATAGGGTCCCAAAAGTTGTGGAGCACCATGACTTCACATTAACCATGGAAACAAAGTCTGCCACAAGGCCATACTAATGTATGGCATTACATTATGATGGCTTTTGCATTTTTACAACGTAAACAAACTATACCTGGAAGTAATCATTCAACAAATTATTTTCAGAAATAGTTCAATTACACAGTACTATCAGACAGTAACAGCAAATCTTTCATATATCTGTCTCCTTGGTCATTATAATTGAATTGATGACTGTTATTGTGAGAAATGCTTTGGTTGACTAACAATTCAGATACAGCTCCAACCTATATAATCAGGACAAAGTGACAAAATGTTTACATTTCTTGATGTAACAGGTATGCCCACGATTGATAAATTTAAAGCAAGGAATTTAAATTCAAGGCGCAATGGAATCTCACAGCTAGCATCAAGATAGTTTCCAGAGCAACAACCCAGCAAAGTAAGCCATAATATAAATAAAGAAATCAGTTCGATCAAATCAAAGTGATAACTAAAACTCCGATATGAAGCAGAAAGGGATAACAAAAGCAAATTAAAATATTTTTATTACACTTACTTCAACTCAAAAACCCCAAGACTTGAAACAAACTCAATAGTCAATAACTTACTCTCTTCCGCACCACAAACTCTATAATCAGAATCGCCTATTCATTGTCATCACTTTTCCAGCATTATAAAACAACCCACCACGACCCAGCACAAAAAAGAACATCAAATCTCCAAATCGTTACCGATTGAACCGAAGAACCATCATCAGAAAAGAAAGCAGCACAAATGGATGTGAAAAAGACGTACCTTCTCATGCCCTCTATTAAATTAGGTTCAAGTCCTCTCCGACAACCAAGAAAGTTTGATCTTGAAGAGGGAAAACAGAAAAAAGATAAAAGATCGAAGATCGAATGAGAACCAGATAAATACATAATCAACATATGAGGAATAAGAAGGACTAGAGCTGGACCAAAGAAAGGAAACTGGAATCATGTTTTTAGGGTTTTGGCTATTGACTGAACTTACCAAAATATGGGGTTTGGAATCTCAGAAATGAAGATCGCATCACACATGACCCTGCTTTTCTTGCATTTTCTTGGAAGTATTGTAGAGGAGCTGTATAGGATAGAGTTTATAAATGTACGTATAAGTCCCAAACAGGGTTCCGAGGGGATTATCAAGCCCTAACCGACAGTGACGTCGTAGTCTTCAATTCCGCGGATTCTTTCCTTTGTTATTAAGATAAGCGATACGGGATATCGGCAGCGAAAAGTCCCCTTTTCTCAAGAATAAAAATTTTAGTTTTGTATTTTTTAAATTTTAATAAAAATTTTATTTATTTAAGTCTTTTATTTTTTAGTTTCAAAACTTAATAAATTTATTTTTTATTTTATTTTATTTTTTATTTTCAATAAATATATATTCTTTAATTATAAATAGAATTATGATAAATATAATTAAATTATTTCATAGGTTTAATTTCTAAAAGTTTATTTTAAGTATAATTTATTTAATATTTGATTGTTATCAATAATCAATTTTTATTTTAAAATTAAAAAATTAAAAAAAAAAACCTTAAAATTTTATGATTAATAATTACTCAAATGTTTTCAAATTAAGAGAAAAAGTTTAAGCTTTTTAATTTAATTCAAGTTGGTGCTAAAACTTGACAATTTTTTTGTTAAATCATAAATACTTTCTTCTTACCATTAAATTACATAGCTTATTTAAAATGACAAAAGGTATGATTTGGCCTTTCCAGAATTTATGTTAAACTTTGATTTAAACAATGCCCTAATATTTTTAAAATATATTATTTTGGTAAATATACATGATGAGCATTTTTTAAATTTGGAAGACAAAAAAACAAGAAGAAAGATAGAGAAATTGAAAATTTGGGAATTTAGGAATATTTTCTGACTATATAAAATTTATAAAGGTTGTTTAGACAGCGACCAGAGATAGTGGTGAGATTGGAATTACAATGGCAAACTCACTCAATATGTTGATTTTCACATGTTAAATCTAAAATTGGTTTTGATTTGAACAATCATATGCCTCATGTTATCATGGATAGATACGATATATATTCGTTAATATGCTAGAATCCAATTATTAAAACTTAAAAAAATAAATTACCCTTCTTCTTATGAGTCCTGGCAGATTACCTTTACAACAGAGGTTTCTTGGATTTTCAAGCGATTGCTAAAATTTTGAGATATGGTGTATCCTTAGATTAAACATAAGCTCGGAAATGGTGAAAGTACGTGGTTCTAGTTCGATAGTTAGACAGACGCGAACCTTTTATATAAAGAACTGATCTCAATCTTTCGGGGGAACAAAATTCCTTTGAACATTAAAGTATTGTTTCTAATATTGAATGGTGATTGGTATGGGAGTTTTAGAGTTTTCATTTACTTGTTGAACACTTACCACAATTGTTAGAGAGGAATGAAGGAAACCTCATCATTTAGACCCCCAATTCAAGTGGAAGATTCACAAATGAATCATGTCATAGAATGATCATAAATAGTTTAGTAGACGTTCCATGGTGCAACCTCCTATTGAAACAAACTCTAAATCCTAAAACTTAAATTATCACTTGGCTAGTGATCAAAAGCAGGCTTAGGACCAAGATTAAATGGTTTGGCATCAATGAAGCAACTTGTGAATTATGCAAAGAAGTTGTTAAAGATAGAAATCAACTATTCTTTCTACGCAAATATTCGAAGGCAGTTTGGAGTAGAATTCAACATCTATTAGCAGTGGACAATTACACTTATGCAAGAGAGGATTCTTTGAACCATTGCATCAACAACACAAAGCATGGAAAGCAAAATGCCATATTGCTTAAAGCAGCATTCACCACCACCATTTACACTCTTTGGGAAGAAAGAAACAACAAATTATTCAAGAAGAGTGCAGAAGGCAAGTACCAACTAGCCTTGAAGATTCTTAATTGGATTAAGCTGCAATTATTGCAAAAGCTGCACAAAATTATCTCTCATCGGACATAAAAAGTGGATGGAATTTATAACTAATATGTTGCACTGATTTTATAACTGAGTTTTTATCTTAAGTCAAATTTTGTAATCATGTTTTAAATTGACAAATAGTCAGTTTCATGTACTCATTGTAATGTTGAACTAGCTTTTGCTAATGTTAATACATTTTATTCATTTAAAAAAACATAATTGGTCTTTTTGAGAAAATAAATTATAGATCTAAAGAAGTTTTATTAAGGGTGATCTGATTGGTTTATGAAATCTTTATAAGGCTTTCAAACTACAGGAGGTCTTGTATTTAAGCCTAATATTCTGATATTCGTGCCAAAGAGTATCGTATTGGCAAAAAAATGTACAAAACACATAAGATTGGTATCAATCATCGATACTGGAGGTTTTGCCTGGTATTAATCAGTACCAGCCGGTATTTTATCAGTCATCAATACTGGAGATTTTGCCTGGTATTAATCGATACTAGCTGGTATTTAAAATACCGGCCGGTACCATAAACTTTAAAACATACAAGGATCTGTTTACAAAAAAAAAAACCACAACCCTCCCCCCACCGCCGACGTCGTCTATCTTTCACTCCCATTTTACTCTCTCTTCTCTTAACCAGCCTAGCCCTCATCTCCTCACTCACCAACAGAGAAATGTAAAGACCATGAACTCCTTATAACTAAGACCTTTAAAAAATCAGAGTACATATATACTTGCATCAAAGGAACACAACAATTGACGAAAAAGTGAAGCATATCTAAGTCTGGGATGTGGCCTAAAGCAGTGAGAGGGTTATAAGCCAACAAAGGATGGGGTAAAATGGGTTTTCCACATAAGGGGCCCACAACCTAGAACTTTCAATGGTTGATGTATATCACTTTCAATGGGTTATGTTTCCAGAACTTTCAATGAGTGATGAAAAGAGGTGTTTTGTTTACCTATAAAATC
>JANKOE010000206.1:63336155-63358348 GCA_026284465.1 Erythroxylum citrifolium | reverse complement strand
AATTGAAGATTTGGCTAGATCCAATTTTAGGGGAGATGCTGTCAAATTTTTCATAAATTTGGCAGCAACTTCGCTTAGTTTATTGACCTCCGATTTACCCGAAAGTTGAATGTGACTGAATTTGAATAAGGAGCTTGAGACCAGAATAGTATGAAAGTGAAAATGGATTTAAGATGAAATTTTTTTTTTTACCGATTTCGGATTAGTCTAAGGTATCCAATGCTATCAGTTTGAGGGAATCTGTATGAGTAGTTGGATTCCAGAAACGGGATCCAACACTCTAAGTCCAATTATTTTGCAGCCCAAATATAGAAATTTGTTGCTCATATATGTTTATTATTTTATAACCCAAAGACACTATAAACAATTTGGCCCATAGTTTGTTCTTGCTAGCCCCTAGGTGTGTAGAGGTTTCATTTATGTTGACTACTATCTTTTTTGGCTAGTAACGAGTACTATGCCAAGCTATCTAAATGTTCAGTTGCCTACCCATCCTTAGATTACTTAGGTAATATTATTAGTAGAAAAGGAGTGGAAGTTGACCCTGCTAAAATTGAGGCAATAATGGCTTGACCCCCTTAAAAAACTTTATCAGAGCTTTAAGGTTTTCTTGGCCTCTTGGGTTACCATTAAAAGTTAGTTTAACATTATTTATCTCTTGCAGCCCCACTTATTGATATGATAAAATGGATCAGTTCACCTGGATAGAAGAGGCAATATAAGCTTTAAAACAACTTAAACAAAAACTTACTTCAGCACATGTGCTTGCCTTACATAACTTTTTGCACCCCTTTATATTAGAGAATGGTGCTTCTTTTACTGCTATTGATGCATTTTTGTTAGAACAGGGTCATCCTATAGCATATTTTAGCAAGAAACTTGACCTTTATATACGAGGTGCTTCAATATATGCAAGCGAGATGTTTGCAATCATTAAATTGATCAAAAAATGACGCCAATACCTTCTTAACAAGCTTTTTATCATTTATACAGATTAAAAAAGTTTGTGTAACCTCATGAACTACAAGATCGGAACACCTAAGCAAAAACATGGTTGGTCAAACTATTTAGATATCAATATACAATTCTCTACAAACCTGGTAGCCAAAATCGAGTTGCAGATGCATTAGCTTGATCTTTAGGGGTTATTGCTTCTTATTTAGCATTTTTTGGACAAGAATTTTCCTTTTTAGAATAGCTTAAACAATATTATGTTTAGGATCCCAAGAGAAAGGAACTTTATACTAAGATTCAATAACAACTTACTAACTACTGTAACTTTATTATTGTCGATGGGATGTTCATGAGGCATAGGAGGATAATTATTTCTGATGGTCATTCTTTATCATCACTTCTTCTAAAAGAATATCACTGCACCTTCACAGACAGATATGTTGGGTTAGCAAAGGCCTTATCTAGTTTATCTACAAAAAAAAGGTAAGGAAATTAGTGGTAGCATTGTAGAGAATTGTCAAGTTTGTCAAGAAGTTAAGAACCATAAAACTAAACAAATAAGTTTACTTTAGCCACTTTCAGTTCCCTCTCATATTTGGCAAGATATTTTCGTGGTTTTATCACTCATCTTCTAAAACCTCCATATGGGTGGTAGCCAATCGATTACCAAAATATGCTCATTTTATAGCTCTGACTATAGGAGTCATAACTTCATAGTTGGTTGTTATTTTTCACAAGAAATTAGAAAACCTCACGAGTTACCAAGTTTAATAATGAGTGATAGGGATCCAATTATTGTTAGTGGGTTTAAGAAAGAGCTTTTTCAATTACAAAGTACACAACTTAATCTTATCAGCTCTTCCCATCATCAAATGGATGGTCAATTGAAGGTCTTAAATAGGTGTTTGAAAATATAATTGCCCTGTTTTTCAAGTGCAAATCCCCATTCTTGGTGCAAGATCTTCACAAGGTAGAATGGTCTTACAACAGCTATGTGCATTCTTCCATTAACATTGTCCCCATTGAGGCTATATATGGCCATGATCCTCCTACCATTCCTTCTTATCTACCTGGACAAACCAAAATGGCTCAAGTTGAAGATTGTTTGCTAGAGAGGCAAACTTTTCTAGCTAAATTAAAGGCAAATTTAACAAAGGCTTAAAACTGAATGAAAATGTAAGTTAATAAGAAAACAGTGGAGAAGCAACTCGAGCTTGGCAATTGGTCTTTTGTAAAATTACAATCATATTGACAACATTCTATCGTGAGAAAGACCTCACAAAGTTTGCCAAAAAATACTTTGGACATTTAACGTACTACGTAAGATTGGATAAGTGGTGCATGAATTAAACCTGTCTGAAGAGTTGCAACTTCACCCAGTGTTTCACATCTCTCTCTAAAAGGCATATCGAGGAGAGGTTACACTCACACTCTCTCTAGAAGGCATATCGAGGAGAGGTTACACTCACACTTACCTCTTTACTTAAATTGGCAATTGAAGGTCAACTAATCTTTTAGTTTGAGAAGATTCTACAACAATGTTGGGTGGAATCCCAAGGACAAGAGCTAGAGCAAGTCCTAGTCAAAGAGTAATTTACAAGATACTTACGAGAATGATCAATAGGATATAAATTTCCATTATCTTAGTTTTAACCTTGAGGACAAGGTTATTGTTGACAAAGAAGGTAATGATATAATGGTAATTGGAACCGAATTAGTTAAGACTTGGAAAAGCAAGTGTAATGTCAACAAGCCAATTTGGGTTAGTGGTTATATTTAACTGGGTTACTTTATTAGCTAAATAAATAATGTATGTAGGAAATAGTAGAAGTTGTTATGAATGGAACGAGTTGACTTTTAATCAAAGGTGATACTTGTTATACTTGTAATCACTAATATGATGAAAATTGAATGAAAAGGAGGAGCGTATATTGTCCCTCTTCTTTTCTGTTTCTTCTCTTAACCTATTCGCTTTCCCTTTCCTCTTTTTCATGTACGAGTGCTACCTATCATTGACAGGTTGTAAAAATTTAGTCCTTAGAAGATGCTCTATGAAAGAATATATGCTACTTGAGGTAATTGAAACTAACTGAATTCATTATCCTTTAAGCATTCATATTCTGAAGCTTTTCTTCTCCTATCGTAAAACAGGATAAGAAAGCCACTGCACATCCTTCGGTCCTAAGAAATCCAACCAATCAAATGGTTAATGGTGCCAAAGTAGTGATTGATGGCAAGTTGATTACAACCAAGTGACTCGCTACACTAACAGGCTTTTCATTGGCTATCATAAGCAAGATTTTCGGTCATATAAGAGCTATAAGCGTAGCTAAAGTTTTTATTTTTTACTGTCCTAGGAGTCAGATGCATCCAGTCGATAAAGCAAGACAATTCATAAGATGCCCATAAGTGCTCAAAATGTTCTTGGAGCTGTTTGAAGAACGCTTATTTCTGAAAGTCAAGTTTGTTCTTTCTAAAATTAGTCTATCATCTCCCGACATCAAAATCAAACAATCCTTTGTTGCTTCCATCAAGTCTTCATGTACCCTTGGAATATTAATTATTGTGATTGACTGCTAGACTTATCCAGTACATGTTGAATGATATAAGGACTGTCATAAAAGATATTCATATATGATTTCTTTTTATTTATCATAAGAAAAACGGAATATCATTTTAGTTTCTGCTTTCTGAAAGAACTAGTTAGTCTTTTATAGGATTAGATCCTCTATTTTGGTTAATCAGTTCATACCCTGTTCTATTAAATCTCATCCACATATTTATTTAAGGTTCACACAAATTTATGGAAAAGATTAAGAGGCACAAAGTTGGAACTCCCTAATAGAAACAAGGTGCTCCAACCCGTCTTTTATCAAGCAAAAGCCCCAATCCTCAATCATCAGCGAGTCATCATGATTTTGAAAGACTCCCATCCTGTAGATGCTTCACCCAAGCATAGTCCTAGTTAAGCATGTCCTTTTGTGTAGTACTGTGCAACTTATATCAACTTGGCAAACTTAATCCCTTATGTGTATAGTGTGTTGCTGCTTATACCTAGAAGATGAATGCTTATCTTTTTCTCTTTTCACAGGTGAACTTCTTTAGTTCTGTCATTTGCTTGAAGTTTTTTTTAGAAATTAAAGAATTATATTAGTAGGAGAGAGCCAAGGTTACATAGAATAGGATATTAAAACTCTCTCCTCAACCAAAACGATAGCGTTACAAAGTAAGGAATCACCATAACACGACAACATTTACAATCTAATAAGATGACATTAGACTGAAATAGGTGAAAACCACAAAACTCTTTTTCCAATCTTCCATATTAGGGTTGGAGTGCATCACGATCTCCACCACCCGAGGATCTTCTGAGGTTAGAGACAGACCTTCCATAAACATTTTGCCTGCTATTAAAGCTCAATCACTCTAGCCTATCCATTGTCGATTAAGATAATATCGATCGTCCAAAATCCTTTTTTCCACTTCTTTGAATTTCATCCTTAATCTGACTAGAGAAAGTTGAATGTAACTTCCTTTCTTATCTTTTTGAGTTTTAGGACCTTAGATAAGCATCCTTTACCCTTTTTCCAAGCCCCAATGGCTTTCCTTTTAAACAGCTAAAACGATAAGCCCCTCTCCCTGCACCTTCCATATTGATAGAAGATGTTAGTATCGAACTATCTTTTATTTTTGTATGCATGTTTCCCTGTTTCCCTTTATCTCTACATGTTTCTCTATATTATCCATTGATTTGCAAGCTGGGATAAGCATTCCTTGATAGAGCTAGAGGAGATAATATGTTCTCTAACTTTATCAAAGATGCACTTTCTGACTTGATGTGAACTTCTACTGGAAGTTTGAAATCTACACATGTTTCTTTCTGCCCATATTTCCTTAATGCAAGTTACACAAAAAATTAGGTTGATAAGAGAATTAGGTTGAGAAATTGACTTTAGTCTGCTGAACCACTGCATAATCACTGTGAAATGAGATGTGCTTAGGGGCTATAGATATTTATGTCTTATCCAAGACCAAATGTCTTTAGAGAAAGGGCACTCAAAAAATAGATGATCCCTACTTTCTTGTCCTGAGTTACACAAGACACAATCCACTCCTGAATTCAGAAAGGAGAGTCTATCCATAGTGCTAAGTTTGTTTAGAATAGTAAGCCATAGGATGAATGAATAGCTTGGCCTTAGCTCTTTATGCCATATAACTTCATACCATTCCACCTTGGTATTCCTCTGAAACAACCATTCCCTGCAACTTTTTGATGTGAAAATACCTTGTGGGTGGTTTCTCCAAATGTATTGGTAAGGGATTAATATGTTAGGGGATAGGTAGGTTGTAGATGATGAATTCATGTGGGGCATTCCTCCCATAGACCCTCCCTAATAAAAGCCGTTACTTTAGCGTTTAAAGGAAGATGACTTAAGAGCTGAACTGTAATTTGATTAGAGATTAAGAGACTATTTCTTAACCAATTATCATACCAAAAACTAGCCTTCTCTCCATCCTCTACCTTGTATGAAATTTCAGAACTCAAATTGTCCTTTATCTTCAGTAATTGAGATAGAAACCAAGAGTGGGAGGACTTAGGGTTAACAGACCATATGCTTTGACCTTTTAGGACATAGGCATGAAGCCATTTTATCCATAAGGTATTCTCTCCTTACAGTATATACCAGAATTTCTTCATCAAGAGAGCTTTATTAGACAACTTTATAGAAATAATTCCAAGTCCTCCCTCCCTTTTAGGTCTGCAGACTTCGACCTATTTGACCTTAGCATACCCCTTATTCGAGCCACCTTCTCCCCATAAAAAGTTCCTCATAATCTTTTCTAATGATTTGATTACTCCCCTTGCCATTACCATATGTAAGGACCAATAGGTATGCATAGAGTTGACCAACTGTAACCTTCCCCCAAAAGATAGAGCATGTTTGGTCCAAGAGGACAATCTCTTCTGAATTTTTTCAATGAGTGGGTAGCAATCCCAAAACTGAATCCTTCTGGAAGTAATTGGCAGACCTAGATAGCATAGAGGAGTATGTTTCCTTAGCATACTAGATAAGGAAGAAACTAGACCTTCCAACTGATCTTTACCTTTAGAGAGAACAAAATGGCTTTTGGTATAGTTAACAATGAGGCCAGACATAGAGCTAAATAAGTTCAAAGAAGTTACAAAGAGTTTGATAAAAGCCTCTTCAGCTTTAGAGAATAAGAAAAGATCATCTGTAAAGCATAGATTTACTAAAGAAACTTTCTTGCATCGACTATGATGTTTGAAACCTGAACCCCTGGCAGTATTATACATAAATAGAGAGTTAGAGTTTCCATGCATAATATGAACCAATAGTGAGATATAGGATCTCTTTGTCTGAGTCCTCTATGCCCATGAAAGATTTTTGTAGGAGATCCATTGACCAATACAACATAGGAAGGGGTAGTAATGTAAGCTTTTACCTTTTTAATGAACACCTTTGGAAACCCTATCACTTCTAGTAGCCTCAACATAAAGTTCCATTCTTCATTGTCAAAAGCCTTCTTAAAATCAATCTTGGAAGCACAATTCTTTGGAGGTTTCTTCCTCGAGTAACTTCTAAGCAATTCTTGTACAATGGAAATGTTATCCCCTATTTGTTTGCCCTGTAGGAAAGCGCTTTGATTATCACTAATCAAGGACCCCAAAACATATTTCAATATATTGGCAATAATCTTTGCAACCACTTTATAGATGAAGTTAGAATAAGCAATAGGTTTATAATCCTCTAAGGTTATTGGATTGTTTAGTTTATGGACTAAGCAGAGGTAGGTTTTGTTGATCTCCTTTAAAAAAGTTCCTGAAGAAAAGAACTCTTTAACAACTGCTTTCACTATAGTACCAATCTCAATCCATGATTTCTGATAAAAGAAACCATTGAAACTATCAAGTCCAGGAGCTTTTTTAGGATTCATTTGGAAGACTACCCCTTTTATCTCCAAATATTCCACTATTCTAGTTAATAAAGTCTTCTCTTCATTTGAGAGCCTATTATGAATAATGGAGTCCAAGTACTGAGTATTCACAGATACATTACGAGAGACATAGAAATCCTTGAAGAAGCTCTCAGCTTCTTTCAACAAATCCTCATGCTTACTTAACTTCCTCTCATCTGGTAAAGTAATTTCCTTTACAGAGTTGTAGTTCTTCTTGGCAATAAATGAAGAATTTAGTATTCCTGTCTCCTTCTTTAGGCTACTTCATCCTAGCCCTCTACTCCATAAAACTGGCATGATTGTTTAAAGCTTGCAATAGGCAGACAAGGCTAATTTCTCTTGAGATAAAAGGAGAATATTCCCTGGGTTGTGGGAGATAATATGTTGAAGTTGGGATAGTTTATCTCTGGCTACTGATATAACCCAAAATGTGCTCTCTCATGTCTGGTTCTTTAGATTCTTTACGGCTTCTCTTATTAGTTTCAACTTCTGGATACATTGAAATTGAAGGGTTCCATTTACCTTAACTGTTGCTCCTTCCCTCATACAGTTTTGAAACCCCTATACATTCTCCAAATAATTGTTAAATCTAAATGGATGGCAATGCTTCACCTTTAGGAACAGGTCCCCCACAGACATTGGGGTTTGGTCTGAAAACATAGGGTCTAGGAATGAGACTTTACTTTTCGGGAAAAATTGTAACCATGCTTAGTTGACCATAACACGATCAAGCATTTTCCTGAGTGCCCAACCATTAGACTGCTTATTACTCCAGGAGAAAAATGTCCAGTACCCTTAAGGTCTAGAACTCCTAACTGATCAACGCATTCCTTAAAATCGGTAGAGTAATTTTTTAAGGAAAATTGACCTTCTGCTTCCGTTCTATAGAGTGTAGAATTAAAATCTCCCGAAATGAGCCAAGGACCTACCACCCTTCTTTGGAACCTCAGTAAACTCTCCCAAAGCTCCTTTCTTTGAAACATATGGTTTAAACCATACAGTACTGATGGAAAAAAGGAAGAATTCTGCTCAACAAAATGTTGTTTCATATGCATAACCTGCGTCTCCACTTTCAACACCTCAATATCTACTATTCGAGGATCAAACCCAATAATAATTCTGCCAAAAATATGAGCTTGATGATTAGTGTGGAACTGCCACTTATTTCCTAGCTTTTTAAGATTCTTGAGATTCTTCGATCTGATTTTTTCTTCCAAAATAACAAAAACCGAAATGTTTTCCTTAGCCAAAAAATCCTTTAAGGCCAAGAGTTTTTAGGGTAATTAAGACCTCTGACATGCCAGACTACTATCATGATATGATGGGTTTGGAGCTTTGGCCTTTGCTCCTACTACCCTTCCTCCTTTTAACCTATTAAATTGTGCTACATTCTCTCTCTCTTTTGCATTAGTCGAAGTTGAAGAAGATGAGGTTGCCTCCATATCTCCTTTTTCTCCCTCCAAAACCACTAACTTGCCTTCCTTAGAAACTTCTTTTATAGTGCTTGTTACAAAATTCTGTTTTGGTTGGATTTCTTCATCTAAGTCAGTAAATGCTGCAACACTTTGGATAGTTTCCAACTCCTCATTACCAACTTTATCCATCTGATTTTTTTCAGTTAAGACTGGCTCTCATTTTGGCATATTTCTTGCACATCAGTTCCTTCATTATCACATAGATCTAAACCCATTAACTCCTATAGCTCCCTTCCTTAAACCTTTTCCCTGTTGGTACCCATCTTTTCCCTTGTAGCTTCAAGGAAGGCTTCCAGTGATAATCCACCATGACATTATCTTCATATAATTAACCATCAAAGCCTAACCTCAAGATGGGGATATGTTCTAGCAAATCCTTAGAAATATCCATAGTAATACATAACCGAGCATAGCCTAGCCTTTTCCTTTTTGTTGTGTTCTCATCCATGCATAGTGGTTGCCCCAAATAGCTTGCTATCATACTAAGACTTTTGTTAGTCCAATATTCCAATCGAACATTATACAAACTAACCCACAAAGGTGCTGACTTTAGCTTTTTTGCTTCAAGTTAAAATCCTGACTACCAACTTTGGAGAAACAAAGGAAGATTCATCTCATGCCAAGGACGTTCTTCCAGGACTCTAACTGCCTACACTTTAGAGAAAAGGGTAAATAAAGCTAAGTTTTTATCTACTAGCAGTACCTCTAACAGACCCTTATTCTTCTAATTATTGGTTGCCCATTTTTGCAGCATCCGAAAAGGAGGTCTTCTCTCCAAGAAGAATCCCACCAGAGAGGACTCTCATGAACGTGCACCTTCTTGTAAAACTTCCACATTAAGCGTAACAATGAATATACCTTGGTCTTCTTTCGATGGGGAGTAATGGAGGGCAGTGTCACCATCATCAACTATCACTTGCTTCTAGCTCTTTTTGAAATCTAAGGAAGAGGAGGAGCCCTTTTCAAGGAGCTTGGGGCAGCCAAGGTTTGGGAAGGTAGCAGTGGAAATTCAGTGGGTGAGGCTGAACAAAGGAAAGGAAAGGAAAGACATGGTTGACAGGCAAGAGAATAGGAAGACAAAGCAGTGTCAGAAAGATTTTTGAAAAGTAGTTACCAAAAGAGGGAAAATAGTCAAGCAGAATGACAAAAATACCCCCGCCGTTAGAAGGGTAGAACAGATGTCTATGAAGGAGGTGTATGTAGAGAAAGAAGAGAGGGGAGGAGGGGGAGTTGAGGACTAGGTTGAAGAATGATTGAGAGCTGAAATGAAAACGAGAGAATGGGTTGGAATAGTGAAGTTTCTAAATGTAAGTTGGGAGCTGGAGAAGCAAAAGTTAGAGGATTAAGAAAAAGCAGAAAAGTAAAGTAAACGCTGGGTTGGCAATCTGTGGGAGTTGAAGCAGGAAAAAGATAAAGTTTTGAGAAAACGTAAATGTAAACACAAGGTTGGAGATTTGTGAGAGTTAAAGTAGGAAAAAGAGCAACAGATTAACCATAACTGGTGAGTGGAAAAGTATGAGGCAAAAAGAGTTAGAGAAGGAGAGTGCTCGCCATTTCTATACTCTCTTAAACAGTCTTTTTTTTTTTTTTGCACCATTGGAATCATATTTTTGCAGACAGTGGCATCAAATTTTTACATCTTTTTAGTACTTGACACCCTTTTTCCCATTGCACTTTACTTTCTTTCTAAGCATGTCTGGCATTCTTAAGCTACAAGGTAGTTAATGGAAAGGTGCTAAAGCTCCGAGTGTTGCAGCCTGGAACACATGACTTGTCTAAATACATGGCCATTTATAATCAAAGATAAGCAAATAAAGATGGCATACAAGTTTATTCAAGAGAGTGTAGAACTAATATAAAGTCATAATTTACTAATTTCAACTCCTAGTAATAACACTACCAAGCCATCCTAGAATAAAATGCGATCAGCTAACCGATCTTTATACCCCACAAATGCCTCATATTGCATCCTTGAGATCAGCACTGTCCCATTGTCTAAGACCAATCCACCGACCTCACCAAGGGCCTGTTAATGTCCTTCTCAAGCCTAGTCTTTTAGCACTCCAGGCCCGATTTGTCTCCTTGAACTGCAAAAACAAAAAAAGGATAATCAGCATCTAAAAATTTCCAGACAACTGATCAGAAAGCAACTTTCCAAATACCAGAATAATAAACAAAGGACAGAAATCACACAGTTGAATTCTTACTTTAACACATTTTAAACAAGGATCAAATTAATTCCCAATATTCAGATATATTTGAGGAGGTTGAACCTTTAATATCCTTTAAAATGGATGAGTACAGAAAGGATATAACGCAGTTCACCAAATCCTCAATGGTTAGAACCAAGTGACTCCATCTTGCAAATTGCTGTGAAGGGTGCTTATTGTTCTATTTCAATTCTTTCATGATTTTTGTGATAAGTTTCAGGGAACACTGATAGAAATGGAAACAGTCATCAAGTGAAACTTTCAGGGAGTCATTAAAAATTCCATTGTAGCATGTCTTGCACATCCTGTACCCTTATCATTGCATGTTCTTAAGATTTAGATTAATAAAGCATTTATGCTTAATTTATAGAGCATAAAATGGTCATCATTATCATGACATTGAAGCTTTCACCAGAATAAAAGAAGGAAGCCACACCTGATTGTTCTGTATTTCCATTGCTGCCTGCAACAACAAAAGTTGCATCAAGGAAGGTTGATAACCCAACTTTTGTATGGATTCCAGATTAACAAGGCATACCTGTTTTCTCTGCAATTCTCTGTTCAGTTCTTTAAGTTTTGCAATCTCTGCTTCCAGTTCCATGGTATATGCCTGCATGATTAACCAACAAAAAAAACTTAACAAAAACATTGTTGTAAAGATCTCCTCAGTTTGCTGACAAGTTTGAAATATAAATATAGAAATAATAGTTGTTTCTGCAACCTTGAACTGAACAACAGTTAATGCACCAAAACTAGAACACAAGCCTATGGACAAGTTTCTTAAGTAATAGACTACAATCTCTTAAAACATCTAATTAAATATTTATATAATAATAATAATTTTGCATCCATTTTCCTTGCAGAAAAATTCCTTCCAACCAGGTAGTATTAAAATTGATTGCTTTAAATTCATATGTTGGTGGCTAATGCAAGCTTAATAACTTGATCATGGTTAGCACCTAGGCTTTTTGCATATTGTCTAACACTATTTCTTTCGCTTCTGCAATTATTCCGAAAAGACTCGAAGTCAACCTATCCTTCGAACAATTTAATGAAATAAAAACTGAAAACACAAACAAAAAGACATGTTTCCAGAGTGATATAGCTCTGCACCTATAGCTATATTGATGTAATACTTACCCAAAAGACTCCCATCATAAACCATTAAAGAGTCACTTGTGGCAGGTTTCTCAAATCCATTTAACAGTGTTCTATAAAACCCCAAAAAAGGGAACTTCCATCCGCATTAGTGCATCATATGTTCATCAGACACACATAAAAGTAAAAGAGAGGACCTTTTAATTACATTACAGTATATTTAACCCTTACTGTGCACAGAATAGCTCAATCAAGAAATTCACCTGCTTGCGAGCCCGTGACCTAGCAGCCGACTCTCTATTTTTTATCATTCTTCTCTGTCTTCTCTCAACTACCTTCTCTAAAGCTGTATTGGGTTTTCTTCCTCTAGGAAACACATAAGGAACTGGTGATAGCGAGGATGTATCTTCATTACTCTTTACAGTGACGTCGGGTGATATCTGATTTGCAGGAGATCTTGTCGCAGCTGAACTTCCTAAACTGACCGGGTTCAGTCCTCCACCTTGAACTAACTTATTGTTGATAGACGTGTGCATACCTACAACTGAATCTTTCGGACTTCCAATCTGAGTATTATGAATTGAATGCATAGGGGATGTAAATGCAATAGTGGTTGGCTTGGGAAAGAGTGGTAGTCGTTGGGACTGGGGATGTTGTTGATGGGAATTCTGCAGCGGTTGAGATGATTTGATTGCTCCGGCATTCAGTCCTAAACTAGGAGGCTGATGAGCGAGTAAGTTATTGTTATTGGCCGATGCTTGAGCACCTACAATCCCATTCATTTGATTTGGCTGCTGAAACCCAAGAGCTAAACTTGGGTCATTACTATAGTTAAACCGGGATAATTCACACAAAAATCCAGTATCATTTGCATTTCCAATTTGTTGATCCTCCCTCACTACTCCAGCCCTTGCCAAGAACTCTTCCAAAGTCATTTCTCCTAATGTCTGTTGTCTCTGTGGCAGATTTGGTACTACACTACCACTTCCATCTTTAAAGGCGGCAGCACTAGTATCCTTGATCAAGTCTCTCCACACCTCATCAACAGTCTTTTGACTTATTGTTCTGGGCAAAGTCAATGATCCTTGTCTTTGCAAATTTCCAACATGAACACTTCCTTCTCCAACACCAATAGAACTTGTCATGGCTTGAGTCTCTTCAGCGGCGCATATGTTCTTCAACAGTTCATCCATGTTCATTGACCCAAAATCCTTCCCAGGCCCTCCTCCCCAAGTGTTCTGGAACTCTTCAAATGTCAAGGAATATACTGAAGGCTGCCGAACTAGCAGGGGATTTCCTGGAGGCTTTGCATCACCGCTTTCTCCAGGCGGAGTATTACCAAAGTTCTTAAAGTTCAAATGAGACTCCATTTCCAAAAATTTTAAAGCAGTTAAAACAGCAGGACCAATCAAGCAGCGTTAGAACTTCACCCGTTTGAAGTGGATCAAACTGGAATCTCGTTCCTCTAAGCTTCTTCTACAAAATGATATCCAAACATCCATTAAAGTCGTAAAGGGGGGAGTGACACCAAACTAAACTTGGAGACCAAGTTTACAGCCATAAATTTATAAACTGCATACAAACCATTGATAATCGCAACAACAGCAACATGACTCAGTTGTTGCTGACTCAGTTGTTGCTTGTAAGAGATAAAAACGTCAGAAGTTCTCATTTCAAACATATAAAAGGACGAACCAAGAACACTATAAACGATTTCAAGTTTTCACGTCAACTACAATTTTCAGGAGAAAAAAGAACAAGTACTGGCATACAATTAGCAATAGTTGGACTAAACCGAAGTATGATAAACTTCCAGATAGGATTTCATAACAAACAGCGTCACGGCCTCAGAATTGCGAAATCCATGGAAGATCCAAATTTCAACGGAGGTCCCTTAAGTTCAGTGAAGAACCAAGTTATATGGCTCCAAAATTCAAGTATGCAGAATCTCGTATAGCATCCCATGTCAATTAAAATATACACAACAGACTCAATACTCTTAAGAATCGAAAAAGCAAGAAGAAAACATTAAAAGCAAGCCAAGTTAAGGATCGAGACTTGATTTGCATCACTCTAAAATACTTCAAAGTGCACTAAATTACAAGGTTAGAATATAAAGAAACAAAAGGCCCATCCAACTAGCTAACTGACGCGGGTCAAATTAAAGTAAGGTTCTTTCTTTTATATTCCAGATCCAAAAATTCGATCACCGCTACAAAATCAAACCACAAATTTCATGCTTCCACTTCCATCTCCTCATCTCCGTCCCATCACCAAAAGTCAAACTTTCACCCCACAGAATCACTAGTTTAAACGAACCCATCTTCCAAATCAAAAACAACATCTAAACCCTGCAACTTTAAGCAGAAAAGTGAACGAAAAGAAAAGCTAAAATCCAACTTCAAACCCATTTTCATCACTCAGTTTAGGTTCCCACAAACCCAAGAAAAGGATCTAATAAACGAATCAACTGTTCAAATTCTAAACTTTGTTACAACCCAATTTCCAACAAGTAATTTCAGCGGGAAAGATGCAAACTTTATTGCAATAAAAGATCATAAAAGGGAAGAAGTAATAATATAAAAATGAAAATAGAACAGTAATAATAAAAAAGACGGACTAGGGAAAGGGGGAGAGAGAAGGCGGGAGAGAGAGAGGGGGGAGGCATAAAAGCTTGGATTACTTTTGCTCACCTCTTATTTTCCAACAAAAATTTATAAAAAAGTTTGGATTTTTTGGCGTGAAAAAATAAAAATAGGGGATGAGAAATTGAGAAGAGAGAGAGAGAGAAGAGGAGAGCAGGAGAAGAGTGTGTCGTTTCTCTGAGTCGCCAGGTGTCTATTGCCAGCATTTAAGGGGCTTCCAATTTCAAGTCTCTTTCATATTTTTCTAAATTTTTTAATTGTATTCTCACTAAAATATTGTCCTAACACTGCACGTCTGGTAACGTGGACCAATCATGATTGAGATGAAACATTGATGTGACTTGGGGCCAATGAACAAGAGCAACGTGGGACAATGACGACCGTGGAGTTGAGCTTTCCGACACGGGCATTGGATGGTGACTTGTTTCCGTTGGATCGGTTGGTACCGGGAATAGTGGGATAAAATTGCGTGAGGTGCGTCTGTTTGATGTTAGCCGTAGGGTTTGGATTTGAGTTGCTGGACCACAAATGGTTGGTAAGTGCGGATACCATGCTATATTGATTCCTAAATATCATTTAACGTTGAGAAAGGAGTGTGGTTGAGTGGCAAGGATTCATCCATTTTTAACTAAAGGTTAGAGATTCGATTCTTGATTTTAAGTATGGAACAGCCATAAATTTTTGGGTCAGCTGTCCCACCCTGTGAGGTGCCTACAAACCAACGAAGGGATTAGTCACTAAATCCACCGGTGAATACTCTGATCTTACACAAAAAAAAAAAAAAAAAGTCCAATATCCTTATCAAGAGAAGACGAGTAATCTCCAACATTCCAGGCTCCATCACTGATAGACTAGTGTGGCTCCGTTCACCACGTGGCACACTTTTGATTCCACCACCATTACAATACTATATCACAGCAAAAAAGGACAATGTCCCATTTACCATTTTTGGTACTCTCAGTCTGAGCTTCTTCAAAGTGAGTGATGAGTGGGACTACAGCACTGGTACATCTTCGTGGGGACTATTTAAAATGCTTTTCAAAAACCACGACTTATAAAGCGTCATGATGACTGACATTACTAATTTTAAAGACAACGCTAGTTATGTGGAGAAGGTTGGTTTTGTATTTTATTCATGAAGGAGTGAATGATGAAGTGTTTGAGAAGATTACGAAAGTAACTATGTCAAAGCAAGCCTGAACACCTTATTGACATTGTACAAAGGTGTGAAAAAAGTTAGGACGGTATAACTTTAAACCTTGAGACATCAATATGAAAATTTGCAAATAAGTAGGTATATACCACTTTGCAAGTCTATAAGCAACGCATAAATAAGTAGGAGCTAGAGAAGCTAATTGAACAAACCTTTTAAAGCTTAACTCGTACCAACATTGTATAAGTTGGTGAAACAACTCAAGGATATGGAAATTCTTGTGGTAGAGGATGAGAACGTGACAGTCATCACAACATAATAAAGAATATGATGATCATAGCCATGGAATTGAAGGCAATCTAAATGATTAAAGTAAATCAAACATTATACTAATGTTAACAACAAAATTTTAGAGGTTAAGGTTGTGGTCGTGGCAAAGGAAGGTTGATAAGTCAAATGTTGAATGTTATTTATGTCATAAACATGGTCATTACTCTAGTAAGTCCAGATATAAAGAGTATGACCAAAGCTCTCATTTTATATAAGAAGATGACAATCAAAACTATATTCTTTTAAGGGTTACAACAATTGATTAAATACCAAGTTATTACATATGGATTCCTAATACAAGGTGCACCAACCATGTGTGGTAAGAAAAGCTCGTTTTTGATCTTGATAAGTCTGTCTACTCTAAAGTTAAGTTCACCAATGATATTACAATTAACGGGGAAAAGATGAATTTTAATCAAATTGAAGAATTGAGACCATATCTATATTTCAAATGTTTTATATATGTCAAACATAAAGAGAAATCTGTATAGCATGAGTTAGTTATCTATATTTCAAATGTTTTATATATGTCAAACATCAAGAGAAATCTGTATAGCATGAGTTAGTTATTATAGAAGGGTATTAAAGTATCCTCGTGATGATCACTTTTCAATTTTTGATACAAAGGGTCCACTTATTCTTAAGGTCACTTTAACAAAAACTTTGTATGTTTCATATTTATATTTCTAATCAAGTTTATATATGCTTCCATAATATGGTTAAAGTGAGTCTTAGTTATAACACCTACAATTTGGCCATTTAAGGTTCCAATTTTGAACTTGCTTGCTTAAAGGTATATATGGAAATACTTATAAAGTATAGTCCATCCAAGCCAATTATATGAAGCTTACATTATTGGAAAACAAAGCATATTTCCATTTAGAGCTATAAATAGTCAACATGCAATCTGGCCACGCGAGCTTATTCATTTTAACGTATTTAGTCCAATGAATTTTGAGTTGAATGAAAATAATAGGTACTTTTTGATCTTTATTGACGATTACACCCAAGAAATTTTTTTGAATCTATTTATTGTCAAATAAATTTGAAGTTTTTACTTATTTTAAGAAGTTAAGACTCACGTGACAAGACAAAGCGACTATTGTATAAAGATATTCCATACATATGATAGGGTGAATAAGTTTAAAAGTATTGTGAAGAATTTGAAATATAATATCAAATCATTATTCTTACACTCCACGATATAATAAGGTTGTCAAACAAAAGAATAAGATCTTTTTAGACATAGTAAGGAGCATTTTTTGTTTTTTTGAAAAAGTAAAAAGGAATTAATTGTATATATAAATGAGTTTACAAGAATTAGTCTTACAAAGGATACCTTGCCTAAAACAACATAGCCTTGATCAACATACAAAACGCATTGTTGAGACGAAAACAAACATAACATATGATAGTAATCTCAGATCATTATGTCCAAGTGTTCAGAAAAGAAATGCCCAAATTAGGGATTCTGTTCTCTTCGACCACTCTAAAGCGCATGCATCATCCTATGGCTCCATAGGGAAGAGTTTTGACACCTTTTGATTGTGCGTTTACCTAGATCTGGATCTTAATCTTCTTTACCTCTCTAATGAATTTCCTCTGAGATACAAGTGGAGATTACACAGCAACACCAATTGATTAGTAAAAGAGTCAGATCCTCTATAAAAGATAACAAACCCGTCTATGTAAAGCTCAGTTGTTCTTCATGTGAGAGATTTTCTTCACTCTAATTATTACTGATTGGGTGCTCTTCCTTTTAAAATAAAAAAAATCTATTAGTTAATTCTCTATGAGGATGCTATATTAAGACATACTCTGTTTGATCCTCAGATGCAAAGTAATTACTCCCTAATTCAAAAATTAGGGAGAACAAAATCTCATCCCTAATACGAGCCTTATTTTGAAATCTTCTTAGGTTTCTTTCCCTCCATAACTTTTTAATAGTTGAAGCAAAAGAGATGAAAAATACCACCTTACTAGATGAGGGGGAATTTTTTAGTTTTAGGAGCCAATTAAGAACGTCCATAAACTTACTCCTCATGTTATACTGTAAGTAGAGATCTTTTATTTTGTTCCCTATGACTCTAGAAATATCAAAAAGGAAGAAAAATGGTCCCTAGACTCCTCCTAACCTCCACATAGAATGTAAGTAGGGTTGGTAGCTATGTAAGGCATTCTATCTAACGTGCTCAATTTATCTAAAGTAGCTAACCGCAATATGAAAGAGTAACTAAGAATGAGAGAATCATGCCACACAATAGGGTGCCATTCCACCTTAAAAGTATTATGAACCATCTAATCCATGAATCTTGAAGAGTTAAAGATATCTAGAGGTTGGTTGAGACGTTGGGAAGAGTCCTTTCTTCCAAGCTCAGGATTATAATTAGGAATGAGATATTACATCTATGAAGGGATATGCTCCACTGTCCCCCTATTAGGATAGAGTTAGCCTTGTAATGGATAGCGATTAAATTCTAGTTGAGCACATTTTTGGGGTATTTGATTAGGGGGCTTATACATGTCCAATAACAAACTAAAATGAGGCCTTTTCACCATTTCCTATCTTACAAAGCATAGTTGGTTCCATTATGGCCCTTAGCTTAAGTAACTGAATTAGGAACCAAAAAAGGAAAGTTCTAATAGAAATGGACCATATATTATTCCTCTTAAGGATATAAGCGTGGAGCCATTTGATCTGTAGTGACTCCTTCTCCAACAAGAAATTCCAAAGCTTTTTATCAACATAATTCTGTTAGTAATACTGGTGGAGATTAGCCCCAAACCTCCATCCTCCTTTCTCTTTTAAACATGAGTCCATTCCACTTTGGCATTGTGCCTCTCAAAATTTAGATTGACCCAAAGGAATCTTCTAAATAATTTCTCTAAGGTCTTTATAAATCCTTTTGCAAGAAAAATGTTAAAGGAATAATAAATATGTAAATAATTTAATATTGATTTAATGAGTTACAGTCTACCCCCAAAGAATAGAGTCTTATTATCCCACATGTTTAGTCTTCTTTGTTTCTTCTCTAATAAAGGATAACATTATGAAAACTGGATCCTTCTAGTAGTGATGGAGAGAACCAAATAGATTAGTAAAGCTACCCTTCTAGTCATACCTATGATTTAGGATATTCTATACTCAAACTAATTGGTGCTAGAAGCCAAGATGAAATGACACTTTTAGAAATTAATTTCCAAACCCGAGAGCTCCTTAAAAGCTAGAGTATAGATAAGTAGTTCCATTGATTTACAGTGATCCTTAGAGAAGATTAAAAGGTCATCCACAAAGCATAGATTAATAAGCTCCACTTTTTTTCATTTGTTATGTAACTTAATGTGTCTGTTCTTCCCCACATTGTGGAAAAGCATCTATGTAAGAACCTCCATACATAGATTAAAAAGTGAAGGGGGTAAAAGATCCCCTTGTCTTAGGCCTCTGGGACTCTTAAATAATCCAATAGGTACACAATTAATCAAGACTGAGAAGGAAAAGGAAGTGATACATGCCTCAATCCATTGGATAAAAGCAATAAGATATCCCAAAATCTCCAAGGTTTGTAATATAAAACCCCATTCAACATAATCAGCCTTCCTGAAATCAACTTTGATGACACGATCATCTCGGGAGGAGTTTTTCTCTAATATTCTTTCATTAGCTCTTATACAATTGAGACATTTTCACCTTTGATAAAACTATCTTTAGCCTATTTGCAAAAATTTTAGGGGCTGTTTAGTTCCACTTCTGTTGTGATTTTTAATTTTTAATTTTTAGTTTTAGTTTTTTGTTTTGGTTTCTATCTTTATTTAAAAAAATAAAAACTTGTTTGGTTAAGATTTGTAACATAAAAACTGAAAATAAAAACCTATTTGGTTGAGATGTAAAAATAAAAAATGTAGATAATGATAAATAAGAAAACCAGTAATATAGAAATGTAGAAACATAAAAGTCAAAATAAACTAAAAACATAGAATAACAAATAATTGGAAATACAAAAAAGCAGGCAAATGATCAATAGGAAAACTAGTAACGTAGAAACGCAAAAATAAAAACTTGGAAAATCATAAACGTAGAAAAATCAGGCATCGATGGAAAAAGAAACCAAGAAAACTAGAAAAAAAAACACACAATATAATTGCAAAAATATCAAATCAATTTTGGAACTCACCTAGTTAAAAGGACACAAGAGATGAGTTAGGGATGTAAGAGAGGAGAAAAGAAAAAAGAAGCAGGAGAGAGAGAAAAGATGACTTTGAGATGTATGAGAAGAAAGAAGAGAGAAGAGGTACATTTTCTATAATGAAGAAAGTTTATAAAAAGAGGAAGTAGAAAATAAAACGTGTGAAAATTTGTTGTGAAATATTAGAAAAAAAACATCTTTTTTAAGTTCCTGTAAATTTATTGTGATTTTTTATTTTTAAAAACAAGAAATGATAACAGTATTCAACCAAACACGTTTTAAGACGTTGTTTCTTTTTTTCATGAAAACTACAACAAAGAACAGGAAAGAAAAACGGAAATAAACAAGCCCTTAGAAATCACCTTGTAAAGGAAGTTCGAACATGCAATAGGCTTGAAGTCTGTAAATGAAGCAAGATTAGAAATCTTGGGTATTAAGCAAATATGAGTCATGTTTATCTCTTTAAGAAGGGTAGTACTAGAGAAGAATTCCTTTATAGATTTCTTCACCATAGGACCAATATCTTGCCAAGTCTTTTGAAAAAAGAAGTCACTGAAACCATCCAAACTTGGGGATTTACTAGGATTCATCTGAAAGACTAGTTCTTATATTTCTTTGTCTCAAATGGGCTTAATGAGTACATTTCATTGCTTTTGTGAGATCCTTTTCTTGATAAAAGAGAGTAACAAGAGGGATTCTAATGAATTTGAGTGACCATAGAATCTCTTAAAATGCTTCTCGGATTCAATAAAAAGATCCTTCTGCTTATAGATTATAGAACCATCAGGCATGGTTAATGAATAGATTCTATTAACATTTCTTCTAGCGAAAATAGAGTTGAACAAAAACTTAGGAAATATTTCCTCTCTTTTGAGCCAATTAACTTTGGCTCTCTATTCCAAAAGGCTAAAATGACCTTTGCTTGCATATAAATAGTCTCTCAGAAGTTCTCCCTCCCTGTGTAATAAGAGATCATTACCAGGATTCCTTGCTAACTACCCTTGGATGAATATGAGTGCCTCCTTAGCCCTATCGACAACTTGTTGTGTAGTTGAGCCTATTTTAATCATTAGCTCTTTCATTTTTACTTAATGGCCTTGAGTCATTGGACATAAATGTATTGATGTGTGTCCACCACTAGTAACTCTAATCCCCTTTAAAGAGCTTACTGAAAGTTGTTATCCTCCACCAGGAAATTGTTGAACCTAAAAAGACTCTTTCTTATAGAATTATAGAAGAGATTCTCTACTTGGATAAGGGAGTGATATGAGAATAACGAATTTAAAAATGTTATCGCACTTTCTGGAAATCCAATCTTGATTAACAAAGGAGCGATCCAGTTTTCTTTTGAAAGCCCATCTTCCACCCTGTTTATTTATCCACTTGTAGTAATACCTTGAGACTTTAGATATAAAAAAATGTCTAGCTTCCCAACAAATTCACTTAAATCAGGAAAGAAAATTTTCAAACTAAAATGGCCATTTGACTCAATTCTGAATAGGATTGAATTGAAATCTGCACTCAATAACTAGGGGCCATTCACTCTTTTATGAAATTCCAAGAGGCTAATCCATAACTCCTTTCTTTGAAAAGCATGATTAGAACCATATATAATTGAAAAGAAAATCTCTTTTTTTTCCTGAGCGAATCTCCATTTCAAGTGAATCACTTGCATTTCTATCTCAAAAGTTTAAACATTTACAAAAGTTTGGTCATACCCTATAATAATCCTTCCTAAACTATGGGCTTGTGATTAAAAATAAATTTCCGTTATGTACCCAATTTATTCATAATCTTAAGATTATCATGTCTAATTTTAGTTTCCAAAAAAACAATAATACTTAGATTATTGTTAAAAATAAAATAACCCAAAGCTTGTGTCGGGCCCCGAACCTTTTTGATAAATTGAAGAATTGTTCATGATTAGGCAGATAAGAAGAAAGAGGAATTTTGAGGAATAACTCTTGGAATATGGAATCAAATTGAATAATTTTGATGTTAATAGAAAATTAAGACAATAAGGGATATTTGGTTAGAAGAAAGTTTATTAAATTCCTTCAATTTCAAGGTTAGAAAAAGAGTATGATCTTTGGAAAGAGTCAAGTATGAATTAAAATGAATTTTGAGGTCTAATTGGATTAATCAAGTATTTTATGGGACTAATT
>JANKOE010000206.1:63278384-63288448 GCA_026284465.1 Erythroxylum citrifolium | reverse complement strand
TAGACGCAGGGAGGTTGGAGCCGAAAGTTGAGGAGAGAGATGGTTATTGGGTTTTGAAAGAGAAGTTTAGACAGGGTGTCAATCCTCAAGAGAAGGTGAAGTTAGAGAAGGAGCCAATGAAGCTTTTCATGGAAAATGGGATCGAGGAATTAGCTAAGTTGTCAATGGAGGAGATTGATAAAAGTAAGGTTACCAAGGATGATATTGATGTTCGCCTCAAGTGGCTTGGACTCTTTCACAGAAGAAAACATCATTGTAAGTTTTTATCCGTAACATTTGATTGAGCTTTTCCATTGTCTGCCTTTTTCTTTAAGCACTTTTTCCAAAAGGAGAAGAATTTGAACAAAATGTTTAATGTACGTTCTGATTCCAGTCTGGAGCTCAATTGAAAATATCAACCATCTAAGTACCAAGTTCACTTGAGTAGCTAAAATCCATCAGGCCAAATCATTTAGTTGTGATATTTAACGGATTGGCAGTGAAGTTCTTGTCAGATTTGTACGGAATTGAGGAATTAACACTAATTTGTTCTTGTTGTACTTTATTTCATGATCAGATGGTAGATTTATGATGAGACTGAAGCTTCCAAATGGAGTGACAACCAGTGCTCACGCGCGATATTTAGCTAGTGTTATTAAGAAATATGGAAAGGATGGCTGTGCAGATGTGACTACCAGGCAAAACTGGCAAATCCGCGGGGTTGTTCTACCTGATGTGCCAGAAATACTTGAGGGTCTTGCTCAAGTTGGCTTGACAAGCCTGCAGAGTGGGATGGACAATGTGAGAAACCCGGTCGGAAATCCTCTTGCTGGAATTGACCCATATGAGATTGTCGATACACGGCCTTACACCAACTTGCTCTCCCAATTTATCACTGCAAACTCTTGCGGCAATCCTACAGTTACTAACTTGTAAGTTTATCGGTAACCTTCCCGCATAACACTTTCAGAACAGACAAATTATTATTGTTTATTTGATTGTATATCTGTGTCAGAGAGTCCTCTTAAGAACCTGCCACTGGCAGAGTTGGATAGAAATTTAAAAAGTTGAGATTTGAACGTGAATTCACGGAGATGGTAGGTCCAGATATTGATACTGTAATTGATATCACACTGGATGTCAACTGGATTAATTTTCTTGAAGAGGGAATAACAGATGAAATTTTAATCACAGTGGAGATTTCTTTTCGAGTATTTCAACCATTGATTCGATGTTTGCAGACCTAGGAAGTGGAATGTATGTGTTGTGGGCTCCCATGATCTATACGAGCATCCTCACATTAATGATCTTGCTTACATGCCTGCCATGAAGGATGGAAGATTTGGATTCAATTTACTGGTGGGAGGGTTCTTTAGTCCCAAGAGGTGTGCTGAGGCAGTTCCTCTCGATGCATGGGTCTCAGCAGATGATGTGATCCCAGTTTGCAAGGCAATACTTGAGGCCTACAGAGATCTGGGAACCAGAGGGAATAGGCAAAAGACTAGGATGATGTGGCTGATCGACGAACTTGTAAGTGATAGTTCATATTTTTGATGTGAAGTTGTTAAGTATGACAAAGGAACATGGAAACATTCGGTTTGGATGTACCTGTCATAGATATGTTCTTCATTTATGATGTTTCGTTTATTTTTGAACATTTTGAGTTCCTGATTTGCGATGTGTTGTATAATTTTCAGGGCATGGAAGGTTTCAGATCAGAGGTGATGAAAAGGATGCCACATCAAGAGTTGGAGAGAGCCACATCGGAAGAATTGGTTGAAAAGCAATGGGAAAGGAGGGACTACTTGGGTGTGCATCCTCAGAAGCAAGAGGGTTTTAGCTATGTAGGTCTTCACATTCCTGTTGGTCGTGTCCAAGCAGAGGACATGGAAGAGTTAGGTCGTTTAGCTGACAGATACGGCTCTGGTGAGCTCAGGCTAACTGTTGAGCAGAACATCATAATTCCCAATATTGAAAATGCAAAGGTGGAAGCACTACTTAAAGAGCCATTGCTTAAAGACAGATTCTCACCGGAGCCACCTATTCTGATGAAAGGCTTGGTGGCATGCACTGGCAACCAGTTCTGCGGGCAAGCAATAATAGAAACGAAGGCTAGAGCCGTGAAGGTGACGGAGGACGTGCAGAGGCTGGTATCGGTGAAGCGAGCGGTAAGAATGCACTGGACAGGCTGTCCTAATACCTGTGGGCAAGTGCAGGTCGCAGACATTGGGTTCATGGGGTGCATGACAAGAGATGAAAATGGCAAGGTTGTGGAAGGAGCAGATGTGTTCTTAGGAGGAAGAATTGGGAGCGAGTCACATCTGGGTGATGTGTATAAAAAGGGTGTTCCTTGCAAGGACTTGGTGCCTTTAGTCGTTGACATTTTAATAACACACTTCGGCGCTGTCCCTAGAGAGAGGGAAGAAGAAGTGGACGATTAGCGAATTGTATTATTATTATTATTTTTTAATTTTAAGGAAAAAGACACGTTACATTATGAGTCGAGAGAAACAGAGTCCCAATTGTTGTTTTCTTATTGACTTTAGAGAGTTATAACGAAATCTTAAAAAACCCAATTCCGATTAATTCTTAGTGCCTGTTTGGATGAGCTTATATCAGTAGATTTTTTATCAATAGAGTTTTTGTCAGTAGAACTTTTTTGAGAAAAGTTTTTTTTTAAAAAGTTAGTTGATTGTTTGGCTGTTAATTAAAAAACAACATTTTTAAAAGAGCTTCGAATAATGTATTATTTGTCAACATAAAAATAAAAACACTTTTATTAATTTTAAGTATATTTTATTTTATAATAAAATTATTATTGCCATTCCAATTTCCAAATCTATTCCCACCTCGCACTTACTTGACAGTTTCCATTTTCTTTCTTATTAAACAAAAATAAAAACAAATTCCACGCGCCCCAAACCCAACATAAATGTACGTGCGACGACCCCCACGTTCCCAAGTTGAGTTCAATTCATTCCTTTAAGATTCGGAACGGAATACCAACCGCTGGCAATGTGTCTTAAATGTGGACCCCACCAACGAAGCACATCCCTACGATATCCAACGGCGAATGCGCCATGTGTACAGTAAAACTTACGTACAACATAGTATAGAGCACATGATAAGGCATCTCTCCTGCTTAACCGCGTAAACAGAATTCTTTTACTTTCCGTTTTCTTACACTTAACATTCCAGTCAAACTGGTCAAGTTTCAGATCTCCGTTACCTCTCGTCGGAGAAGTGAACTGAATGCCGTTTTCTTCGGAGAGTGGAGTCAGAGGAGTCGCCGCGGCTGATTTGTTGATCAGCTGATTGATGCTCTACAAGTCTCCAAGCTTTCGTTTTTGGTTGCAGTGAAAATCTCTCGCATGGACTCCATCTCTGGTGGCTCAGTGCACTTGTCGCATTTCCTTGTCGCGTTTTACTTCGCTTTCGGTTTCGTTGCTGCAAGGTTCTTACTGGACCGAGTCATCTTCAGAGTATGGTCGCTGTTTCTTTAATGCTATTGTTTTTGCAGAGTTTTGAATTAACTGTTGCGTGCAGTGAGTTATTTGGGTGAGTGAAGGGAGTGTTGTTTCAGTTGAAGGTGTGTAGCTAATTAACTGGAATGGGAATGGAACTGGAGGGATAAGGCTTGACGATGAATCTCTGTTTCTGTTTGACTTTTGAATTATGATATGAAATTTCCTTTAGTTAAAACGTTATGCATTTTGTTGTTTTTGTGATTGTCAGAATTTGTTTATGTGATTAATTGTTTATGGAACCTGTTGCTAACTGGACAACTGTCTTCTTTTTAACTTTTATTTCTTTAGTTTAGGCCTTTTGAGGTCGGAGACAGAGAGGTGTTGAAGTTTTGGCCTGAGCTTTTGTTTTAATCAACTGTTAGCATGAATCTTTCTGGAATGGGAAGTTCAAGTAGAAATGATAACAAAAAACTCATTTTGAATTTCTTTATTTTCTTATTTTAAAGCCAAGGGACTGTTGCTTTTTGACTACTTAAAAACTGATTAATATATGAGATTGGACTATTCTGCAACTGTCTTGTTTCATTGTTTGGTAATAGATTGTGCGCGCGCGCGTGTCTATATATATATATATATATATATACCACTTCCTCTTTTATTGAAATATTTGTGATAAACCTCACACTTGGTCAGAGGCTAGCAATATGGTTTTCAAACACTAAAGCCATTAAGTCACGGATTGACGAGACATCAAAAGCAACCATTGGAAAATGCTCAGAATCAATGTGGAAGCTAGTGTACTATGGCACTGTAGAAGCTTGGATTTTAAACATCACCTACAATGAACCATGGTTCAAAGATATTGGAGAATACTTCAAAGGATGGCCAGAGCAAGAACTGAAGTGAGTATTTCATATAGTACAATATGTATATTTAGAACGTATAGTTGTTTGTTCTATAATTATTATCATGACAACAGTAGATACATTTTCCTAGATAAGTTGGTATAGGAGGCTGTTCTATTATCTATATATACTTCAGAAAAGGCTTCTCTGGGATCTTATTTACTTTGTACTAACGTGAATCACATTTGCATTTTCAGGCTACCTTTAAAGCTCTTCTATATGTGCCAATGTGGTTTTTACACTTACAGTATTGCTGCTCTCCTTACATGGGAAACGAGAAGGAAGGATTTTTCAGTGATGATGTCTCATCATGTCATAACAGTTATCCTGATCAGTTACTCATATATTGCACGGTAAACCTCAACTGTGATGCAGTCCTCTGATTCTTAGGGTCATTGCAGGAATATAGTCATTCTTTTCCTCAACTTCTTTACATGAGTCAAGATCTTTTTCATGTTTTCATCACTCAAGAGTTGAATGTTGTTTCTTCTATATGTTCTCATCCTTCTTGAAGATACTTTTAGATGGGGTGAAACTTTTAGCTCTGCGTTAAAGCTGTTGTGTGTGTCCTTTCGCTGAGATATGCAAAGGTGAATCCTTTATGTTTTATGTGTTTTGCATGCTCTTTATATCTACTTTCTTATTCACTTACACTTGCAAGTTACTAAAAAGATCTAATTCTAGCAATTACTTTTGCCAATTTTGCAATAATTAACTTTTCCCTTGGATAGGACTTAGGAGTTTATTACTAAGTCGTCTGTTCAGTTATTGTGAGATGAACATATTTTATGTCCACATCAAGGACTTTCCCTTTGAAGTGTTCTATATTTTGTGCTTTTGTGCTTTCATCTTATCATTCTATATAATAAAATATATTGTTTATTTTAAATAAGGCCTTTGCTGGTTAAGGGGAAGGAACCTTTGAATATTTACTGATTGGGAAGCATCAAAAGACACTAAAATTTGATGCGAGAGGCTGTTGAAATTCATGGCATGCAAATGACGTTAAACATCCAAGTGGAACAAACAACTCCCTGGAAATTACGTGAGCATCAGCCTACTAAGAAACTTGACTTTGTCTTCATCTCAAATGTGAATTGGTATGCTAGGATCACAAATAAAGCTACATTTGTAATGTAAGAATTATCAGACAAGAAACAAACATCCCCAAAATATATGATGTCTGTAAAGTTGCATTTAGTTATCCTCAGTTGTAAGGGACAGTTCTCTGTCTCCACAACAATGGCTTGCTCTTGCAGCTGAGCTCAATCATGCCATCCATAATCATTTGCTAGATATTGCTTCTTCTCTTTCTTTTTCCTTCAAGACATTAAATATTTCTACAGTTTGTAGACCACCATATTTAGATTGAGATGGAAAAACATCTCTGAGAAGTCTCGTCAAAATAGGAATCTTGAGAACTCTTCAATCTTGCCCTAAGCTTCCTTACATGATAGAGTAGCCTTTAAGAATTACAGAGTGACATTACAACTCTCGTGGATGTATATTTGTTTCCAATTGCAGATTTTTCCGGATAGGGTCCATTGTACTTGCCTTGCATGATGCAAGTGACGTGTTCCTAGAAGCTGCTAAAGTTTTTAAATATTCTGGGAACGAGCTTGGAGCAAGCATGTGCTTTGGATTGTTTGCCATCTCATGGATAATATTGCGACTAATATTTTTCCCATTTTGGGTTATAAAATCTTCAAGGTTTGTTTTCAATACATCACTTAATCTCTTTGTGTTTGGCTTATGATGGCTTTGGTTAACTTATGCTCACATGTGGCTGGCTTTTCAGTATTGATTCTTTGGACGTCTTGGATTTAAGAAAGATGTATGATAGATCAGTGTACTACGTCTTTAATACAATGCTGCTGATGTTGCTTGTGTTCCACATTTACTGGTGGGTTCTCATCTGCTCAATGATAATGAGACAACTGAGAAATAGAGGACAAGTGGGAGAAGATATAAGATCTGGTATGTTTCAATTGCTTGTTAAAAAAATCGCACAATTTACAACTAATGGACGTAGTAGCCTTGTGAGCCTAAGGTCATCTGTAGGGAAAGTGATATTGTATTTCTTACTTTCCTCATGTGTTAAGTCCCATAGGTTGCATGAAAGAAAAAAGAAACATGATACATTTTACAACCACTGGAGGTTCTAACCTCGTGGTACTAAGGTCACCTTTAGAACTTTAGGTGAAAGGTTCTGTTGTTCCCCTCTCCTTATTGCCAAGTCACAACCTAATAGTTTTATGTATTTGAAACAAGTCACTGGACTTTGATGGCTATACCTAGTTATTCCTCTTCTACCATCAAGAATGTGCATTACTTGTCTTCTTGTTCTTGGTCCTTCATTTCCTACCTTTATCTGCGAAGCATCTGGCAGTCCTTGAACAATCTTGAACTCCATCTCACGGAACTATCGGATGATCGATCACGGATAGTAACATTACTTTTTGTCTCATCACATTGCCATTATTATCTTAATTTGTATCCCATTTTATTGCAAGTCTTAATTTATTTTAGTATATTTCTACTGCAGATTCTGAAGATGATGATTAGATGAAAGGTTTGGTTTCAACCTTTCTATTTTCATTGGTGGCTTTCAGGCTATGGAATGACTTGTAGGTTTTCACCCTAATTTGTTGGCTATTACCTGTCAGCTGAATTTTGATGCGATTGTTATTTTTTGCTCAATTTTTTGTAGTATAGATATAAAGAGAGAGCATAATCTTTTGCCAGTCCTTTTTGATGTACAGTACAAGGTCCTTGTAAAATTACTTAGTTGAGAGATTCGTCCAGAAACACTAATCGGAATGACTTGAAAATGGTGAATGTGTGAAATGGATTCTATAGAACCGTCTTTTACCCTGACCTGATAGCAACTACAAGATTTTTAGACTCGTTTTGGTTTAAGTTAAATTGGGTGCAATTGTTGAATGTAATAAGATTCACCCGTTATTAACTCAGTTTGAGACGACACCTTCTTGTCTCAATTTGTAGATTCTTGTCCAACCTTTTAGGAGTTATTCTGACTGCAGTATGCTTCTGCCTTTGTTACATATAAAATGTTAATACCCGGTAACCGTTTTGGAGAATAACGGAATGAATTTGAATTAGTCGTCTCGCTCTCTCTCTAAGTTCTCTGCCTTCTCTCTTTCTCCCGGTATTTGTCTCTTCTTCTCTCTGCTCCTTCTGGATTCTTCCCTCTCACTTGTTCTTCATTTCTCTCTTACCGAAAATTAACCATAACAAATGGTATCAGAGAAGACGATTATCTGTGAAATTGAAGAAAACATGAAAAGTTTGATGGAAGTACAGATCAAGAGCGAGAAAATATTTCTGGAATCTCTAAATATAACAGAAAAAATGGAGAATGACCTGCTGCAGCTTAAAACTATAATAACACAATTCATGCAGCAACAAGGAGTGGAATCGAGAGCAACTATTCCAGCTACTCTGGATCCCACAGCTGGAAATTACATAAAGTCTTTCTCTCTTTCTCTCTCTCAGGGGTGCTCTGAGATCACAGAACTAATGGTGAAGGTAGTTGATGTTCTCAGCAATAATGAGGTGTTTATGTTACTCTCTTCTTTACCCAAAGAAGGAGATGGGAAAACTTTTGTAACTGGAGTTGTCTCCAGTTTGAAACCAGGGTTCCATGTGCATGCTCTTGGAGACATAACAAATGGTTGCATGTCAATTGAATCGCATTTCAACCCAGTTGGTAAAGAGTATGGTGCACCTAGGGATGCAAATCTACATGCTGATAATCTTGTCTCCTTCCTCAACAAAGTTAAAGGAGCTACTGCTAGTGGTGTTGTGAAGGAGATGGGTGACAAAAAGAAAATATGATTATTTCTTTTTTGTTCGTTCTTTAAACCTCCTTAATACTTCCCCTGTTACACCTTGTGGGCAATTGCAACCTTTTTTATACATTAGAAATCGTTAAACTTTTGCATCTTTAGTAGATTGAGAGCTACTTCTATTTTTCACCTTGACAAGGCTTCATGGTTTTTATCAAACATTGTGGGCAATTTGTACTGTAGTCCTCAACTCTTTAAATAAAATATCACTATTGTCAAACTTATACCAAAGAATGATGAAACTAGTTTTGGACAAGTTTATTTTATTGGAAGATTCATTACAGATGACTTTATCATTGCTACTAAACTTCATCACCATCTAAGAAGTGTAGGGTAGGGAAAAATGAAGGCATGATTTAAAGCTTGACAATTTCTAAAGTATATGACCATATTGAATGATCCTTTCTACCAAAAGTAATGCAGAAGAAAATCATTGAATTAGTTCTAAAATGTATGACTTGACTTTTAATTTCTATCATTCTCTTAAATGAGCAAAAAGTTAGCCGTATCAAGCCTTCAAGAGGTTTGATATTAATTTTTGTTAAGTTTATTGTTTCATCTTTGCAAGTAAAAGACTGAGTTAGGGTCTCTTATTCGTGTAGCCTAAATAATTTTGCTACTGTCAGCATGGTTTTGAAATCCGGACTGGACCGGCCGGTTCAACCGGTGACTCGTAGGCTATTCGGTCCGGGTGACCCCTAAAAACCAGTCCCCAATTGAACTAGTGAGAATTGGTCAATTGACTGGTTAAATCGGGACTGGTCGAATCGGTTGGTCATTGGTTCAATGATTTTTTTTTGCTTTTTTCTTTCTAAAACGCTGATGCGTTTTTTTATTCTTTAAAAAATAAAACCCACATTTTCTCTATAAATCTAATAGAAGTATAGAAATTTATATTATTTGGTATATTTTCTATTTTAATATTACTAATATTATATATAATTAAATATAATTATTGCGTAATTATGACGTCACACCGATTCGACCGGTAGTCGAATTGGTGACCAGTAAGACCTTCGGTTCGACGTCCAGTTCGGGTTTCAAAACTTTGACTATCAAGTTTACTTTTGTTATTAGAGAATTGAAGATTTTTGCACATATTCAGATCTCATTCTCGTTAAGGTTGTCAAATCTAGAGATGGCATTTGAGCCTGGGCTCGACCTAACATGAGGTCAATAGGCCAAGCTCTAGTTGATCTAACCTTGGGCCCTAATATTGAACCTGAGCTTGTCCCAAGCCCTAACAGAATTTAAAACTTAAACGAGGTTGTTTTGCTTTAGAAGCAAAAAAACGTCATTTTATGTTACACTATTTTGTTTTTTATGAAATAAAACGACATCGTTTTAGTCTAGATTAACCTTTCCTTTACCTTCTCTCTTTCTCTTGCATTGCTTTCTTCCCCTACATTTAGACTTTAGTCTCTCTTTCTTTCTCTAACCTCGCCGCCCACTATGCCTTCTTCTTTTAGTCTTCACACTCCCTCCCGCTACCCTTAGCTATATTTTGGCTTTGAATCTTTTAATTGAAGATTGAATTTGTGAAATACTGAAATTTCTAGGATTGTTGCCATTTAAAGGGTGTTTTGCGGACTTATATGGTCACATACATGGACGTGTATATAGCCATATAAGCAGGGACGGATCCAGAAATTATTTTAAGTGAGGGCAAAATATTTGAAGTACTCTTATGTTACTGAAAAAGATACAAATATTTTTATATTTGATAAACAAAAAATTACATCATTGTTTTAAACTTTTTACATATAACCTATTACAATCGTTCCCTACGAGTCTTTATATTTTGATATCACTGTAAAATTTTCTCATTGTCAATACTATTGAAG
>JANKOE010000206.1:63266920-63278284 GCA_026284465.1 Erythroxylum citrifolium | reverse complement strand
TCGTATGTCTTTTCTGTCTTAAAAATCTCATCTGGCTTAGCTTTAGTTTAAACTCGTCGTTGTCTAATCATATTGTTCTTTTTGAAAATTTACCTCTTATATTTGCTATCTTGAGATTTTATGATTTACTTTGGCAAATTAATTTTAGAAAGGAGCTTTCTACAGCTATCAGGCATACAGCTAGAGCAATTTCATGCATGTACGGAGTTCTGTACACATATATAGGAGTTAGATGTCAGTAGGGGCAAGTGCCCCCACTTGCCCCCACTGTGACTCCGTCCTTGCATATAAGTGATTGTGAAATAAAATGTTAATAACTTACACAGTCATATACATTCATGTGAATGTGACCGTGTAAGTATGATTAGGTGATATATATGATTGTAAACACATTCGTGTAATTGACCAAGTGATTATGCACAAAAACTTTACAATGACTTACACAATCACATACATGCATCATGTCATATAACACTTAAGCATAAATATATGTATGTGACCATGTAAGTCTACAAAAACATATACACGCCTGTGTGTTGTGTAACATGATCTTAATGACTTATACGATCACGTATAAGGGAGTGTATGTGATTGTGTAAGTCACTGATAAACTTTAAACCTATAATTATGATTTATATTTAAATCTATGATTATAATTTATATTCTCCTATTTTCTCCCATATTTATTAATTATTAATTATGATTATGAATAACATATATATTTATATGTTCATTGTTTCAGATGGATGGACATATTCCTTCAATGGAGAGTTGTAATATGATACCTTAGACAAAAGTGGAAACTTCTAATCCCGTATCAAATGATGACAGAATTCTAGCTTAATTGAAAAGTAAAGTTTGGAATCACTTCAATAAAACTATATCAATGGATGGAGTAAAAAATGTCGAATGTAAATATTGTCAGAAGATGTTGGTCGGGAGTTCAAAAGTTGGAACCTCTCATTTAAAAAAACATGTAGATTCGTGTAATAAAAAGAAGATTATATCAGGAGGTATAAGAGGAAAGAATAAAATGACTGCAGCATCTTATGACAACAATATATCAAGCTATGGTAATTGGTGATGAACATCCACTATCTATAGTTGATACCAAAAGATTTCAAATGTCTTGCAACTCACTGTAACCGATCTTCAAGGTTCTAACTCGGAATGCATTTAAGAAGGATATTATTAAGATATACGAGGATAAGAAGAAAGAAAATTTAAGAACATTGTCGAGTATTGAAGGATGGATTTACAACAAACATATGGACAGACAATAACTAAAAGAAGGGTTATATAGTGAAGACAACATATTATGTTAATAATGACTAGACTTTATGTAATAAAATTTTGAGGTAATTTATACTTTTTAATATTGTTGTCGTTTACTTTTTTATTGTATTATGATAGGTGTTTGTCATATTTATACATAATAAGTTCATTTATGTGCCAACACGATATACAAAAGAAATGTTGGCAACTGTGTTAGGAGACTATTTGATAGAGTGTAACATCGACACTAAATTGTACACCATAGTAGTCTACAATTATAGCATAAATGATGCTATGATTGAAAAGTTGAAGAATAAGATATATGTTAGAAGCTTACTGATTGGTGGAACGTTATTCCATATGCATTGCTTTGCGCATATTTTGAATTTGATTATGAAAGATATGTTGGAGATGATAAAGGAAGTAATAGGTTTGATTCAGAATAGTGTAGTATATTGGAGTGTAACACCTAAAAGAGTTGAGAAATTTGAAGAAACTATATGACTACTATGCATTCCGAGTACGAAGAAGTTGGTTTTCAATTGTCATATTAGATAGAACTCAACCTTCAAGATGTTAGAGGTGGTTATCCAATATATTTATCTGTTTAATAGACTGAGACAAAGAGATTCTCAATACACTTGCATGCTTATAGAAGACCAATGAGAGTCAACTATGGAACTTTGTACAAAGTTAGAATTATTTTATATTACAATCGAATTGTTCTTAGAAACAAAATATCTAACTTCGCGTTATTGCTTTAGCACTATGTGATAGATAAAGAAAGCTTTATATGATCGAACGTTTGATTTCAATGAAGTTATTTGGGTTATGCCAGAATAGATGATAGAGAAGCTGAATTCTTATTGGTATATGATTTGACATACTATTGCAGTCATATCTGTGTTGGACCTGAGATACAAGACGAAGAGGGTTAATTTGATATATAATGTGTTGTATGGTGATTGGGTTCAAGAGCATGTAAATGTCATTAAATAATTCCTGTATGATTAGTTTAATAATTATCAACTTAGAATGGACATAATTTAGGATCGGGATCGCAATAGTTCAAGTTGTTCAGCTCCAACTTTAGTTTCAAGTTTAGACTCATCTTTTAAGAGCAGTTTATTACTTTTTCTTACAAAATTTGTGAAAGAAAAAAGAGCTAGAACTTTGTACAATATGATGGAGTTAGATATATATTTGACTGAAAATTATGTAACTGAAGTTAAAGGTGTGCAGTTCGATACATTATTATGGTGAAAAAGTTATGAAAATAATTTTTCAATCATGCAAGTAATTGTATATGACCTATTAGCAATTCCATCATCTATTGTTGCTTTGGAGTTTGCTATAATTTTAGCAATGATTATAGGGTTATTAATTCTCTTTGTGCTCGACTTCATCCTTGTACTGTGGAAGCCCTTATGTATGCCCGAATTTAGTTAGGTGATGAAGATATTAAAGGTAATCTCTTTTCTTTTTGATATATCAAATTGTCTATTTTTTATATTATCTTACCTTATATTGGTTTTTTTTTATATTAATACAACTAGAAGTACTGATGCGAAGGTGATTGGTCATACGCATACTCATACTCAACAATCAAGTGTACATTATAATGTTTTTACATACAGAAGAAGTGATGCAAATTATTGATGATCCTAACTATAACAATTAGCTACTCTCTCTAGTCTCTACTCTTCACTCTCACAGTTCCAGTCCAGAACTTTATTTCATGATTTTATCTTAAATTTTTATAAATTGTATCATTTAAAAAATTTGCATAATCATTTTTTGTAAATTATATCATCAAAATTAATGAAATTTGTCCTTATCATCAATTAAATGAATTTCTTACTTTATATATAATATTTCTTTTCATTCATAAAATTCTATCATCCTTCATTAATGAATTTTGTTTCATTTTCTTCATTTTATCAATATATTTATATTTTATATATTCATTCATTATGAAATCTAAATTTTTATTAAACAATTGAAATTTGTAACTTCAATTAACTGAATTTCTCACTTTATATATATTCTTTTTTATTTCCTGTAATTATATCCTCCTTCATTAATGAATTTGGTTTCATCTTATTCATTTTATTAATATATGTAAGTTTTATATATTGATTCATTATGACATTTCCATTTTTATTAATCAATTAAAATTCATAAATTTGATTAATTGAATTTCTCACTTTATATATAGTATTTTTCATTTCTTATAATCCTATCCTCTTTCATTGATGAATTTAGTTTCATCTTATTTATTTTATCAATATATGTACGTTTTATATATTAATTCATTAAAATATCAATTTTATTAATCAATTAAAATTAGTAACTTCAATTAATTAAATTTATTAATTATATATATATTTTTCATTTCGTGCAATTCTATCATCCTTTGATAAATAATTTAGTTTCATCTTAATCACTTTATCAATATATGTATGTTTTTTATATTCATTAATTATAAAAACTTAAATTTTATTAATCAATTGAAATATGTAGCTTCAATTAATTCTCATATGATATTTTTAATTAAATAAATTTTTATTAAAAATTCAAAAAAATTAAAAGTCAAGTCAACTTGGGCTTCAAGCCTAATAGGACCGAGTTTGATCCGATCCACTAGTATCTCCATTCAAATCTAGTGTCCATAAGCTTCATTGGCTTTTTGATGGTCCCTCGTAGTTAACTTGTTTTCACTGCGGCCCACTACCGTCCCTATTCAAATCCGGTGTCCTTAGGCTTCATCCGGTTCGTGGCAAGCAATTATCTTCTTTTGACGTTGGTTTGGTTGCTCAACGAATTATATGAAGAAAAAATGATAGTTGTACTTGTACGTCTCAATCCAAATACAACTGTACGTCTCAAACCATATACAACCGGTGATGTTGAAAGTACTCTGGTTGCAGACTTAAACACCTGAGAGAATCTTGGAGTGCCTAAAAGAAGTAATTGACTTAGTCCTTGAACGCCTCCGACACTAAAGAACATGTTGATTTAGTCCAGGAATTCCTCATTCTTAAAAGAAGCTTCTGACTTGGCCATTTAAGTCACTGTCATCCTCTCCTCTCCTATCTGGCTGGCTCTTCTTCTGGATTGCACTAAACGTCACTATGTCGGCAATTGTTAAGCTGTCCACTTCCATCTCCTTTTGGTTTTCGATGTTGCAACTGACCGGTTAAACACTAAAGCGTGTGAGGCAGCTTCCATCGACTACCTTTTGTGATTCAAACTTTTGAAAACATATTGCAGCATTCAATTCATTCCTATATCACAAAAAGATCGGAAGTTAATTGTTACACATGGTTGCATTGCACCAGACTATTATAGATTTTCTGATACACAAGATCCTCATAGAAAACAAGTGTCTATGTAGAGCATATTCATTTCTGCAATCTTTAACCACCGGAAAAGAAAAACGTACTTATTGTCTTCACTATCCACTTGTCACTCATTCACTTAACAATTATTACCGTTCTAAATTTTTTTAAAAAAAGTAATGACTAGAACTGAGGTTATATTTAATTTAAAATTAAAAAAAAGAATTATAACTTAAATGACAACTATTAATATTTAATGAAATAATTTATATGCAAATCTTAAGTTTATTTCATAGTAACTTTATATATTAAATAAACTTATTACTCCAAAAATTAATAGATCGTCTGTTCTATTAATTGCTTTCATCAACCCAACAAATAAGTTGGTTGGATAAAAAGAGAAAGAAGATTTGATCTAGCAATGGACAATATATATATATATAGGTTTTTTACAAGGTAATTTAAGAGAATCCTAATTATAGGTGACATCTTTAAGTTATTTACATCCAAATTAATTGTCGTTCAAATCAAACAGGTCTCTTAAAAAAACAAAACTTTAATGCCACATTTTAAAGGGCTGCAATAAATAATATTTTATTTCGTGAACACACAATCTCATTGACAGTTCTTAGTTGAGTTGACTTGGTTTTGTCTCATTATAACCCCATACATCTACATCTAGAAGCCAAGTCACAAGTTTCTAAGTGGCAACTGGCAAGTGAGGAAGAGGATGTCCAAGTCAGAAGTTGGGAAGGTTCGGTTGGGAGTTGGGACAGAATACATACTCTCTAACTCCACATTAATTACGTTCACCACGTCAGCAACAGAAAGTGCCATTTAGTGTCATTTTCTAACGCGGTCTCTTATGCCTTCAAAGACGTGTTTCATGGTGTTACTGCTAGCTGGCAAAGCCACGTCACCAGCCAAACCGTATATAAGCACACGCTTCCACTAAAATTCGCAGCGTACACTCTGAAGAAAAGCAGAGCAATGCAGAACAAACCCACGAAGCGACCACGGCAGCTCGCCGAAGCTCCGGACTCACCACAACCGCATCTCTCGCCATATCCCCACCTGGACCAAGAGCAGGAATTTGCTGTCATGGTCGCTGCTCTTAGAAACGTAGTCTCCGGCGCTGCCACCACTTCCCAAGACTCCAACTTTTACTTCCAGTCAACAGTTTCCGCAGCCACCGGATACGGCGGTCCAGTGCTGCCAGCTTCTGATACGGATACGTGTAATTTGTGCAAGATCAAGGGTTGCTTAGGATGCAACTACTTTTTCCCGCCAAAAGAACAAGTAGAAGAAGACAACAAGAAGAAAGGAGCAGGAAAGCGAGGGAAGAATAAGAAGTTTAGGGGAGTGAGGCAAAGGCCGTGGGGGAAATGGGCGGCGGAGATCAGAGACCCTCGGCGGGCGACACGGGTGTGGCTGGGGACCTTTAACACTGGAGAGGAAGCCGCCAGAGCTTACGACAAGGCGGCTATAGAGTTCAGAGGACCGAGAGCCAAGCTCAACTTCCCATTTCCTGAAAACATGAACACTACAACTGCAACAACCAGTATGAGTAGTAGTAATACAGAGCAAGAAGAGCAGAAGAAGAGTGGCGAAACTAAAATGGAAGTACCAGCTCGAATGGAGAAAGAATTGGCTAATGAATTGCTTGCACAGGATGATGATTTTGAGCAGTGGCTTATGATGATGGATTTTGGAGGAAGTTCGTCCGATTCTGCCTCCACTATTTGGAGTCAATATCAATAATATTCATAGCTGTCAAGCGAGTAGTAATACTACTGTAGGATGATGAGTTAGGAGATTTGAAGGGAATAATGTGTGAGTGATCAGTAGTCGTTTGTTATCCATCTTTCCTTCTCTTGTCGATCCGTTCTGTATTTTTAATTCAAGAACAGATCAATTACATTTCCATGAGGAATCAAATCCTACTTCTTCAATGAGAGAAGTTCATTATATATATCTATTCTGTTCATTCGTCTGTTGCCAGTTTGGTAACGGAAAATTGTTAGTTATGGCAGTTAAAGAGTGGGGAAATCAAAATATTACCTGATATGGTAAGGGTAGGAGTGGGACTGGGGTCCAGCTATGCTTGCTAGCTTATTCCTTACAGACAAATTGACTGCCGCATCTCTCAATGACGCGCTTTTTATTTTACTTTTAACAAAAGACAAGCCAATGGCACTCATGCATGTTTAACATGTTAACGAAAGAAAATTTATTAGAGAATCTTGATTAAATTCAAATAATTAGCTTGAGTTATTGTTAACACAAGAGTCAAAAAGTTACTTCCGACGTTATTCTCATATTCTCATGTCTTAATTTGGTCACACTTACCTTATGGTGATATTTATAGACAAAAGTGTCAGCAACTCAGCATTAGGTAAGTGTCTGTCAGTCTGTCTAGCAAAAGCACATGATTAACGTGCTTAATAGGAATTGATCAATGTTGATTTAGACCTCCTCCTATCCATAACCAACCACTCCTCCCTTTTCCGTGATGCTTCCTCCACTCGTCTTACTCTGCTTTCTTCCATTATGCCCTGTCTCACCTTAACAATGCTGGTGGGTTTGGGACAAACATCATATTCCATTACTTCAAAAGGACAAGGAAGCAAATGCTTGTCCTATTATTGTACTTCTTATGTGAAAATTCATTCTGTTATGCCAGAACAGTTAACATAAACAGAAAACATTCAAATTAAAAGACCTAATGTGGTGTTTTTATTGTTTGAATTTCCAAATACACTGTAACACTGCGCGAAACCCATAAACAAGAGTCACACTTGATAAAATTATAAACAAGATCAACTACAATAATATTCACATTACATGAAAGAGGAAACAAGACCAATTGAAAAAGGGTTGGATGAAACATATTGAATTGAGATATCAACATTAATAATAAAAGCTCATCCATCTGATCTCTTGCCAGACAAGCTGATAGAGCTGACTTTCATTGGAGTGGCGACCACTAATGGAGCTTCTGGAGAGTGACTGACAGCATAGTTGTCATGCATGAAACGACTTTCCACAATGGACTCATCCTTCAACACGATCTTGTAACAATAACAGCTCTTAAGACCTTGCTGATTCCGATAGCACTCGTGAGCAGTGTTCTTCACCTGCTGGAAGTCCCATATCACACTGAACTTTCCAACTGTAGCTACAAGATGCCGTTCTTGCTTCCCATTCTCAGTTACCTGAAGGAAGTGGCAAACAAATAACTTAAGCTGGTAATCTTGTTTACATGAACACAGGATAAAAGATTTTGAGTCTCAGGCATTCTAAATCAAGATCCAAATAAAGGTTGATACAAACATAGTTCAGATGCAATTTTAAACATTTTGTTTAACTAGTTTGAGTATGTCCTCATCTTCATCACTCTTGTTAGACAAATTCTTCTGTTGATGTGAGATGTACAAAACTTATGTACAAGCAACAATCCAAAGTGAGATGTAAGGGAACAAAAAAAGAGTAAAACTTACCCAAGAGAAATGACCTCCGTGAAACTTGTTACTGGCACCAGCCCGATGTGAATCAACTGGAGTAAGTTTCAATAATCTTGGGGCGGGTATTTTATTCCCCATACGACCACCAAACCCAGTCTTGGTCTTACCATCCTTATCGGTAAAAAGAGTGCAAATGAGGATCAAATAAGTATCCGTTGTCCCCAACACCCACTTCCCATCATAGGTCACATCCACATGAGTAATGGGTGAACCGAGACCTGGAAAAGCTGTCTTAGCCTGTCTCATCGATGTCCTGGAGTACAATCGAATCTTACCGTCAAGTGACCCAACAACAATCGAACCATCACCAGATGTCGCAAAGCACTGAAAATTAGTCCCTCTAGAGAACTGGTGCCCCTGACTCCAATTCAAAACAGGGGAATCTACTCCTTTAGCAATATTCTGCACAATCCCTCTCTTGTCTCTCATGTCCCATTGACACAACCTGTTGTCATCCAAACCCAAAAATGTACTCTCCGACGGATCCAATTGTGACCCTTTAGCATCACTCGTTATATCCCTCATCGTAATCTCAGTCCCATCTTTTTCAAACTTCCATTCACTCACAATCTTCCCCGTCTCAATATCAAGCTGATTAATCCCCGTCGAATGTGGCTTCCCTTCACTCAAAGGACTCATCAACATCATATTCGTCTCAGCCCTCATTAACATCGCCTTCTTTGGTGTAAATCTTGCACCACTCGACCCACTCCGATCCTCAAACTTCACGCAAACACCCTTCCCATGAATACCCTTATTATAATTCCTATACACTTGAACTCCCAAATCATTAACCAAGAAACTATTGTCCAAAGCACCAAGACTCAAGCTTTGAACACCACCGTTCGCCGCCTCCTCAAATTCCTCCATCAAATCCTGATTAGCACGCACAGGAGTGCTATGACCATCCTCTGCATCTTCCCACATAGTATCATCAGCGATTTCAGGCTTGATCCAGGAAATAAAATCCTTCCCATAAATTTTAACCTTATTTTCATCGTTAGCAACAAGGCCGTAAACGTTCTCAAACAAACAATCCTGAAACTGGGTCACAAACTTCCTATACTCGTCATCCGTGTAAAATTTCAACGCCCAAACGCCATCGTTCACAAAATCCACCCTCCGTTGATCTCCGAACATCTTCAACTGCATTTCCGTCGAGACCTTAACCCTAACTTTGGATCCCACCTTCAAAAGCCATACCGAGCTCAATTCACCGTCTTTATCATCATCATCGTCGTCGTCGTCGTTCTTGACGAAATCGTAAGAGGTGAACTTATCAGCCATAACCCATTTGGCGTTTGGGGAGTCGCCACCGATATGGAGATAGAGCTTAACGGGTCGTGTGGGGAGGACATCTGGGTATTTGAGTTTGAGGGATTTGAGCTTGGAATCGATCTCGTCGAGAGTGTTCCGCGAAGCAGTGCAGGTTTGAGGAGTCTCTTGGCGCTCAACGGCGTCGCAGTGAACATCTTCTTCCTGTTCTTCTTCTTCCTCTGACTGATAGTCTGTGTCAGAGTCTGATAGATCATGACCTTCGCGGCTTTGAGAGGTTCCCATGAATCACAACACAAATTTCAGAAAAAGAAAAGAGATTGGAAACAGAGTGAAGAGAAGATTGAGGAATGAGGTATTATTATATTATATCATTCTTAGCTTTAAATGGATAATCCATTGCTAAGGCGGTTTACAGTTAGCGTGCAACCAACGGTCTGTTCTGTCATTTACTTGGTTGTGAAGCAAGCTCGGTTTTGTCGCATCTTGGACTCAAATGGTGGACCGCACACCCTAGGCGCCGCTGTACTTTGGCCCGATATTGTGTGAGGGATTGATATTTTGTGAGGGAAGTAAATCCGATATTGTGTAAGGGATTGATATTTTGTGAGGGAAGTAAATCCGATATTGTGTGAGAGAAGTAAATTACAGTTTAATCCCAGCCAACTTTTTAGAAAGGTGGTCCAATGCTCAGTGCACACAAGAAATCACTACATTGAATGAACTTTCACACTACCACTATCGAGACTCAAACCCAAAACTTTGGACTCACTTCTTTCCTAGTGACCAACTGGGCTCCCCGCATTTTTACATAAAGAGTAAACAATAACCCGCGTGATCACATTCACATCTGGTCTTCTTATTCTCAGAAGCTATCCTGCTCGAATATGTGTTATCCATCTAGGGACGAAGTTATATAGAAACTTGGGGGGTCACTGGGCCCCCCAAGTTTTTTTAAAAAATTATTTTTAATATATATATATATAAATATAGAGTTATTTAAGGGTCAGTGGTGTACTGGGTCCCTCAAAATTTAAAAAATTAATTTTTGAGCCCCCTATTTGAAATTCCTGGCTCCGTCACTGTTAATCCATCACTTCCGAGTTCAGATATAGAGATATATTAGATACTTAAATACATATTCAGATTTATCAATATCACTCTTCAAATTTTTATCAGTGTGTCTCCCATACTTGGTAAAAATATATAAGAATTAATAATCTTCAAATTTTTTCTAATTGATCTCCAAATTTTGGTTCATGTCTGCCTACAAATATTATAACATGAATTTTAATTTCAGCACAATATTTATTTTTCTTCTTTCGACAACAAAAAAATGTTTTAGTATAAGATTACGCAATGATTGAAAAATCAAACTATTTCAGTCAGTTTAACAACAAAAATTTTGAATCGAGTAGGGGTTGTTTTGTTTTACATACGTTTTTCTATCGTAATTTTTAGATATTGTTTTATAGTACAAACATTTGTTCTGTAAATGTTTCTTGTTCTATTTTTCTAACTGAATCACATCCTTTGTGAATTGCAGACTCAAGAGCGACCAACCATGTAGCGAAGGATAGAGATACCTTCGTTAAGTTTTGTAAACTCCCACATAGTAGTCGATGGCTTTATGTAGGTGACAATTCCAGAGTTGTTGTACAAGAAATTGGCACATATAAATTGGACATGCGTGGAGGACAACCCCTCATCTTACATGAAGTATTATTTGCTCCACAAATTCATAGGAATCTTTTATCTATGTTAATGTTGGTTAGACTTGGTTTTAATATAAATTTTCACAGTGGTGAAATGGATTTGTATCTTGGATCTATTAATTATAGTCATGGTTTTTTATTGGATGGTTTTATTGTATGGATGTGTTAAAGGAAAATAATAATATTAGTTATTCATTATTTACATCTAGTAATTCCAACAATGATGCAACTTTG
>JANKOE010000206.1:63256039-63266820 GCA_026284465.1 Erythroxylum citrifolium | reverse complement strand
CAACAAGAAGGAAAACAAGAAACAAAAACATTAGCCTCTTTAGTAAGTCTGTTGACAGAAAGCAAATTGAATTTGAAGGAAGGAATAAGAAGAACATCTTTAAGGGTAAGAGTAGAATGTAAAGCTACATGACCAGAATAAGCAACATGTTTAAGACTATTATCAGGTAAATGAATAGGAATAGGATACTGGAGTTGTGACACATTCATCATAGAGCTTGCATCAAAGCACATGTGAGTCGAAGCACCACTATCAACAATCCAAACATCACTAGAATTAAGGGAATGAGCATGAATAGTATTCTGTATTTTAGCAACTTGACCTGCAAAATTTGCAATATCAGTGACCATGTTCACATAATCGGCAGCTGGTTGTTGACCTTTAAGAATCCTGGGCATCTCTTTGCGTATGAGTGAATTCACTATACTAGCAAGACTATCATCAGTAGCAAAATGATCCACCGGTGTGATTTCAGACGGTTCCTGTTGCACCATATTAACCATTTCCCCTCTCTTTTCTGCTGCTTTCTTTTCTTTCAAGGTTGTGAACCAATCTGGATATCCATGAATCTTAAAACAAGATTCTCTAGTCTGACCAGCCACATGACAATGATGACAGAACCTCTCTTTCTTGTTAACTTCCTTCTTTTTAGAATTTCCACTCTTAGTATTAAAACCTTTTGCCAAAAGAGCACTGCCATTAGTAGGAGCACTGCCATAAACCATATTTACTTGTCTCTGTTTTTCAACTTGCAGCACCATATAATAGGCTTTATCTATATGAGGCAAGGGCTCCAGATTCAAAATCTGACTTCTTACATTATCAAAGGATGGATTCAGTCCCATTAAGAATTGTAAGAGTTTGGTAGACTCCTCTCGCGCAACTAGTTGAACCGATACAGTACAACTACATCCAAGACACCTACAGCTGGGTAATGGCAAAAGACGATTCAATTCTTTCCAACACCGACTCATTTTGCTATAATAAGCAGTGACAGAATCACTGCCCTGTTCTAAAGAAGAAACCTCCCTCTGCACTTGATAACGAAGAGGACCATTGTTTTCACCAAGCCTTTTTTCAATTATATCCCACAACACTTTCGAACTAGCACAATAGATGAAAGTATCGGACATCTCTTTAGTCATAGAATTCAAAATCCAGGCCTTAATCATGGAATCAACTCTCTTCCACTTCTTGAAAAGAACGGGATTCGTAGGAGCTGGAAAACTCCCATCAATAAAACAAATCTTGTCTTTAGCTTCAAAACTAATCTTAACTGCTATACTCCAGGTAAGATAATTGTTACCTGTGAGAGGAGATGCAACCAAAGTCATGCCTGGGTGATCCAAACTCTGTAAAAGCAATAGATCTTCATCAACATCACGACTCATCGCAGCAGAATGGCCAAGACTATCGGACGAAGTTGCCATATCTACAACGAAGCTAGATCAAGCAAACACCGTATGCGTGTAGTAACCTAAAGCTTTGATACCATGTAACGAAGAGAATATGTAACGAAGAGAATAGAAACGAGAATTGGAAAGAATGATTTTCCACTATCTTCATATCAACTGTACAGTAGCTATTTATAAAAGCTGAAATAGAAACCGCTATTTAACTGACTACGTAACGAACTAACTAACTCCTACGCTTAAGGCTAGCTATCAAAATCATAAATATATCGTAACAGACAGTAGTGGAGACTTTCACTATAACCAAGGGGAGTTGCACGAGATAACAAAGTCCTATTATGAAAAACTGATGGGACCTGAAATAGTTACCTGGCCAACTACGAAGTCTGCTGGGAAGGGGAATCAGGCCGGAGCGAAAGGCAAAACTCATTGCCCCTATTTTAGCATAGGAGATTAGGAACATAGTTTTCAATATGCGTCCCTAGTCGGAATGGCTTCTATGCAGAATTCTTTCAACATTCTTGGGACACAACCGGGGCTTTATGTATTGAAGTTATTTTGGAGTTTTTCCAACATATGAAGCTGCTGTAAGAATTAAACCGAACCTATCTTTGTTTGTTGCCGAAGGCCAAATATCCGACAATTTTAAGGGATTATCGGCCCATCTCGTGCTGCAATGTCAACTACAAAGTGATAGCTAAAGTGCTGGCTAATCATCTGAAACAGGTATTACTGGACGCCATTGATATTACCCAAGGAGCTTTTATACCTAGTCGTAATATCAGGGACAACATTCTTATTATCTAAGATCTTCTAAGAGAATATGGCTCGGGGAGACTGTTGAAGACTTTTATATTGAAGATTGATTTTTATAAAGCGTATGACACTGTTAATTAGAGCTTTATTAGTACTTTCCTCGACATTCTGAACATACCTTCTGAATTTGTTAACTGGATCATGGAATGTATTTAATCCCCGTCCTTCAGTGTTATGGTCAATGACATTCCATTAAAGATTTTAGGAGCTCAAAAGGGATACGGCAAGAGGATCCCCTCTCCCCGTATATATTCAGTTTGGTCATAGAGGGATTATCTTGACTCCTACGTTCGCTAATGGCAACTTGAAGTATCACTCTAAATGTTCTGACATATAACTCACTCATTTTATTTTTGCAGATGACCTCATGCTACTATGTGCTACAGATGTTAACTTAGTAAATATCCTTATGCAATCAACGAAGTTGTTCTCAGAATAGTCGGGACTAAAGATCAATATGGAGAAAGGTAGCATGTTTGTTTAAGCTGATGTGCATAATTCAAATGAACTGTGTAACATCACGGGTCTAAACCTCCACCCCCCTCTGCGATACCTAGGGGTGACCATTACTTCTGGAAAATTGAAGTTTGCAGAATGTATTCCTATCTTGGAATGTATTAAAGGCAAAATACTGGCTTGACAAAATTGAATTTGATCTTATACTGGTTAGATCACGTTAATTATCTCTGTGTTGAGTAGTCTCCACACTTACTGGTTAGCAAATACGGTGCTTCCGAGGAAACTCATCAATATTGATCTACTGCTGAAACATTTTCTTTGGTCGGGTAGTTGTGAGTTGTGACTCAGGTAAACTTGCCAAAGTCAACTGGAAGGACATAACAACTCCAAAGAAACGTAGAGGTCTCAATATCTGATCTACTGACTAGTATTGCTTAGCAAAAGAATCTGGCGGTTATTCTCTAATAAGGAAGCGCTTTGGACTCGATGGGTACATATTGTCTATCTTCAAAACAACAGTTTCTGGCAAATTAAGGCCTCCAGACATTACCCTTGTTATTTCAATGAGCTATTGAAGATGCGCCACTTGATCTACCCCCTGATCAAACATCGAATCAACAGAGGACATAATATATTATTTTGGTATGACAACTGGCTAGAGGTTAGTCCCTTACTAAACCACCCAGCTTGCTTATGTCTAAGACACCAATTACCATTGGAAGCCAGAGAGTCGAACTTGCTGCAAGATGGTGTATGGAGGGAAGATTTTCAGGGGTTCTATTTACTAAGATAATATCTACCTACGGTAAGGGACGCCACCGCTGCTGATTCAATCTCATGGACGCCTCACCCGAGTAGGGTGTTCACCACGGTCTCTTATCACCTATTTTCAGGCAAGACTTACCAAAAGTCCCATGGTATCACCTTGTCTGGAAAAGCTCATTGAACCCCAAAGCATTTGGTTTTATATTTAACCAAAACAATACTCTAACACATCCTCTTTAACTTTGGTCTTTAGAGGGAACATTGTTTTGCCAACTTTAGTCTTTCATATTCACAGCATACCATTTACATTTTCTTCTTTTGGTTGTATAACTTCATTGACGTCCATAACTTCCCATAAGTCTTGGCTTACACAAAAATATGAATGAAAGAGAAAAACGAAACTCTCGCGCCAGGTAGGGGTCGAACCTACGACTTTCTGCTTAGGAAACAGACGCTCTATCCACTGAGCTACAGGCGCTATTCATCGATAGCACATCATAACCGTAATTAGAACATTCTCATCATTTCTTCAAGTAAATTTAATAGAAAAAGGATTGAGAACATGGTAATATTGCATTAGTAGTACTATATGTTACATTAATAAACTATATATAGATATGAATTGGGTTGATTCAATATAATTAATAAGCAGCATTGGAGAGGTATGACTTGGTCAAGCATGTCTATGTGCTCTCAGAGTTGTTGATTTCTATTTTCAAGCATAGCCCTTGATGTGCCAAACCATGTCCCAAACATTCCTCTCTGTCTCTCTGTTTCTCTGCAAGAGCATTAACTAAAACTTCCCAATTTTCATTCTTTGTGGTTCTCGTCACCAGCCTAAAATGTCTCTCTCCGTCTTCCTCCTGTGGCTTATCAGCATCCCTCTCTGTGCCTATTCATTGTATGCCCCTAAAGGTACATTTACTGTCACCAATTCCATGTGTATATCTCTTAATTATCAGTTCATCATTCGCAGAATGAGCTCTTTTGTCAATATGGTTAATGTCTTCCGTCCTTTTTATATCACAATATACAATGGAGTGTTCAACTTGGTTTTCTTTGCTTTTTTGCATGCATGGTCACGTACCCTTAATGCAGAATTTCTTCTGAGCTGCGGCTCATCGGAGGAAATAGCTAGAGGCACACTCAAGTACGTCCCTGATGATGATTTCATATCAGTAGGGAATAAATCAGCCATCAATAATCCTGATTTGATGCCTATATTGTCCACACTACGATACTTTCCCGATAGCAAAGCTAGGAAATATTGCTTTTTGTTCCCAACCATAAAGGGAGGGAAGTATTTAGTGAGAACTGTTTATTACTATGGAGGTTTTGATGGAGGAAAAGAGCCGCCTGTGTTTGATCAGATTGTTCAAGGTACAAAATGGAGCATTGTCAATACCACAGAGGATTATGCAAATGGGATGAGTACGTATTACGAGATTATTGTGGTTTCTGCGGCCAAGACTTTGAGCGTTTGTCTCGCTAGGAATAAGGATACTAGTTCAAGTCCTTTTATATCGGCCCTTGAATTGCAATACCTCGAACCTTCATCTTATAATTTGACAGACTTCTCCAAGTATGCACTCGTTACCGTTGCTCGAAATTGTTTTGGAAGAGATGAAGACACAATTGGGTAGGTAAACCTGCCTTCCATGTGGAGTTCATTTCATCTCGAGTTGGTTCTTCAATTTATCTCAGAATTAAGAAAATGTCAAGAATTATGGAACAAAAGTACGATCATGTAATAGTACAGGCTAGTGTTTTTTGATCCGATTTGGCTTTTGAGAACTTCATATGATGTTCTTGTACCTGTCTTAGGCATTAACTTGGATTATTGACAACTGTTGCATAGGATTGAGATAGTAGCTGATAGATATGATTATAGCCATTTCAATCTGGTGTTTTGCTAATTGCGAAGCTATAAATGGAATTGTAGAACTATATGATTGTGATAATTCCGATGGTGATCATGTAAAAACTTTATCCTAGCTTTCCAGATGATCAATTCGACCGGTTGTGGCAGCCATTCATGGACCAGAACCCTGTTGCTGAAAGCCACTCCAATGTAACCTCCTCAGATTTCTGGAATTTCCCTCCGCAGAAGATATTCAATAAAGCAGTGACAACAAGCAGAGGAAAGACACTCAAAATCGAGTGGCCGCCCGGGAATTTACCGAATACACTATACTACATTGCTCTCTACTTTCAAGACAACCGAACCCCGAGTCCATACAGCTGGAGGGTCTTCAGTGTTTCAATTAACGGACAGACCTTTTACAAAGATCTTAATGTGACAACGGATGGTGTGTCTGTTTATGCCTCAGAATGGCCTCTTTCAGGGCAGACTGAAATCTCATTGATTCCAGCAGAAAACGCACCTGTTGGTCCTGTGATCAATGCTGGTGAAATATATCAGATTTTGAAACGTGGTGGAAGGACGGTCACAAGAGATGGTAGATCTTAATCACATTGCCTATTCTGTGACTTAATTACTAGTGAATTTGAGGAGTTCATGCAGAACATCTTAATTTCGCAGTCATGGCAATGCTAGACTTGGCAGAACATCTTCATAATCCACCTTCAGATTGGATTGGTGATCCCTGCCTGCCTCCTGAGAACTCGTGGACTGGAGTTGCTTGCTCTAAAGATGGGAAAGCCAGAGTTGTCTCGCTGTAAGTTGAATTGAATTTACCGTTTGGACATTGTAGCAACTGATATAATATATTAACATCACTTGATGTAATCTCAAGTTTTCAAGCTCTCCTTTTTGGCTATATTCTAGATGGGCAGTATTATCTAAGTGTAGGCGAGGAAATTTTGAAGTTGAAGGCTCAAAGCTATGATGTGATTATTATTGAAAGTCTAATGAGAAGTTTCTTTCCTATACCACATGAAGGAACCTTACAAACATGGGGATCTCTGGATCGCTACCTTCAAGCATTGGCAATTTAACTGCACTCACCCATCTGTAAGCAACTTATCGTTTTTCATGAAGCTATATTTACCTTACTTTGTTCATTAGACGTGGAAAAGATTATCTGATTTCAGCTGGCTTGGATGGAACACATTTTCAGGTTCCATCCCAGAGATGAGAACATTAAAGAAGTTACATACTCTGTATGTCGCTTAGGACTAGAAATGATTCTTTGTCAACTGTTAACATGATCACTCGTAATTTATTACCAACTGATGCTACTTTCTGTGTGATTTCGTGAAGGCATTTGGATAACAACAAGCTTGAAGGATCAATTCCTCAATCTTTGGGCCAACTTGGGTCCATTAAAGAGATGTAAGTTCATTTTGATTTCAGAAAAATCTGCCTGAGACGTACCTTCATGGTAATAATAACCGCCAACTAGGTTCTGACTTGCTTTGATTGACAGATTCCTTCAGAATAACAACCTGAGTGGCAAAATCCCACAGTCGCTGCAAAATAAAAATGGCCTCAACATTCAGTACGAGCAAATACTCTATCCCCTTTCAAGTTTCCTAGAAATTTCATGTGTGAAAGTTTTAAAGTTGAGGTCTTCCATCCACAGTTCTTACGAAGTAGCACTTTTATCTGCTAACCGATGCTCATTTAGCTAGTTCATATATAATTCTTGAGCTTTCCCAATCGAAGTGCTTTTGACATCCATTGTTGGCTGTACATTTTGTTTCAGGGTGTCTCCAGGTAATCATCTATCTTCTTGAATGGGCATAATGGTAACGGAAGTCCAATTATTTCTTCACTAGTAAAGATTGGAATTGGAAAGTTTTAGGCCTTGAACGATACCATACAATTTGGATGGTGGGAAGAAATTGGTGGAGCACAGCAGAGAGATCCATCACCTTCATTTCACAAGTGGTTTGTTTGAGAGACCACATTGTACATAATTTCACAACTTGCCTACATGATAAGGTTTTATTCTCCTGCTAATTGGTAAATAATTCTTATAAATTTTTGGGCAAGTTTTCTTTTCACTGTCACAGTCATTTTCTTTCACATCGCTTCAGCCTGGCCTCCCATGTCTACTGTGGCAATATACCAACAAAACACTGGAATCAGCTTCTGTTGGCCCTTGCAACCTCTAACAAGCTGTTTGAGCATAACGCTTTCTATAATATGACATAGTCTATGCTTTTTCTTTAACTACGAGACTCCAACTAAGTTTGTTTGCTAAAAGTTTTAAGAGGCGAAGTGTGCTTCTGAATTATGGCTGAAAGTCTGAAACTTTTTATCTAGACACACATTCGTTGCGTCTGGCAGATCATGCGCACTGAAGCTAAATTCAAGTTAACCGGGAACATTTTTTCATCAGAGTAGAGTTCATAAAACTGAAGCTCACGAGTCTGACTCAGATTCCAACTAGTCTAAAAACCAATACAAACTTGGTCTTCTTCCTTAATTGATGCCGTGACCCTCATTTCCTAATTCAAAGACTCATCATGTACAAATTTAGAAAGTTGAATTCTCAACTATTCCAATGTTGTAAAGAAACATAAACTGGAAAGTATACTTATTTCAGTACAAACAATATGTATATACACATATCAAATCCGATAGATGATACTCAAAATCAGCTATGTGATGGACAAAAACTAAGCTTAAAAAAATCTAAAATCAAGCTAATAATTAGCTGACTATCATTTAGGGAAAGAGAGAAATTCTAGGAGGTATATGTTAACACCCCTTCAAATTAAAGAGTAGTTATCAGTAATACCCAACTTGCTACAAAGAAAGATGAACTGATCGCTCCCAAAAGGTTTAGTGAATAAATCACCAAGCTGGCGACTGCTAGGAACTTGGAGTGTAGTTAGATGCGGCTCCAAGATAATACGAGAATCACTTTGTTCGTTTGTGAAACACAGGATTGGCAGCAACCAGCAATGTGAATAAGGGCTTGATTGTTACAATATAGCTTCATGGGTTGACTGTATCAGAATATTTAAGTTAGATAAAAGAGTTTTAGGCCATAATACTCGCAAGTGAGTTGCCATGGCCAGATACCTGACTTCTGTAGAAGAGCGAGAGACACTACTTATTTTTTTCTTTTTTGCCTTTCAAGAAATGAGGCAGGAGCTCAGGCCTGTAAAGTATTACGTCATAAACCGACGTATCATAGGATGTTACGATGAAGAAGTGGAGTTGAGTAGTAACTTGGAGATGGAAGAACATGTATACAATGAATCACGTACACCCACGAGGGATATTATAGTCATTATATTTTAAATAACTACCGAAGGTAGTTCAGGTTTAGAATTTAAAAATCAAAGAATAAAAACATAAGTGTAATATTTTTTTTAACAAGAACCTTTGTAAAACAAGATATGCAGTAAACGTTTTTTAACTGGTATAACTGCAACAATAATTTAAGTATATGATTTTTTGTTTTTTATATGCATATGTAAAGATTCTGTTTTTTTTTTTAACCCAAGGGGTGTGGTTGAGTTGCACGGACTTATCCATCCTTAATCAAAGGTCAGGGGTTCGACCATTGACTTTAGGTATGGAGCAGCCTTAAATCCTTGGGTCAGCTGTCCCACCCTGTGAGGTGCCTACAAACCAGCGAGGGGATTAATCACTGGGTCCGCCGGTAAATACCCTGGTCTAAGACCAAAAGAAAAAAAAGATTCTGTTTAATATGATCTGTGTGATTATGTTCTATCTTATTTAATCTTATATTAGTATCAGAGCAGGTATTTTTTTAATTTTTTTAATGTTATATGCATGCTAAAACCAAGATGTAGTAAATTTGTGTTGCAATTTGGCTACTGATGATTTGTGAATAATGATATGAATATCATGACTATTGATATGCTATTTCTTGCTATATCATACATCTATTTTTTGCTTTTGTTTTTACTCATTTTGTTTCCAATAATCCAAAAGCTTAGAAATGTCGGTCTTCTTTCCACTACAGGAAAAAGCATGATTTACCGACGGAAAGCGTTAACTTGTCGTTAATAACTTGAGTTTTTGACGGTTTTTACCGACGAAAAATTTCGTCACAAAATGATCGGTCGGTAAAGTTACTGACAAAAGTCTGAGACTTTACCGATGGATGCCTACATTCGTCGGTACATTTACCGATGGAGAGAATTGATTTTGTCGATGTCTACACCGACGACAAATTATAAACCGTCGGTGAATATACATAAAAAATGTTAGCATATATCGACGGTATGTCAACAATTGTCAGTAATCAAAATACGGACGAAAGCAAACTTCCATCTATAAAATCCCTAAACATTTATCGATGGTTCAGCATAAACCGTTGGTACATATGAGTTCACTTATTGACGGAGACTTGAATTCTGTCGGTAAATAAAAAACACATCCTTCCCCAATTCCCACCGTAAGTTTTTCCTTTTTAAACATCTCAATATTAAATTTGATTTGGATAATTTCAACAGCTATAAATTATCTATGCATTGTTTTTTTTTATTTTTTATATATTTAATTTGTTTAAACAGAAAATTAATTAATCATATAAAGTAAAAAATTTCGTCATTGATAATAAAAACATTCAATTCTACATAAATTCAAACCAAATGACTACAACAATCCCTATTGTCCTGGTGAGCACAGATGGTCTAAGTCTCTATCCCTCCCCTTCAACTGCTCCATGTCATTTTGGAACTTAGTCATGTACTCCATTGTCTGTTGCAACTGACTTGTCAAGGTTTGCATTGTGCTCTCAAACTCATGGATACGTTCCATCGTCCCCCATCTACTTGATGTTGCTGTACTGGACGTAGAGGAGTGTGAATAACAAGTGTTCCCAAATGAGCCTAGCCCGAAGATCCTTCCACGATTGTTCCTACCACTCACTACATCAAAAAATGCCTAGGTCTCATCAACAAGTTGTTCTCGCTAAGACTGTCACTATATTGTTTCTTGTATTTGGCCCTATTAGGAGGCAATGCTTATATTATAATTAGTAAGTCAAAATTATTAAGAATGAATATTGAAGCATGAATTTCACATACATTTAGTTCTCTACATCGGTTGTTGACAAATGTCACACCGTCATGCTTCTTCGTGTGAGTATTCAAAAACAACTGACAAGGTGTAGGCCTTATTCCCATAGACTTTTCCTATATAATAATAAAATGTTCTAAGTTAAACTAGAATTTATAAAAATTTCGGCAGAGTCTCCTATATATCTATGATATTGCCCCCTGTTGAACAAAGAAAATAACTCACCACAACCAAATATGGCATCAAACATTTATACCATGATCATTATCCATCATCACAACTTTCACACATCAATTTAAATTGAAAAACAACAAAGTAAAAAATTAGAATATAAGTGTAATAGTTAAATACTTACAAGT